>JAFIDM010014012.1:16366557-16427506 GCA_023159025.1 Thereuonema tuberculata | reverse complement strand
AGCAAATATTAAGTTAAAAATTTTAATTGGATTGACGTTACTGGAACTTTTTCTTCAATTTATGTTTTGTTAAACAATTTGAAACACATATAAATTGAAATTTATTTCTTTTTTTATTTTTTAATTTAAACAATTAGAAATGCATGAACAAATCTTAATTTAATGAAATTGCTAGAAGGGTGGAACGCAAAGCGATAAAGAGTTTTATAAAAACAAATGATCAATCGATTACTATGTAACTATCTCATTTCAAGACGCTTTTATGAACACTGGCGAAACAAAGGGCAGTAAATATCTCCTTAACGAGCTTTTACCACCAGAAAAATCGACTCCCACCGCATTATCCAGATTGGGCCCTTCCTTGTGATTTACACAATGCGTTTTACGACGAAGCAGAATGGTTTAAGAAATAATTTACAGACATCAATCGAATCATTATCGTCATAGTTTGTCTTCAAGAGCTTTTGTGGTTTTAAATCATCACAGAAGTTTCATTTGTCTTTCGAAAAAACAAATAAACATTAAAAGAAAAGCAGAACGAATTACAAAAAATTAAAATGTTATTTAATCTTTGATAACATAAATTAACATTAAATAAAATTTAAAAAATAGTTGTCAAGGTAAATAATTGATTCGACAGGAAGTGAAAGTCATACAAAAATTTATATTATTCGAACTAAGGGTTTTTTAAATTAGATATTTCATTTAAAACAAACCTTTTATTTGATATAAACGAACAAAAGAGCATTGTGGGTGGGGTTTTTTTTCCCTTGTTTCAAATAAAACTTTTTTGTCTCATTTTCATGAAATAAAAATAATAGTCAATTCTATTATATAAAAACGTTATTTTGTCTGTCATTGTCGTAAGACTTTACGTTTTTCCAATTTTGTGACCAAACTATAAGAGATAGATTGGTCATGCAAATGGATAAAATGTAGATGTTTTTAAGACAAACAAAATGCTACAAAAATCTTTCGAAAAAAGTTTTTGGTTTCCAAGATGGCGCCTTTTAAAGGGTCAAATTTTGACTTTTTCTCAATTTAAACGAAAAGTATAAAAGTTGGAAGAGAACATTATATTGAGAAAATGTTGGTATTTGAAAGTTCTATCGAACGGTATAGCAGTCATTAACAAACGTTTCTGCGTTTGGAAGATACATGCAGAAATGAAGTGTATTTGCGACAACCCCCCCGTATGAGTGCCAACGCGCAATAGCTGAGTTAAGCGTAGAACACAACGAGCTAGGAAGTCGTGTATTCTCGGATCTCCATATTAATTTGCTAAATAAATAAAGGTGTTTTTTTTTTTAATGCTATACATGCAAGGCTGCCGGAGCGAAGCGACAGTACCATATGGTCTGGTTCTTTATAAACGAATTCAAAATAGAATTGAAATAAGTGATAGTTAAGAACAGTGTTGCAGTAATACAAAATTACGTATTGGGTTGGGCTGTTTCATAGAAATAAAAGAAAAAAATATCACTTCTTTTAAAATTGCTCAAGTGAAGTTTTCAGTATCAGTGTTCCTCTACTGTACCAAGCATATGAAAGAACTATTTTTATTCATAATATATTAAAATCAACTACGTTTTTTAAAGTTCAAAATCTCCTCTCATTCCAAATGCTTTGACAAAAAACAGTAGCATGGACCTTAATACAAAGTTATTTATCAGTGCATATTCAATTTTACAAAAGCACTTTAAAAGAAAAAAAAAACTTATGATTAATTAAGAAATTAAATCACTTCTCATTTAGAAAATATTCCATCTTTACGGAATCAAAACCTTCTCTTTAGAAAGTCTGCCAATCAAAAAATATGTGCAGGTATACCGCATCGTAGATCCCTGAACAAGTTCTGTCTTACTGAACGATAATAATTCCTATCTGATTATAGCAAAGATGCCTTCGATAATAGCAACATTATCCTCTAAAGTAGGAATATACGCTTAAGGCTGGCTTTAGAAGGGTGAAAATTGGATGATTCTGTGCTGGGAATTCCTCCTGGCCAGCAGTTTTTAGGAAGTGCTCTATTTTCTTGATGGATGGATGGATGGTTTGATGGCGAACAGCGCATCTAGTAGCGAATTGAAGTCCAATCAATTTGTATCTTTTATATGAAACTATTTTGATTTTCAGGAATAGAGAGGTCATCTTTTCCCTATGTTTCCGTGGATGCTTCCAGGAAAAGCTACATTATTAACCAAATTCATAACAGAATTCCGGCCTGAAAATTTGAAGCGGCTAGCATTTGAAGTCTCGAAAATATAACGTCATTTCTCGAGATTTAACGAGAAATATCGAACCTGAAAACAAAGAAATACAAAAAGATGAAACAATGAAATACTTCTTGTTTTAATTAATTACAAACATTCTCTCGCCTATTCGACGCATTGAATAAATGATTTTTATATAATCAATATTTATTTTCGTAAATAAAACGTAGGTACGACGGTAATTGTCAAGTGCTAAGAGACCAAGCTTCAATCGATTCCGTCAATACGCCTTGTTGGGATCTCGTCAACAACGAGACCTTCGCGTGATTTTCAGATGGATGGATGTATTCTTGCTGGTCGTGTAATACACTCAAAATACCTTGATAGGAAACCGGATAAACATGCAAAGACCAGCAAATTTCTAGCCAACATCCTGCACAGAACCACCCAATTCTCACCCATCTAAAGCCCGCCAAAATCGAAGCATCATAACTAGTATTGTCCTGCATTTCTCCTTCATCAGTTGATTCGTCTGACTATAGTCAGCAACAGCCTAGGACAGTAGCATTGGAAGTATTAGAAAATAGATCCAATTGGACCGGATCACTCGAATGTCTCATTAACGAAGATCCTTGCGCCAACGAATGATTTATTATATGCAAGGAGTTAAAGAGCGAAAAACGAGATTATTGTGGCATTTGTGAATTCGCAATCAGCCTAAACTTTTAATTTTTTCTTTGCTAAAATACGTCATCAAAACTTAGTAAATATGTAAAATCTCTGTTAAATTTTATTTCATATCAACTTTAAGGTTTAATCAACATCAATAAAAATATTGAAGTTTTTCTATGTGTGTATGTGTATATTTTAATTTTAGTCATTTTTTTTTAATAACTGGTAAATAATAAGTGAATAAATCTTGATGGGAATAATATTTTACCTGTATTTTGTTTTGAAAATTTTGCAATTGCTTTTTTATTATTATTATTATCGTCTTTTGTGTAGTGTTAGAAAAAAAAAGGAAATGTTAATTTTTTTTTTTGGTGAATTATTTGATAAAATACTGTTAAATCCTATGTGAGGAAGAAAATGTTTACTCTTTCTCTTTATTTGTTAGCCCTAACAAGGAGTGTTTATTTGTTTGCTGCTTTTTTTTACTCCATCTTCTCAATTCCGCTGAGACCTTCTTCACTACTACTAGAATCGGTCTCCAAATTTATAATCAAACTTTCCACAGTAATCAACGAGAACGTCAGTTCGCATTTTGTTTTCGGAATGGCCTGCGTTAATCAGGTTTTATCCAGTTAATAAATACAGCTGCCTTCTTCTCGATGCTTCTTAATAGCCCTTAAATATTGTCGTCTCCATAAAATGATATCTTCCCAATCAAATCAGGATTCCGGTGTCGTCTGCAATAAGTAAAACTGTTTTGCAGAGTTGTTCTCAAAGTAAAATTTGACAGATCATCATCTCTATGTATTATCTGAAGGACTTAAGCAGCAGTTGGGATTTGATTTTTAGAATAAAATTCATATATATTTCGTTGGATGCAAGACAATCAAAACTATCAAATCTCTAATATTGACCGTTGGGAGTCTGCCTTCGTCCTGCAGTGAATCGGAGAATGCAGCAGGCTACTTCTCGCTTTTGTCCTTATCCTGAAAACTGTTGATGAACTATTACCTCTGAATTCACTTGTCAGTTCGACAACGGTATGGACTGAGTGAGAAGGATTATCTCTTCGAAGTTTGCAATATACATTCAACACAATTTATTTTAAATGGCTATTAAAGCAAAATCTTTGCCAATACGACGAAACAATTGAGAGGAGAGAACGCAGCCATGTTGAATTATTAATTGAATTCATTCTTGACATTAACTAATCTTTATTGTAAATAAGACTATTATATAATTGATATTAATATATGATGATGTACACACGTCAATTTAATATGAAATTCATAATATAAAAGTCTTAGCAAATGTGATAAATTTTTTATTGATATAAGTGTTTAGTTAAGGACTCTTTCGTTACGCGAGATGGCAAACCGTATTACAACTCTGTAACTTCTACAAGACTGTCTTCGTTAGCAGACGCTTAGTTTAGATAGCACTTTATTAGCAGTGCTATGTAATGTATCTAAACTCGGCAACTGCTAAAGGCGAAAGCTTTGTGAAGTTACAGAGTTGTAATACGGTTCGCCATCTCACGAAAGACAAGCGCCCTTAACTGAGCACTCAACAAATCTTATCTGTTTTGCTAAGACTTTATGTTGTGAATTGAATAGGAAAGTGACATTTATAACATTGTCGTACACTTAATATCATTTGTAATAAGATGTCAGCAGAGCCGTTTCTAGGTGTTCTGCCACCCTAGGCGAGAACTGAAAAATGCCGCCCCCACCAAAAAAAAAAAACGACAATCCTATATTAACAACCAAAAAAAAAACAGAATCTTCAATTCAACAACCAAAAAAAAACACCACAATCCTATTTTCACAACCAAAAAAAAAAAACGGAATCCGTCCTACGGCCGCCCTAAAATCTTACCGCCCTAGGCGGCCGCCTAGTCTTGCCTAATGGTAGAAACGGCCCTGGATGTCAGTTTGGTTAATGCTGGCAATTAATTCGTTCAGTGACTGTTTTCCACCCTACTCAATTGTTTCGTCGTCTTTTGTAAAGATTTGCTTTACATAGCCAATCGAAACAAATTCCATTAAATGTTTATTGCAAACAGAGATAATGTTTCTCAGTGAGTCTGTGTCGTTGCCCAACCGTTTGAATTGAAGCTATGTTATGTTATGCCATGTGCTGAATGTGTATGGCAGGAAAGCCAAGCATTGCGACCGTTGGTCTATTTGTATTGAAGTGTCATGAGTTTCTGGCTGCGGAACGAACTTGGACTCATTCGCCGATCTGATGACGTTTAAAGGTCAAGGCTTCAAAAGTTAGATGGTTTTGATCTATCTTTTAATGAAGGCACACGCATTTGACGGAAGGTGCATGAGTTTTATTCCAAAAATGAAATCTCTGCTGTTTATAAAGTCCTTCGGATAATAAATAATGACGATGTGCATCGTGCTTCCCACCCGCTTTGACGGTCGAGGGTAACGAGTCTCTGCGGCTGAGAATACTTGATTTTCCCGCACTCGCGACCATCGACGAACTTCATGGCACTGTCGAAGAGTACGGGTGAATTGAGAAGATTAAGTAGTAAAAAAGTATTTCGAAAAAAAAAATAATAGTCCTTGTCGGGCTAACAGATAATGAAGGAGAAATCAGTTCTTTCTTCATATACAATATTAGTAATCAAATTATATTAATAAAAAATCCAATTATCATTTTCTTTTTTTTTTCCAAACCATTATAAAACGGAAAAATTAAATTTAAAAAATCAATAATTGTAAAATATTAAAAACTAAATATATTTAAAACCTTCTTCTCATGAAATATATTTAAAATATATTTAAAAATTTCTTCACCTATTAATTGTCAGTAAATAATAAAATTGACCACAATTAAACTATTAAAAAAAAGCTTAAATGTTTAATTGTATGCTGATTAACTTACCTAATTAAATTCAAGGTTTAGTTTTGTGTTGAGATATAGCATTTTTAGCAATGAAAAAAGTTAGATTGTAATGTAGGCAAATGTTTATAAATATCTCGATGAATATACGTATTTGACTCCACGTAATGTTGATATGAATCACTCGTTGGTGCAAAGATACAGTGATACTACAATTCCAATGCTATCTTTATTAGTTGACATCGACTTTAGGTGCAGTAAATGTCACATCTAAGATCTAATACATTGACTGACACTAAATTTCTAGATTATGCTTAATATTCAATATAATAAATAAATAAATAAATATTTAAAAAAGAAAATAATTTTATCCTTAAAGATTACTATATTAATACGATAGCTTTGCCACATTGATATATATCTAAGTTACAATAGTGATAAAAAGAATAGCAACTTATTATTGCTTAATTAGGGAAAAAAATTGAAGCGCAAAAAAAAATAACAAAAGTACATCTTAAATGCTTGCATACGTCTTTTTCCTTTAAGAAAATAATTTATAGATTACTTTCTTGTAGATGATAAATGAAACCAATTTACATAAGAATAAACGAAATATTCAATACATTTGAACATATTTCGTTTTTCTGCCATCTTCAAAAGTGTGAACAAAGTAAAAACGGTTCAGAATATAGATGTAAAATTAATGAATTCAAATTAAAAACTATGGTCTCGACCAATCCGGACGCTGAGAATCCATCAATTGGTCGAAGCCATCGTTTTTAAATTGAAATCATTAATTTTATGTCTAAATTCGGAATCGCTTTTACTTTGTTCACACTTGGAAGATGGCAGAAATTAATTGTGTACTTCTTATGTTCAAATATATTTCTTTTATTCTTATGTCCGTGAATTGGTTTCATTTATCACCTATGATTAAACTGCAGGTTAAACGTTTCTTATCAATGACTTTCTTTTGTCTCTTATTAAAAGAAAGGGTAAAGGGTAATTAATAAATTATAATTGATAGGTTTAGGCATCCATTTTGGTTCCTTGTTACTTTTGGTTGTAATTGGAGCAAACGATTAGATCCTACCGATTAAATATATGAAGAAAATTTCTTTTCAATAATCATAAATAATATTTATCTAGAATTCTAGATAGATAGCGATTTTTTTTTAAATTGTAAATCAAAATTATAAAATCCTGACAACATATCAGATTATTCTGAATCAGTTATGTTTAATCAGTTTCATCTTCTGTATTCCATGTAAAATATTTTCTATCAGAATTCGTTAATTAATTCAACAGCATGAACTTTTTTGTTTTCTTTATGGACTTTCCATTTTTTTTCTTCTGACAATATACAATTGGTTCTTTTAATTTCAGATGAATTCCATTTACCCAAGTCGTGATTAGCCCAGTTTCAAATAACAAGGTATACTTTACTTATATATTTATTTTGCTTTTAATTACTTTACTGGATATTATTAATAATTTATTAATAATTATCTTCAGGCTTACAAGACTCTAATTTAGAATAAAATGTTCATGGATTTCTAAGATTCATTTTCATTTTCCAGAATTTTATTTTTAAAAACATTGCTTTAATTAACTAAAACCTGCTGCGATTAAATTATTGATTCCATTTCTAATCCTTTCTGTAGGATAAACTTCAATGTCAAAGTCGGCATAAAAGCAATCAGTACTATTTATAGCGTTTTTTGATCATTGAGAAAAAGTTTGATTTAAAACCTAATTTCCGGTACAATTTTCAATTTCAAAACAGTATTATTTGTTCATTTACTTCCTAGCTTTTAAAAATCCATAAATTAAGTATTTCAGTGAGATAACAAAACTGGAGCAAACGATACCTTAAAGCAAATAAAACTTCCTCTACCTACAATTCGAACAAACTTTAAAAGGACTTGTTAATTCTAGAATGTTCTGTAAATAGTCTTCCTCAGTTTTTCTTCTAATTAAGATTTTTAAATTTTTAAGAGGTCTATTGAACTACCAGTGTAATTTTAAGAACGTCTTCAATTAGATCCAAAGTTGTTAAATAGTTGCTTTCGAAATAACACTTACATTAACCGCTATCACAATTTTAAAATAATGCTCTACAAAGTTTGCCAGTAAAAATTAAAAATAAACATTTGTTATGTATAAGTAATTGTATAGAAATATAGAAAAAAAGCAATTTTCTTTCGTGTTTATAAACTCGGAAAAATCCAAATGGTTGTCATTGTTAAGAAAACATTGAAAATAAAAACGAATTCTTACCTTGTTAGGCATCTGAAAGGGAACACCTTTCTTCAGAAAAGCTAACGCGGTCTCCGGATGTCCATTGAGACAGGCGATGTGTAATAACGTATTACCGTCCTTAAAAAAAAACACACAAAGAAAAAAGAAATTGTCACTATCTTTAAAAATATAATTGATGGTCACATATGAATTGTTTTCAGGTATTTCAGAAACTTCATAGAAATTTAAAATAGTATTTACTTGATTTTCTTTCTTTTTTTTTTTTTCAAAAGAAAAGCATTCATTTTTTACCTGAATTTTTGAAAAACTTTCCACCTTTCTCTGTAAAATTAGATTATTTTGTGGGCATTGCTCCAGAAAGCCCAGAATAGCGTGGTTTCAATTTTAAAAGGAAAATTAAGACATGAAATTAACATCTAAAAATCAAGTTATTTAAAACATCTTATAACTTATTAGAAAAAGTACTCCAAAACACTTTTGGTGATATTTCGACTTATATTTCAAAGTCTTACTCATACTTTATAGGAAGTGAGAACATCTCTCACTTTCCCAAAAAACAAAAAATAATACAAAACAAGAATTAATTTTTCTCAATCTAACAACAGAGAACGTGACATCAGCCACGCTCATTTAAATTACGATTTTTCAACCATCTACAACAACAGAGACAAAGAGAGGGATTTTTTGTTTTCTTTTGTTTGGTGCTGACTGACAAAGTGCTGCTCTATTTGTTGGAAACTAACAGAAGCGTGAGACGTGCAGGGAAAGAGAAGCAGGAAAGTAAACACATCAAGGCGATTTACCAGGGGATTATCAGTCACCTTAGACATGCGTTTTCTCTTGGTGGGGTCCCCTTCCAGCATTCCACACAGTTTCGTAAGGCCCCATATCCTCTCCTTGAATGTGTTGGCCGCGTTGGGGTTCATCATTTTGCTCATTGCTACCGGTTTTCTTCTGGCAGGCGGTCAGAGCTGCCACTGGACTCGGTCGTTGCCCATTGATTCTCCGTATTTTTAGACGAACGGAGGAGTTCCGGCGATTTCTCGGTGAGGGCAAGGCATTGGCGAGGGAAACACTAGTGTTTGTGGTCAGTTTTAAGTGTAAAACGTGGTGACAAACGTAATTGGATGCCAACACCTTTTGCGTGTTGCAAGAAGAGATGCCGTGGTCACTTGTTTCTGTTGCCCGACTCCAGAGGGTGCCGTTTCCGGTCTAAAAAAAGAATCTCGTAAACGCGGCTTCAATTAGCGCATCTGCCAATACAAGTGCCAATGTATCGACATTCGAGCTCATTAATAACGCGAATTTCACCTGGACGAGCTACGTCCACTATTGATAAATCGAACCAAGGGCAGTTAGTCTTTGTTGAATTAGTTAATTCACATTTCTAAAGAAAATGAAACAAATGCTTTCTATTGCTTATTTGTCAGAAGAACTTTATTACTCTTTCTATCCTAAAGTATAATACTTTTCCTTCATTTGCGATATCTTCACATAGAAGACTTCCTACTACTGATGGCCAGTTTTTAATTGGAATTGAGACTGATGTAAATTCATAAATATTGATTTTTCATATGTATTATCGTAGATTTATGATACTGTAGTATGAGTATTTACTGAACAAAAAAATAGACATGCAGAGCACTTTTGAGTAATTCTCAAAAAGATGGGAAATTGGAGTATTTTTTTTTAAGTGATGGAGGGAGATGAATGCTTTGTTTCCTTTAATTTTAAGCAATCTGTGACAAAGGTATAAACTTCTTCTGCACAGTTGTAATTGCACAATTTTTACAAGGATGGCATCTACGTATCATAGAGGAGCTTTGAAGATGCCGGATTAATGACAAGAGTTCAATTTTATTTGTTGGTATTTTAACTGTCACTTGTTCATTTATAAGCAACACGATCTATGCCGTGGTTTGGCCATTTTAAAAATAAGCTTTTCTTTCGTTTCTCCCCAGGACTCACCAATTGAATCCAAAAACAAAGTACATCTTTAAAAGAAGCAAATAATAACATCTCACCTTTGTTCTTTCGAAGACGGACGCTTTGAACTTATCAGCAAGGATATCCACCACCATTGTGTTACCCTTTTCCGCAGCCAGGTGTATCGGTGTTCTATCTTGCTTATCTGGAATGTTCGGATTGGCTTTGGCTTGGTATAGGAACTTCATTAGACTTTCATCTCCATCGATGGATGCTATATGCATGATAGTCTGTCCTTCGCTCTAGAAAAATAAACAGAAGAAATACTTACATAAAAACATATAAAAGATTGAATGAAAGCAATTATCTGCTTTTACTGTTTTACTTTACTAATTCTATAAGATGCTAATGACTGTGCTTGGTATCATTAAGAAGTTTTCAGAACTCAATCAAACTACAAACATTTCTCTGGGAAATGGGTTACATTGAATAAAAATCAGATGTTTTAATGATTAGAAAATACATGACAACTTAGAAATTAAATAGTAGTCATATATTATAGTCATACTGATCTCTATGTGGGAAAGATTAAAAAATTGAGAAAATATATGAGAGAAACTAAATTAAGAGCCATCCTAAGAAAAAAATTAATGACAATAAATTATACTGTATTTCGATAATAATATTTGGATCAATTAATAGTAAGCCTAAAAATGGCATCTCCCCCGATTGAACAGCAAAAATTACGTACAAAAATCATTAGTCATCTAAAAAAATGATGTGCTGCTTTAGACCTAGTCAATGATTAATTTTTAGAGCTCATTATAAATAATAAAAACTGTTCACTTATCAAAAAATATCAATAAATGAAATGTTTATTAGGAAATTCCAGATCAGTTATTACTTCTGAGAATAAGGATGGTACCATTGCTAATCTTACGGGTGTAATCTCTCTTCCTACTATTTACTGTTGATGACGATCGCCAAGAAAACTTCTCAAAACATTTTTTAAACATTTATAACAAAAATCTTTGGTCACATTTGATGATATTAGTTCTATCAATTATTCAGTCTTTTAAACAGTAATTATTATATTGCAAAAAAAATCGTAGTAGTAAGAAAACAACTTATTCTATTTGAAATTCAGTTTGAGAACCACTGATTGTAATACCTAAATTTATGTCCAGACTTATTGCTTACGTATTTTTTTCTTCTTTTTTAAGAGTGAACAGATTAAAACGTATTAACTACCGAGCACACTATAAGATAAAACACACTTGTCGTGCCAACTTTGGTCGCAAGCGACAGTTCCACGCAACAAATGTTTTTCTGGCTACAATTGGTTTTGAACAGCAGAGACAGCATCGCAGAGGCATTAGAACAGCAGAGAGAAAAGCTGGAAAATCCCTCATACAGTCTCTGACCAGTCTCTGATACAATAGATGTCACGAGACCGCCTTATGACATCCTACACACACAATCTTCTGAATTACCGGCCGTACCAGAAAGAACAAAGCAGCTGCAGAAAGGAATCATTATCAGGGTCCCAAGAACCAAGGGAACCCATGGTGAATGGGATAATGCTCACATTGGCATAATTTCTCCACAAAGAAATAGCTGAAGACTTATATTTCGCAATTTTGGACGCGCGAGCCTGTATGAAGGTCTCTAGCCGATTATAAAAATGGACCGTTACGTCAACAATTAAGCATTTTTCAGTTTAACTATTAGATATGTAGTCTGTAATCTAGTAGATAAGATTAGAAACATACTTCATTACCAAAACTAAATTGCCCGGAAGGAAGTTGAAATTTTCCAAAAAGAAAGTATTTCTTCCGAGTCGTTCTCTCTACCATAGTTTATTTTGTGTCATCTTAAGAAAACTTTCTCTCTCTTTTTTTCTTAAGGATAAGTTGGATTATTCTCAGAATATGTATGAAATCAAACAAAGCTCATATATAGGAGATGAAACAAGGTGATTCTCAATTCGTTTGTTTCTTTGAAATGGATTAAAGTATTTTCCCAAAAATCTCTTTCTTTGAAATTCGTAATTAGAATTTCACATCATATTTGAAATGTTAAAAGTCCTTACACTTACATTTTAATAATACTTTTGTACGTCAAAGATTTAGACAATGATCCTGTTGAATTAGGAAAGAATATTCATTTTTAATCATGCTTTATCTCACATTCATTAGTCTCACTGTAGATTGCTGTGTAGATTTAGATGGATTATGCTCCAGTGGACTGTTATTTAGGAATGAACTTAAAATTGATTTTATAATCATATTTCATTTAAAGTTGTTTGTCCAAACGCTCCCAGAGACGGTAAGAAGCCAAACGTTTATGTGGTTTCCCGGCACTCGAACAAAGATTGTACTTTTCTCCGAACTTAATTGGATAACCCCGAGGAAAGATAAAACTGCGATACTAAAGTTATGAATAGGAGGCAAAGTCCAGTCTGCGATAAAATACAACAAATATTAATATGTGAAAACCTGCCGTCAATCGAATGGACTTTTTCGTTGTTGAGAATAAGAGAGACGGAATAAGAAATATTCTACTCTTTAGCGAAATCTGAATTATTAATTATACTGTATTATATTATAAAAGGTTTGTTGTAATTGTTTCTATTTGTTTGTGTTTTTCATATTATTTCGAATTTCTATCTATATAAAATTATAAATTGATGGTATTAATCTAATTGCCGTATAAAATATAACTGACTTTTGCTGAGTCCCTGGCAAGTTCATACCATTAGCAGTATACACTAATTTCAGTCTTTCCTAGCAAAGGTAACATTGGGAATACATGTTTTGTATAATCTAATTTTCTCTTTATCTACAAATCTATATAGTTTCTTGAAGCATTACTTTCTTGAAGCCCTATACAGCCCTATGTTTGAAATCTTGACGAGATGTAATTTCCCCTTATACTCTCTTTTTACTTTTTTACTGACAATCCTATTACGTGGTACAATAATTGTTTGTCACAGATCTTCAGTTTTACTTCGTCACAAATCTAAAAGGTGTCATATGACAGCGTTTTGACAAAACAGTAAAATTGGGACGTACTTCGTTTCGGATCAAACTGATTAATATTATTAATCTAGAGCAGGTTAACAGTAATCAAGATATTTACTCCAATTTATTTCTCATCGTTCTTTTAGAAATGCTAAATATCATATTTAAACAGTATTATTTTGGCTGTTAATAATTAATAACACTGTTATTCTGTTTTCCTGGACTATTTCTTGCCAAACCAAGCTATTAATCCAGATAAAGACCATTTAACTGTAGCCTCTTCTGCTCCATTAAGTGCAATTACAATTATTTAGGTTATTTTGATGAATTATTCATCAGTAATTCACTGCCTCATTAATCTAGCGCTCTTCTTCTCTTTTATTAGGGCGTAGAATGAATTTGTCTTTGCTAAAGTGGCACAACTTCCTTGTAACAGACTTGAGTGCTGCAGACATATCTTCAAAATAACAGATTTTTTTTACGAAAAAGAAGGATTTTTTTAGTATTATTATTTACAAGATTTGTTTATACTTTCTGAGTGAAATGTTTAATGTATTACAACAATATCTTTAAGTAGTAGTTTGCTTATTGTTCATCTGAGACCAAAACAAATGCGATTCTGATGATTGTACTTCGCAAAGCAAGAGCTTTAACTTAAACTGATTTATAACAACTAAAATGTCCAAATTTCTATCATCTGAAAAATCAAATCCTGTCAAATTCCAAAGCTTGCAAAGTTGAAAAAAAAAATGCTTTCGAAGCGAATAATTAACGGCAATAGTTCGCATAGTAATAAAAGAAACGATTTCAGGTACTAGGATACTTTTAAGCTACACATGTTTATAGAATTTTTTATTTCCCAAAATCAAGATAGCAATGTAAATAAAACCAGATATACAAATCATAGAATCCTTTTGTTAAAAAGAACCACAGCTTTCATTGTTGAAACGAAGATAAGTTTTAATTCAGAAGAAGTTATGTGCTTTGAATACGTGGATACGTACTGGGCTGCGGGCTGGGGGAGCCGAGTTCAAGCCCCGGCGGAGGTTGGTGATGTTCCCTAGGTTATTTATCCTTTGGACGGGCCTTAGGACTCATCCAAACCTCTGTAAAACGGGAATCAAGGGTAAAGATGGGCACTTTTTGGGGTGAACACTTAATCTCAACTAGTTCCAATGAACAGTGAAACGCTAGACACTATATCTTCGCCGCCCCATGAGCCGCGAAGGATCTTACAGGAAATACCTACCTACTTTACCAATATTTTCTTTTTAGATATTTTGTTGGTAAATAATGTGTGCATTGATAAATTGACATCTAATGTTAGAAAAATAATACGGGAACTTATTTCTGAAAATATCAGTAATTTCTGTAAAAACGACTTCAGTAAATGTGTCAAGTGTTTCTTAACTCTTGGTTTTCCGGTTCTTATGGTTTTTATCTGAAGACTATTAAATCACACTATTTACATTCACGCTTTTTATTTATGTTCATCCGTGATTCTTACCGAGTAAATAATATACGCGAATCAGCGTAACTTGGCGAATGCCTCATATGTGATAATGTTATGAGTCTCATAATTTACCATATTAGCTTGTGGTAAGGGAACAGGCAAAACCATTTTCAGAAAACTGTCTAACAATGACATCTGTTTGTGGATTGTAAAAATTTCACGAATAAACATCCATGGAAAAAAAATAAACTTAAGATGGATGAATAAGAGCAGAAGAGATATTGGTATATGTTAAATAAGAATAATAAAGATTAAATCTTTGAGAAACCAAATAGCAAAGAAATGCAGATAGATCAAAACATAGCTTTCATATCACCATAACAACTAAATTGCAGAACTGAAACAATAAAGTAATAGCTCTCATTTGCTATTTCAATGTCTTTGTTTAATAATAATGAATGAAAAAGAGAAGAAAATTAGTTACGTGTTTACTTATTTATTTAATTAAATTTAAGAATGAAACGAGATTTACGTTAAAAAAACATTTTAAATTGCAAAATGCTAACTATATTGACACATTTAAAAAAGTATTAAATTAAAAAATATATATTTGGCTTCGTATGTTTCCGAATCCCTTACTGGATTTCATTTTCAAGCCTTTTTTAAAAGCCCTCAATCCGCAAAAATCTGATTATCCCAAAGGGAATCGTTCAAGGGAACGCACTTGAACGTTTCCCTTCGGGATAATCAGATTTTTGCGGATTGAGGGCTTTTAAAAAAAGCTTGAAAATGGAATCCAAGAAGGGATTCGGAAACGTACATAGCCAAATATATATTTTTTAACTTAATACTTTTTTAAATGTGTCAATATAATTGGCATTTTGCAATTTACAATTCTGACACGTTAAACACTCTAACATTTTAAATTATTTCAGCTGTTTTTAATTGAATTCAGCAAATTCAAACTCCAACTAAAATAGCAATGAGTGAGACCAAATTTTTTACAAGAACATCCTGGAACAGGATGAGGCACCTTTGAGGCACCACTGCGCTTCCGATGCAACTAAAATAATTCCTGTTAATATTTTTTCTCTTTTAAATAAATGCAGAAGAAAATAGTTTGATTGTTTATCGTTGTTTATTGTTCTATCGTTGTTTATTGTTCTAAACTGATGAAATATAAACTCATTTTTGATATCAACTGAGCTGTTCCCTATCCGACCATATTCCATATTACGATATGGGAAGTTAACACCATTAAAAAGACGCATTTACCACCACAAAATTTAACTTTCATTTCCGCACTTCACTTTGGTTATAACAATTCATGAAGAAGACATTCAATAAATTACAACACTAACATTGTTGATTTCAGTTTTAAACTCAAGAAACACGGATTATTCTGTTTTAAATTCCCTGAATTCCAATTCTTATGTTACATTCAGATTTATTTCACAATAATCAGCGAAATGTTAATATTGAATTTTCGTTTCCGTTCGTTTTTAGGGAGATCTTGCCAAAAATGCAGCAATGATTTTTTTTTACCGAAACAGTGGGAATATGGTAAACAAATTGATATTCTAAAAGCAATCAAAATAAGGAATTAAATCAACTTAAGGCAAATTTGATTGCAACCACAATTATTCTGCATATAGATTTCAGTGACTTTGTGGTCTTATATCGAATTGTTTACTAATAAGAAAATTATTTAACATCTTTATGGCTTAAAATATTGGCACTAAATCAAAATCGTTAAACCAAATAAAATCCTTTTTTTCATTGCATTACAAGATTATTGAAACTACACTGAAAACTAGATTTTTTTTTTGTACTACGTAACTTTTTTCTGCGATTTAAACTCTGCATACGTGAAGGAAAAGTTTTCTTAACAGTACATATACCCTAAACTAAAAAAACAGCCAACCTATTCTACAACTTATAAAAGCTTCTAAAACTATTCAATTGCTTAAAATAGCTGATGGAATGGACTTCTGTGTTGATCTTCCTTGACAAGAGTAACTATTAAGACTTAAAAGCCACTGAACACAGCTCTATTGTCTCTCTCTGTAGCAAAGACAAGAAAAGAAAAATGATTCTCTCTTTTTCACTGGAAAGTGATTCTTTCCCCCAATAGTGGAAGAAACTTCTCGATCTAGAAGGTGAGTCCCGTGAGTCTCTCTTTTTCAAAAAGAAGTGACGAAGTCCAATTTATTGATCTCGTGTCTGTTTTGAGAAAGTTTGAAAAACTGACAAAAAGAAACTTAAAAAAAATGGGGAAATGATGTTGGCCTGTCAGTCTTGAGGTAGCGTTATACTATGTCAATCTATGCGATATCATGGGTCAGCGTAGATTCAGTATCATATCACTACAAATTCAAACTACAGTGAGAAAAGTCTAAACAATTTTTAAAATATATTAGTTTAATTTATATTAGTTTAATTTATATTTTAGTATACTCGGTTTTTTTTTTCTGTTATAATAATACGAAGTTTTTTGCACATTAAAAGACCTACAACAGGAATTTATCCTTCTTAAAATTTCGAGAAGGACACAAACGTCATGAGATCATTAATATAGCTTTGAAGTTTGTTTTTTTTTCTGAAGAAGGCTGAAGGTACTTAGCTGAAATATTGAGTAACATTGAATCAAGGAAAATGCGAGACTCACATTGATTTAGGTACTTCCCTTCCAGATATGAGGTCAGTGACGTTGTAGTTTCTTCATAATTCTAGTGTTATAACAATCATGAGATAAGGTAGAAAAGCAAAATATTTTATTTTATTATTTTTAGTCATTTTAAATATAAGATGAATTAAAGTCACCCAAACTATCCTTATCATAGTTTTAACGAAATCCATGTTTATAGGTCCACAGAGCAAATTTAACTTTCTCGAGCGATGTCTGTTGGTCAATAACGAAATCTTGTGGTGAAAACAATAGTTCAATATTAACTCAGACAATTATGCAAAGATCGCCATCAATATTTGGGTCTTTGCTGAATTTTATTTTTTTATTTTTAGGTACTTATTTTTAGAGCCACTTAAGATGTCGCAACATTGTTTCTCAAATAACTCAGTCACGTGGAGCTCTATTGTAATATTATATCAGGCCTATTTTAATGTTATTTTGTAAGGGGGCGTCCATTAATTACGTGAGCTCAAAAGGGGGGAGGGGTCCGGCAAAATCTCACCAAATCTCATTTATGGAAGGGGGGGGGGGGCGGTCAATGAAAATCTCACGTCAACTTTTTACTTCAGTGAATATACAGATTATAACATTTTGAAAAATTGTCTATGCCCGGGATTGTGCAGCTGCAGAAACACAGGCCGGCGCTGCACCTGTGGTCAGGGTTCGACCAACGCGTGTGGTCACCCTTCGGACTGAGGAGCTGCTGTACTCCGTGGACGATAGGCTGGAGTGGCTGCACGAGGTTGATGTAGATACGTCTAATGACTGTCTTCCTATACTGCCAAAAGACATGGACGTCATGTGTCCAATCATTACAATAGGGAATGCCCATGGAGTGAGTGAAGAATTAGGGAAGGTGGTGTCGCAGCCTACTTTTTTACTTTTACTAGATTTAATTAAATTCGTTATAGTACACCTTAAAACGTAGTATCGTTTTTCTCCTCTTCTGTCACAGAAAAAAATTTATTTCATACAAGACATCAGTAACATTTTAGATATTTGGTGGTTTGAAGCAAAATACAGGAACTTATCAAATAAATTTAATTATTTAAAAATTATAGGGGAAAATCTCATATGAGGAGGAGGGCGAGGTCCAAATTTTTTAAAAAACACTTCACGTAGTTAATGGACGTCCCCTTATTGTTGTCAGAGACAGTTTTACTGAAATTATTGTTTTTAAAGTTGGCCCATTTTTGCTTTGTATTAGATCTTTTATTTTATTTATAAAACGTTTTAATCCTTTTATATATTTAGAGGATTAAACATAAGGTTATTTCTTACTTGTTTTATTTGTTTACTATTGGCAGTTCCCCTCCCCCCTTTTTCTTTCGTATCACTTCTGTTCCGGTTGTGCATCTTAATCACTGAATCTAAGATCGTGCAAAGTGCTTCCGTTGAACCATTAAATAAAGGTTCTTTTTTTTTCGCTTTGCCCCACCCGATCTTGGTTTCATTCATTTTCTTTTGGAGGTGGCTGCGGTGGGTTCAATAACTTACGCCCATCTTAATGACTGCGTTACTTTCTATTTTAAATCGATCTCAGAAGGAAACCGTTCAAATCAAGAACTGATAATTAACATCCTTTACTAGCAACTAGCATCCTTCCCATACAAATAAGCCTGGGTCGATTTAATCCACTTGTTTTTCTATCGAATATTTATGAATCATAAAAAGACTGTTTTATTGCAATTCGATGAAGAAACCACTTTATCTCTTGCAATCATTTTCCTTACCTAAATCGCTGCAAGACATTTCATCAGTACATTCCATGTATCAGATACAAACAGTTAAGTGATTTCACAATCTAACATGTATTTTTAGAAGGCTTAACTGTTGTCTTTTCCTCAGTAAGTTTAAAATAATAAGTTCTATATAACAGTACTTTCATAACCTTGATAGCTACGCGATCAACTCTGTCCGTTACTTAAAGCCTGTTATGATTTGTAGTTAATTGAAAGTAAAAACAAATTTCAGTTGTTCTGTGTAGCACGCCGTAGACTTGTCTGAATAGCATTAGAATTTAGTATAATCAACGGTAATAAACAGATCAAATTTTATATTTAATGAAACAATTTTTTCATAACTTAATTTTTCTCCCGGGGAAACGCCATATTATAGTTCCTACGGCCGGTTTCTCCAAACAGAAAGTTAGTCCTGAAAGTTAGTCCTAATTGAATCCAATGCATTTGCGACATGAGCTGATACTGGTACTGTTTGAAACATTGGCCGTTATTAATTTTATTAATATTAATAAGTTAGGATTTTCTTTTGTTGAAATGATAGTGTGATTCCAAAGTAATATCAGTGTAAAGTAAAACTAGAACTAGTTCTAATTAATAGATTAATGCTAAATAGAATAGAATACTAATAGAATAATATTAAATTAGTTCCTAGCTAATTTTTGTTGGCAATAATGTTTCTGATATTGGGAACGACTACTGACATTCATTTTTGTCCTTCAGGTAAAGGCTATGAAGAGGCCAATAGCGGAGTCGGAAAAAAAAGGGCTGAATCCTATATGCCTCCTTTCTGATGACTTTCAGTACATCGCTTTTTTTTTTTTTTTTAGCCTATTTACTTTAAAGAAAGATATAAATATAAAATGACTTAGCACTGTGGGGATACAGTGAAACCTGTCAAGTTGACCACCTTTATAAGTTGACCACCTGTCTAAGTTGACCTAATTGACCAGGAACGGAATGGCTTAATTACTTTAACATTGAGTGAACCCTTTATAAGTTGACCACCTGTCTAACTTGTATGTTGACCAGGTAATTAGGTAGAATTTGTCACAAAGCTTAGCTCAAAACCTTTATAAGTTGACCATTTCCAGAATTTTTCTATTTTTTTCTAACAACTTTTATACTGTATTTTTTTTCAAATTTTCTAAAGAAAGAATTGTTAAGGCGCGTTTTAAGGTCCATTCCATAGACGAAACCTACTTTGAATTTCGCCGACAACTAGGGTGTAGAAATAAAATTCCTGCCTCCAAATCTCACTTGTTTCAACCCCTAGACTAAGGAGTAATTTGTGCAGTGAAGCAGAATTACCGCAAAATGATGTTGCAGTGTTTAGTGACAAAAGCAGATGAATGTAAAGATTCATCCGAATTTTCAAAATCCGTCACAGTTTATGATGCAATTCGTTGGTTGAAAACCTCCTAGCAAAATGTAGAATCATCAACTTGTTTCTGTTCAACTTACTACTGTAGTACATATAGTAGTAACTATGACAATATCCAATAATTAATATGTATGTATAATTAATGTTTAACCCTAATAAGCAATATTATTCCTATTTGGTATAATTTTGTAGTACTATACTATGTATATTTATAGTAGTAGTATGTAGATGATAAAATATGAAAATCAAAAAGTAAGTATCGTACCCTTGGTAAGTTGACCACCTGTCTAAGTTGACCACGAAAACGTGGAACCACTAGGTGGTCAACTTAGCAGGTTTCACTGTATTATAAAACTAATAATGCTACATTTTATCAATAAGTATTAAATTATCATATTTAAAAATAATATTCTTTTATTTGAGGCTATAGTTTATTAATTGCAATTGTTCCTATGTGTTGTTGCATAATTTCAAAAGAAGTAAATATCATCAGTGAGATTTCTTTTTCCATTTCAATAAATTTGAATCTGAATCACATAAAGAATGGAACAGATATGAAATGTCATCGTATTATGCAGTTTGTTGTTGTTGTTGTTTTTTCTATTTTAATGTTACTTTGCTACAACTAGTACTATACTAATTCCCACTATTCAAAAGTATTAATTTACTAAGATCTAATTTTTATTTGATCAAGATCGAATTGTTTTAATTTTTGTTAGCTAGTATAGATCCGGATATTACAATGGTAAGTTAAATTTTATGAGAATTTAAGTAACTATGAAAATTGAGCACTAGGCATTTATAGATGGTTTTTTTTCTTTTTTGCTAGCAATACTGGACAGATTGGTTTTTCATCCATAGAAACGATCTGAGATATATTTCCCTTGTGACTCCCACAATTTCATATTCTCCGTAATCGTGGAAATGAATCTAGTTTTCCGAGGCTTCTCACCCAACAGTTTTTCTAATTACCCTTGTTACATATTTTAAATATATATTAAATAGTGGAATTTCGTTTAATGAAACAAGAATTCACTTACAAACACTGGGGCATCAACAAAGCGTATTTTAATCTGGCGAAGTGCTAAGGCACCAAATTAAATCGAAGCCCACATTGATTTTCTTCAATAAAAAATCAGCAATAGACTTCGGTGTGATGAATCTTTCAGTTCATTACATGGAAACTTGCCAAAAACTAAAGCCCCAATATAAAGTGCCACCGAATACCAGAGCAGAGTAAAAACCGTAAATTCACAGAGTAATAAAGTCGCAGTGAATCGTACACGAGCAGAAATCATTATTTTGGGTTGCTGTTATGCAACAGCAGTTTACGGCCGACAAAAGGATTGGAAAACCCACGGAATGTAGAACTGCTTCAGATAAAAGCCTACCGTATAGCTAGTAAATGACCTCATTTCGAAGCCGCATTAACTACACTGATTCATATAAATACCTTTTCAATAACAAAGCGGGCGGGATCTCCTAAAAGGCATTCGCCTCTAGTTAAAACCATTCACTTGTGTTATTGGTTAAAGATGAGTTACAGTGAGAATGGTAATAATAATCGTACAGTAGTGCTAATGGAAATCTTCACTTTATTACTGTGTCGTTCTAAATGGCGATAAATTTTAGCCTAATTTTTTTTTTTATCTTCTAAGTTTGTTCAATGTTACAATCCTGTTTCTTCTTAATGTATTGAAATATGCAGTACTTATCATTATTAATAATAATAATAAATTGCAGTTAAAGAAGAAATTACCGAAAAAGGAATTCAAAAATTCAATATAAAATAGACTTAAACAACTCATTCCTTCTATTTCATTTTTATTACCAAACTTTATACTAAACCAAAATATTTAGGTCATCTACTATTCGAAAATGTAATATAAAATCTAGCTTCGAGTGATCGTTATTATTGTCTGTCGATCATAAACTTCTCCCAAAATAGATGACCTAAATATCAGGTTTGGTATAAATTTTGATAAAAAAGAAATGATTGAAATTAAATAGGACTGAGTAAGTCTATTTTAGTCGTTCCGGCCTGGCCTAGTGGTCCACGCGGCAGATGTGTCGGAACCTGGGTTCGAATCCCGGTAGCGGCATGGTTGTTTCCTGTGTTTGTCAGCCTCTTCTTCACTTTATCTTCGGATCTGAAGCCATTCCACAATGGCTTCCTGAGGAAGGTAACGGGAGACCACCTCAGTATCTTTCACCAGGATATTCTAGGGGAACTTCTGAGTTCCATAGAATGAGTACCTCAGAGATTGCACTTAATAGTCTATTTCATATTGAACTTCTAAATTCCTTTTTCCAAAATTTCTTCTGTAAAGTGTTGTTGCATTTTTAAAAAAAAATGTGTCTCAGTGAGTAAGATATCCAGTTGCAAATAAGGGCAATGGGGGAGTTTCCAAAATTTTGTAGTTTAAAAAAAAATATTTAAACAACACATTCTGATCGTAGAATTACGAAATCAGTGTTAAAAAAATATCGAAGAATTGCAAAATAATTAAAAGGCCGATTTATTTATTTATTTATTTTCGTAAACCCTCATTGAGTAATGGTTCTCATTAAGAAAGACCATCACACTTCGAAGTTACCTGAATAATTCCTTTGGCGGGAATTTCGTTCGATTAACACAACTTCAGAAAACTTTTTTTTTTCGAATGCTATTTTCTAATTTAAATTACAATATGGAAACTGATGAATATCTTTAAACATCAACACGGATGTTTTTCTTTTCTTACTTAGCCTAAAACGCAAAATTAAATTAAAATATAAAAAATGAAGTCTATTAAATAGAAAAATACAGTAGAACCTCATTATAACGGAACCTATTATAACGCACGTCGCTTATAACGGACAGTTTAAAAAAAAATTGTAATAATAATAAAGAATGCTTATTTTTATCTGACGAGTTATACATTTCCAACTATATGTGTTTGAAAATGTGTTTGCATATTATGAACACTTACGGCACCTCCGTCAGTTATTAACTGAAGAAATAAGCAGCAAACAAACCCAGCAGAAAATATATTATTTTTTTCTAACCAATGAATGTAAGCAATCAACATGAAGCAAACAGCATGAACCAAGACCTTCTTGTTCTAAAGATTAAAGTGGCCCTCTACAGGCCTGGACAGGCCTTTGGGGCACGGGAGGTCAGGCTCCCAGCGTTTCGTTACCAACCGGACGAAGTTGAGGTCGGGTGGTCAGCCCGACGCCCACCCGCCTTTAACTCCCGGGAAAGAAACCCGGTACCCATTCCACAGACCCTAGGTAGATCCTAGGCCCCGTTCGGAGGTGAAAGGGGCGTGGAAAAAACTCCGCCCTCCGCCGAGGCCGGAAATCGAACCCGGCACCTCCAACCCGCAGCCAAGCGCCCTGACCACTTGGCTACCGGGCCCTGTTTTAAAGATTAATGCAGTGTATAAGTACACATCTTTTTCAATTCAGCCTACTATGTTGAATTTTTTTTTTTTTTTTTTTATATATAATAAACACTTTTTATAGCTAATTATTGTACTTTCATTGATGTATATTGATGTATTGCTGCATTACACCCCTATAAGAATTATTTGTTATAAACCGGACTTTCATTAAAACGGACAACCTGCAGCCCTTATTAGTCCGTTATAATGAGGTTCTACTGTATTTATCTATTTTAAATATAACCTAAAAAAAAGGATTAATAACCGTTGTTCCTGTTTCGATGTTTTTAAGATATAAATACGTTGTAGTCAATTATTAAATGTAGAAGGGGAAACAAAATTGATGTACTTAAGTACAATTGTATCTTAACTATTTTCTTATTGCATATTTTATTAATCCATTTCTTTGTATTTTTCCTGGGTAAAATGTTTGTCTTTTTTCTCTATCTCCTTGGACTCTTGGAAGCTTGAAAAATATCTTCCCAGGATTATTTCGGAACAACTTGACGTCAGACAACATTAAAAATAACATTTGTTTTTAATTAATTTCAACAACAACAAAAATAAATAAAAAAAGCCCTTAACTAACTTTAAACACGGAAATGAACTACAGTCGAAATCCGCTTTTACATTCCCGCAAATAACATTTTCCCGTCATTTGTAACTTTCTTTCTCGGTCCTTTCAATTTTCCTATTATTATAATAATTTTTTTTCCCTGTATTTACATGTCGTTATATCAAACTTCCTAATCTTAATATCAAACTTCTCAAAAACAAACACTTTACGTTGTTTCCGCCAAAAGGAATAAAAAAAAAGTTGGCGTCCATGCTCAAAATGAACATAAAATGACTTCTAACTTAATTTCGCTGTAAATACGATCAATTTATGCAGATTCAATGGCATCAGGACAAAATACGGTATTTACTCAAAACTAATGCGCAATTTTTCTGGCCTAATACAGTCTGTCCCCTTCCAACATCCATTTTTTACACCATCGCAATATATCCATTCACTTCGATATATCCATTGTCTTCGTTCGGTTTCGGCTTCATTTTTGTTACCTCGTCTTGTTTCGTTTGAAATGTGTGTGTGTGTGTGTGTAGGCCTTAAATTGTGAGATTTTAAAGTGATTAGCATAATCTGTATGATAATTTTCCTTTTGTAAATTAAATATTTAATAATTGTAATATTTAAGATAGCCCTTTTGTTATAAAAGTTCTAAGCATTGATTACAAATCATTCTATGTATTGAACGTTGTATCCTTAATGTTCTTGGTATACGGAAACCATTTCCCGTAATTTACTATTTCCCTCAATTTACACCATTTTTTCAGAGTCCCTTGAAAAGTGGAAAAGCGGGGTTCGACTGTAAATACTTTCTACATACATCGAAACGAGTAAGGCGCAGGTATTACAGGAAGCATTCGGAAACATATATAGGATTTGATTTCTGGAAAGTTAAATAATTTATCTCCGTTAACCAACTAAAAAAAAAAATAAACGGGGTCTTCGTCTAAATTGCGGAGGCGGCTATGATCTCCTCAACAAGCCATCCAACAACAACAAAAAGAAAGAAAGAAAATAGAGTCAACTCTTAAACATTTCGAGATTTTTACAGGCCACGTAGTCTTCTTCGGGGCGTTGGAGATGTAAGCTCCCAATGATTCGGGCCCGTCGGGCTGAAGTTATCTTTGAGTGAAGCTAAGATTCCGAATTGTCTTAAGGGTATGTCCACAATAATATGGACAAATAAAAAAATATATATATATTTTTTTTTTTAATGGTGTCAATTTTGCTAGTTTGACATTTTTTCATAGTCCAGTTACCAGTTTTTGTGCCTTTGACTGAGTTGTGTGTATACACAATTTTCTTTTTCTTTTTATGTTCACTTGGACTGTTGGTCAAAATGTTAGCCCATGACAGTTTTTGGAAGATATTCTTTAAGGACAAACCCCATATGTTCTTACTAAGCAAAAATAGAATATCTCTGTGGCTGTAACATGAGTTACCAACACAAATTAATTTTTTGCTTTAAAATATCACATGTTTACAACAAACCAGTAGGTGTTAAAAAAGGTTCATTGAACCTGTAGTTATATCAAAAATTAATTTCGACTAGTGTGTACGTTTTTGGTAGACACTGTAGCTTTGAATCTGATTTAAAATGTCAAACCGTAATGTGAGTTACCGTGGACATACCCTTAAACCTCTGTTGTCTTAAAACTCATTTTATAGAAGATTGGGTGAAATCTAGAATTCATCTGGATTAGAAACAGCCTAGGAAAAATTCATGACCTCTCCTGGGAATTGAACTGTGCTCTCCGGCCATCAGACCAAGATATACCGATATACCTCTACAGATATTGGTTATTCACTGTTAATTTGAAAATTTTAAAAATTCTTCCACAAATGGACTCCAACTGGTCAATAGTTTATTGCTGAGGTTTATTCTACATAGGAGAAAACTTAGCAATAAAAATCATTCCACAAATGAAGAATACATCTACTTTCCTTCATATCTGCAGAATTTAAAATGTGGAATTAATTCTGGCATACAGGCCATTAAAAAAAACTCAGTCACAAATTAAAATTACAAATAAATAATAATGTAAAGAGACGTCGAGAATTACAAGCAACATGATTTCGACTACATAACATATTCCACGATTGTTTTATCTTTGTTTTAACAACTGTTTGACTAAAACATGTATAGCTTTTTTAAATAAATTACAAAATATTTGAAAATAGCTTTTAGTATAAAACAGTTATCTGGCATTTTTAGGGCGAACCTCAGTTTTGAAATAAATTTTTACAATGCTTTTTTGAAATTATGTAGTTTATGTGAAGCACATTTCCAGTAAATAAAATAAAATATAGACTAAATTTCCAAATTCTTCTTTTAACTTCTTCCTTTTCATCTTTGTTTATTAAACAAAAAAACACCATATCTCCATAACATTTAGTTTATTTAAAAACTTTTCGGAATTTTCGGGATGATAATACGCCATCCCTTCTTCAAGCGAAATGAACAATAAATTAGTTCTTTGGAATAACCAAAAATACAAACTAGTGATAAACATGAACACACGTTGAAACAATTCACAATTGTTTTTACAATATGAAATAGCAATATGCTTTTTCATTACTTTACAATATTTGAAAAACAAATATTTAACAATAAATCCAAATGAACTAACAACATAATAACACATTAGATAAATCAATTCTTGTTTACAATAAGATAACTCAGATATTTTGAATCCTTTAATTTAACTAACAATCCAATAATCAAAAAACATTTCAATAATGAAATTCATCAATATTAACCACTTTTTTTATATCTTTTTTAATTAAGTCTTTTACTAATATAATCGTAGAAGGGTCTACTTTAGCCCCTTCGTATCTATTAAAATTACTTCCTTTTGTACATTTTATTACACAACTTTCTAATATTTTTCTTAGACTTAAATCTGTTTCCTTAAATAAAATTTTGACATAGTCCTTCATAACATGTCCTTTTTTGATACAATGTTCTGCAATATCTGAGACGTCCTTATTGGCATTTTTTAACGCAGTACCGTGCTCAGACATGCACTCTGCCATAGTTCTTTTAGTCTCCCCTACATAAAATTCCCCACACGTTCTACAATCCACCCTATATACTATTCCCATTTCATATTGCCCATCCCTTTCATTTATTTTTTTACTTTTTTTACATAACAAATTTTTAATTTTGTATTAGTATTTGAACCCAACATCTATATTGAAAGACTTACAAATATTCCTCAAAATCATGCTATTATCATTCATTTATGGAATAAAACAATAGTGTTTATCACTAGTTTGTATTTTTGGTTATTCCAAAGAACTAATTTATTGTTCATTTCGCTTTAAGAAGGGATGGCGTATTATCATCCCGAAAATTCCGAAAAGTTTTTAAATAAACAACATGTTATGGAGATATGGTGTTTTTTTTTTTTTAATAAAAATATAGACTACTTTATTTCTCCTCGTATTACAAAGTTTCAAAGTATCTTATAAACTTTGATTATTTTAAAATAAGAACAGCGTATAAATTCATTTATAGGAAATTAATTCATTGGTAGATTTTTAAAAACTTCACTACAAAAATAAAAGCAATGCGTATCAGCTCTAACCCTCACCCAAATTCAAAGAAATAAACACAAATCAAAGTTGGCCTGCTTTAGTAATAGGCATCGATTTTTGTCACTATATTAAACCTTCTTCTAAATCAATAATGACTGAATGGCATCACACAAATAGTTCCAGAAGTTTCCACTGCACTTGAATTTGTTCTAGCTCCAATTAGGACACACGCTTCTTCAGTGTTAATACTGCCAATGTCATGGGTATCATAAACTAGTACAGCCCATAAACCGTTCTACCAAATAAGAACAAAAGCCTTCTAACAGCTTAGAACAAAATTCAACTTATATAAACTAGTTTTCGCAACTGAAAAAAAAAACTACAACAACAAACAAACTTAAAAAACTCTTATTCTTTTTTAAATTCAAGAATATTACAAAATTCGCACAATTTCACTTTAGTAATTCCAGCCAGAATTTAATTCACTTTTGATTTTCAATTTTTAATCAATGTACAGTAGATTCAAAATCTTGTTTTCTTTATTTTCTTTTTAATTCTGACTGAAATAAGTAAAAAAACTATTTTTCCAGTGGGAAAGTAAAACTCATAAAATCAGAAAATCTGTCTGTGTGTGTCTGTCTGTAGCCTTCACTAATAACTTTTGAACTACTTGAAACTTTGTGTGTATATTTCAGGACTAGGGATCATTTAACTTCTATATTTGAAATCTTTTCCAAAGGGGCCCTTGTCGATAAATTAGCACGAGAAGGCGACAAAAAGTATCACAGAAAAGCAATGGAACCGAATGTATTTCTATTCACTTTTTGTTCATGTTTCCTTGTCTTAAACAGTGAACATTTAATCACAGCTAATTCTTTGCGCGCGGAATGATGATTCAGATTACTCCGATTTAACAATGTAAGTTACAATAATAAAGCGAATTTAATGATTTTTACAGAAAATAGAAAAATTTATTCAATTTATATTCAGTAGATATTAAGATCTGGAAATAAACGTAGAGTAAAATAAACCAAAGAAATTACAGTTTCTGGATAGTAAGGTTTGAATTTTTCGAACTTTTTTGTTACATATTTCTTTCTGCCTGCTAATCGTTAAAAAATACTTGTGATATCTGCTGATAAAAGCAATCAATCTTCATGTTTTCTGTAATAAGAGTACAATTAAAACCATATGCTAAAATTTTTAAAATTAAAAAAATAAATAAATAAATAAACCAACAGTTTATACCGTCTTATTCTGGGTGCTTGGCCTATCATCAGTAGCACTGTAGAATGTTTCAAAACTGTCTTATTTAGTAAGTCTGTAATATTTTTCACACCTTCCATCTGAGATTGGTATTAATCTCTTAATTCCAAAAAGTATTTTATGTTATTTCTAAAATAAAATAGATAGTGATACAAAGCTAATAAAAAAATAATAATAATTTTGAAAAAATCCAGAGTTTGGAGAAGAGTTTCTCTTACGGTTATCTCGTAAATTATCCATGAGAATGAATTTTAGATAAGAAACATTGGTTGGGGTTGATATCAAAATGGCCGCGATTGGTGATGACATTACGCCAGCGAGGAAGTGCGAATTGCTTTTTTTTTACACGAGTTCCATTTTTTTTTCAGTTGTTATAAAATTATTTCCTTGTTTCTTATTTTCTTCTTGTTCTTGACATGAAAATTTTGCTTCTTCAAAGACCCATTATAGATTA
The DNA here is from genome assembly GCA_023159025.1 of Thereuonema tuberculata. NCBI lineage: Eukaryota > Metazoa > Arthropoda > Chilopoda > Scutigeromorpha > Scutigeridae > Thereuonema > Thereuonema tuberculata. The sequence goes on along the minus strand of JAFIDM010014012.1, from coordinate 16,398,033 downwards.
TTTTTCTTCGTTCGTGAAATCAGTCATGCGAGCTTTATGACATAGGAATAACAATAGGTTGTGCTCTAATTACAAGTGCACTTTAAACTCCATATGTAGAAGGACATTCTCGACTTAAAGGGTTGGAGGATGAACTTCAATTATCTCCATCGACTGCAGTTCTTGAGACAATCTTGTAAATGAAGCAGCGATTCTCGAGTCGCTCTTTAAATTTTGGAAAGAGAAATTCGAAACTAACATAAAACTTTTAACTTCTGAATCATTGTTTTGAGATAACATAACCTACTTTATAAATTTCTTACATTTGACAAAGCAGAAATGTTGAAGAAAACAAATAGTATCTCATTCAATTGGACTTAGAACCATAAGTTATATTTTTTAAAATTCGAATTCCGCTTAGATAAATCGTACATTTGCAGCGAAATGGACCACTTGAGGTTTACGCCCCTATCGACGTCACGTATGACGTGTATCCCACATGCGGCGAGAGCTTGTGGGATAAACAAACAAACTTTGCGTGAATTACTTAAAAAATCGTCGATTTTTGATATTTCACGACGGATGGTTCAGTACTGTGCAGATCCTTATTGTAATAATTCTGTAAAAACGCTTGGAATATCCTTCTTTAATATAATATTTCCTCTATATCTACACCGGTTAAAACGAAGAACATGACTTTGTTTATCCCACATGCGAAGCAGTAGCCTAGTGGGATATGTTGTAACTACGAATCCCCGCCTATCCTAAGCGATCCATTAAATTATATCCTTCGTTGAAAATATATTGCTGTCGTCTTCTTAAATAGGCGATAATCAATTCTACATCCAATCTGAAAATTTTGGAAGGCTTACAATCGTTACATCCAAATCAAATCTTTTAGTTCAACCTCTATATCAATTAGGGTTAAAACGAAGCACATGGCTTTGTTTATCCCACAAGCCAAAAAGTAGAATGGTGGGATATTTTGGAACTATCCTCAAGCCCCGCCTATCCTCAAGTGGTCCATTACACTGTATGAAAAAATACAGTACACGTATATGAAAGTGGTTGTTTTGTAATGATATTATGAAGACTAAACATATAATTAGTGAAAGTTAACGTAGAGCAGGCTTTTCATTTGAGCTTTCAAAGTTCTTAACCTCTAAATATAAGGGGTCGTAAGTTAAGAGATTCGCTGCGCTATATAATGTAAAGATCTGCATATATAGAAACAAACATATAAAATCTGCATTTATTTCAATCTGTACTGTAACAGGCCATGCAGATCCTGGGTTACGCCGGATGTTTAGGCTTCCTGCGATTCTCGACCAACGGGACTAGATGAGGTCGGATGGTCAGGCTGATGCACGCCGCCTTTAACCCCCGAGTATGAAACCCATTTGATAGAGGGCTGGACCTTAGGGTCCGTCTGGAGGAGAAAGGACAGAAAGAACGAAAGAACGTGGGAAAATTCCCGAACACCGCCGGGAATTGAATCCAGACTCCTCCAGTTCGCAGTCCAGTACTTAAACCATTGGACTACCGACCCCCCCCCCCCAATCAGTATATAAACAAAATGACAGGCAAAATAAAGAAATAGGAAAATAAAAGAAATTTTTAAATATAACAACAGAATACGTTACAGAACTAATTGTTATCATTTTTAAAGAGTGGAGAGACGATAGATTACATCTTCGGGTTACCTTAGGATAGGCTTACGTCCAATAAGATGACATCGTGAGAGAATACCATTTAATTTTACAATTCGAGTGAGTTATTAACCCCTTTACGAAGACATTAATCATTAGAAGTGAAATGATCTTCTAAACACATTTCAATTCGTTCCAAAAAAATATATTTCACAAACTGGAATGTGATTAATACGTCTTTTGTCCATCGAAAGAAAAGAAAATTTCAGGTTTACTTTTCATTTAAAGTTTCTTTGAGTTATTAGTAAAGTGGGACAGATATTGTTTTTAATTTAAAATCGAAGACTTCTCGGACTGTTAATAGTTGAACTTTCTAGAGTTCTAGTCTAGACATTGAAATGTCAGTAACTGATTATTCAATCATATCAGTATTATTGAAACCTGTCTGATTCACTTTGTACAGTACTTTGGCATTTTCATTAAGCAATTCTTGTATATTTGTATTAACAAATTCACTATAATAAATACGTAGATCTATTATCAATAACTTGCATATAGTAACTTTGGTACCATAAGATTTGCGTTTAGACTAAAGTGCTCCGGACAGTACAAAGAAAGAAAAAGAAAAATTTGCATTTAAACTAATATGAAATAGCTTTGGTAAAACACACAGACTACACTGAAAAGATACAGTAAATATTATATCTCTTATTTGTGCACGAAGTTTCAAGGTGTAGTAGCGTATGCGCTCAAATAGTGTATGCCCTGCACAAAGCTTAGAAGGGGTATTGATAATAAACTTTTCAGCGATGCTATGGTTCAGTGTTATTTTCATTTATTTTTCTAGTAAATCAACTCTGAATTAAACTAAATTAAACTATGAATTTGGAAGCATTATTTACTGTCGGTTACCAGCACAGAAAGGAAATATAGACTATTTTTCAAATTATTATTTTTTTGCCCCCTTTCAGTATTTCTCTAACTTATATTTTGTAGAAACAAACATCGTGTTAAAAAAAAAGAACTCGCGAATTTAAAATAAATATGACGCTGATTCTAAAGCAGCATCGTTTTTTCATGATAAATTTAAATATATATATTTTTTATGATAAATTAAAATGTTAATTATTATGATTTCCTAACTTTCAATGTCTATTTTCAAAAAAAAAAAAACCGTCAATAAACAGAATTAGAAGAAGTGAAATCGTTAGTAGTGGGTTTTACGGATATTTGTAATACTATTTGGTTCGTAAGCTCAAAGCATGAAAATAGTTATGAATTTAATAAATTTTGCTTAACAGAAATATCAAACATACTTTCACATTTTTTTATACTATTTTTAAACTAAAATAAAGTATGAAAAAATGTTAATCATTCCAAAAATCTTTTTTCTATTCGTTTTACAACATAGTAAATGTAGGTGATAGATCAGTGATCTTAGATCCGGGGATCTTATGTGACCCGGCAAGAGACATTTATATGTGACCCACCAAAGCTTTTTTGAATTTAATTGTCTATTTGAGTTTTGTCGTCTATCCTTTGTTCCAGCACAAATTCCAAGCACAGTTCGAAAAAAAAATGATGTGAAATTAGATCAAACGCGGAAAACAAAATTTATGGAAGAAACAAAACAAAAAATACTAAACTATTTGTCTTCAGAAAAAAAAACCGAAGAATAATATTTTTTTTCGTTTCCTGAAAGTTGTTTTTTTTTTCCAAAATTTACTTATTGTTATATATCAATATTTTATTTTTCTTTTAGCTGTTTGATGGTTAATTTTGCTTCGTGTACTTGTGATCTAGAAATACTCTGAATAGCTCATTTTAGATCTTAAAACTTATTTTAATTCTAAGTTGAGACAGCTATTTTTTAGACATTGAATAAGTTAAGCGCACATGTGACTTCAAAATCTCACTAAGCATCACATATTGTTCCTGTTCTATAGAGACAACGATGACTTTTACTATTTCTTTGAGACACTTATTGCATGCGCTTCTTGTGAATAAGATGGAACTTATATTATTAAGTTATTTCACTTTCAAAGTAACTATTAAAATATTTTACGAAATATTCTTGAGTTTTTGTTTTAGGCGTCATTCTTTCTGTACCGTTCTCTTAAATCTTACAATTAAATCTTGCTCCGTCTTCAATATCTTTTCTCTAAATTCATATTTATGGTCCTTAATATCGCTAATCCGAACTCCGTGAACACAGTAAGCTTTACAGTAATCTTGCGATTTTTGCTGGAAATACCATCGGTAACTTTAATTACTGTCAGTTTACTTTTGATACAATCTATCTGTTATCGTTCTGATCACTCAGCGAGAACTCCACCATTCATTTATAACCTTTACTTTATTACTCCTTTGATCCCCATGTCCACAATTCGTTGGCGTATTTTAGGATAAGTTCAGAATTTTGCGTTCTTGAGTGTTGGAAATACATTCTTTCCTATCATTTCTCAAAGCCAAAACTGTCTAATTTAATAGTCAAAACATTATGTATTTATGTTTACTTTTTCATTCTTCAATATTTTGAAATTTCACTTTCCTCACGTCCTCAATTATTCTATTCCTTGTATAGGATTATTCCAAAACGCCGCTGTTTGGAAACACGTAAACTTTAAGTTAAAATATCCACATCAACAAGGAGACGATATACCCTGTATATCACGGAATTTAATGCCCTTTTGTGGGATGAAAGTACACTGGGAGTACTTCAAAAATATATGTGGTTCGGGGGCCAAACAGCACCGATTTCGTGACATTTGGCATTGTTTTCATGGACTTGAATTGCAAGTTTTAGCTTATTACCTTCCTGCTCTTTGGTTTCAGAGGAATTGTTGATGTGGTGTAATGTTTAAGCAGTGCTTTTATGATTTAAAGATCCAGGGTTCTGCTTTTGGAAAAATTTCTTTTTTTTTCTTCTGTTACTTTTTTCTGTCTTTCTGTTTTTTCTTCTTCTTCTTCTTTTTCTTCTTCTTTCTTTAAGATAGTGTAGTTGGTTTTTTTTTCCTCGGTTATGTTGTGAATAGTAAACTAACGTACGGTAGAATAGAAAACTAATATATGATTTTTTTTCCCGGTAGAAAACACACATACTATTAAAATTAAATAACATTCTCTTTAACTTTCTTTGCAAATAGAAGTACTTTAATTTAGAAAAATAAACTAAGCATGTATTAATATATAACTTAACTATAATTAAACCTTTTTTTAATCTGGTCTTTATCTGTCCTATATTATTACGCTTTTTCCTTAGCGTTTTGTATATTAAAATATTTGAATCAGTAAACTTTTCGGATAAGAATTCTAAATTGATACATTTATAATTTAATAATAAATTTTAATAAAAAAAAAAGCCAAAAAACAACCATAAGTAATTTTTCTGATAAGCAATTTTTATACATTCCACCGATTGAGATATTAATTCTTGTAATTCTTTAATGGTCATTCTCTTTTACTTTTTTAATTACAATTAAATTAGTTATAATTTAATTTAGTAAAGTTAAATTCCTTCCTTTCATCGACTTTGGTCAACTAAGGACCACGGGCTAGCCCTACCTGACAATGTCAGGATGAGGCTAGGAAATTCCAGAAGGGGGACGAGATTCACATCCCATCCAGAATAACCCTGAGATAGTAAGTCCCAGGGGAGAAACGGATGAAACACAGAAGAAGAAAGATGAAACATCCATGCTCTCGACCGGGATTTGAACCGGGCACCGGCACACAGGCCGCACGGCAGACCGACGCCTGAGACCGCACGACCACGCCGGCACGGCAAAGTTAAATTATTTTAAGGATTTTTATTGCACAATTCAACAGTTGAACAAATTGTATAGTAACATTTATGTAAGAGAATGATGTGTTGACAGGGGAAATCGCAGAAAAACCCCCTGATGAAGTTGAACATCTGTGAGGTTGACTCCCCCCCTCCCCCATTTGTTTGTGATGGGTTAGTTCCGGAAAAAAAAAAATCGTTTGATCCGAAAAAATAATATTAAAAAAAAATCTGATGAAAATCATGGCTTTTTAATTAAATCAATCTTACAATTCTTCTTATCATAAATATTAATAACATTAATAAAACGCCAAGAGAAACTCGTATTAGCATAGGAAAGAAAGAAGATAAAGATTTAAAAAAAAAGTTAAGTTAGATATTTATATATGCTTTATTTTAAGTTCCTAAATTAAAGTACTTCTAATTTTAAAAACAAGGTAAGAGGAATATTATTTATTTTTAATCAGTTAGTTTTCTGCCTAATATTCGTATATAACCGGAAAAAAGCCTACATTATCTTAAAGAAAGAAGAAAAAAAAATAACAGAAGAAAAAAAGGAAGAAATAGAATTAAAAAAAAAAACCAATTGTCTTAATATAGGATTGAACCCTGCTTCCCTATATCTCGAAACGTTACTTAAGCATTACGCCATATTTCCTTTGAAATCGAATAATAACAGGACTGATATGCTAATACGTGAAATTCAGTAAAAACAATATCAAATATCTCTAAATCGGTGGAGTGTTGGTCCCAAAGCCCATACATATTTTTAAAATACTCTATGTGTACTTTCATTTGACAAAAGAACATTAAATTCGGTGATATACAGGGTATGTCGTCTCCTAGTAAGTGTTATGGTTAGAAACGCATTTCTCCAAGATATAACATATTCCATAGGTCATATCGATAGCAATTTATTCGAAAAATCATTAAGGATTTGATTAAATCAGTACCACCTATTTACAAGAAAAATCAAGAGAAGGTTCATGCAAGATTATGATTATCTAAGCATCGTAAAATCTATTTTAGAATGCCTGATTACAGATTTTTCCGGACATTCCGTCTCACGAATCACGATTCATACTATGGATTTTACTCTTATTAGATAAAATGTAAAAAATACATTAGAAAAATGGAAATACACCAAGAAGCTGTAAGAATTGAAACTGATTTTGACAGATAATATTTTTGAAGTGTGCGCTTATGTTAAACAGAGGATAACAAATACAACATATTCATTCATACAGTTCAGGTTTGTTTATTTCATCTCATCGACTATTTGTCTACAATATCTCGTTAACACCATATCTCGTTATTATTTTTTTTCACTTTCTTTGTTTAAACTGTTTCTACAACTGTTTCATTTGAGATGATATAAAATCAAATGAACTTTAAATATTTATAATCTTCTTGTTACAGACTTTGCATTTCGTTTATATAAATTTTGTCTTGTTAGTTAATTGTCTCTGATTTATAGTTAGTTTAGCTACATACAGGTCGACCATCACTAATCCGGTTCCACCTATATTTCGAAGATAATTCCCGCTAACATAATTTCAAATTTCCCGGATCGCGGCACCGACCTGCTGCTACTGCTTGATGGCACTAGGTGCTGTCACAACACTGTTGGCGTCATTTGCAAACACAGGCAAGCCTTTCCTATTCTTTTTTTCTGCATCTATTATTACCACCTGCTTACATTTAGCCCCAGCCATGGTTCCAATGAATAAAGGAAGTGCTTCTCATGGTGTAAAGCACAAAAACCGTACATAACAGATAAGGTTGAATTTCTGAAAAAAACTCGACAGCGGTGTCTCTGAGAAGCTTCTGTGAATTACACAGCATTGGTTCTTCGACAGTTTATGACATAAAGAAACAAAGAAAATTTGCTCAAATTTCTTTTTTAACAGTGAATAAAAAAAAAAAGCAGATGTGTGTAAGGAAAACAATGAAGGACGGAAAAAGTTCAGGTATTTTAACGATAGAATGAAATGTTAGCCATTGGGTTAAATGTGTGTTCTAACCTAACCAGCTGTGTTCTGACAAAAACACTAATCCGGCATCCTACAGATCCCAACGATGCCGAATTAGTGATGGTGGACTGTATCTGAACCTAACAGATTAAGACAGTCGGTAAAAGAAACATTTCTGCAGCATTAAGCATTTATTAGTGTCTGAGAGAAACTTGGTGTAAATATTGAACAGCATTTGTTTTTCTATTCTTTTTTTTTTTACGTCTATTCACGATGTTTTCGTTTTAAGCCGAATTGGACCTAGTGATTAAAATACCGAAATTTTTTGCTTTATTTGAAAAAACAGAACTTCGAAATCATTTAACATCCTTCAAATTACCAATTTCTATATTTTCTAATCGTTTACTTTGTCAGGTATAAATTGAAATAAACAATAACTTTTAGTTAAAACAAAAAAGAAAACTTCTCAGAAACTGTTCTGGTTATTAAAATCTGTTTTTAGTTGATTAATTTATTATTATTTCACATCATTAATGCAAACGTTTTCCATTTAGATAAGTATTATTCTGTTTTGACCTCATACCAGTGTCATAATCCCTTTTAACTCTGCTTGCATAGTATTTATAAACCCTGACAGTAACTCTTAAATAATTTACTACATATTTTGAGGTAAAGCTAACTTGAACACACAAGCATAGTTACAGGAAATATGTCTCCGCCAAACGAAATAGTCCTGTAATGATGCTACAAAAGATAAATAGCTTTAAAGGAAAACATCAGATAAAATAATGCGCAAAATGAAATTTTTATATATTAAAGGTTTTCTTTGTTAAAAATTAAGAAAGAATTAATTTTGTCCTTTATCAGTGATGGCAATGACAGTAACAAAAAACGTAACATACTGGTACTTATAAATATTTTCCGGTTTCGAACAAACGTTTTCGCATTATTCTCTTGCTTCATTGACACAGGAGGAGTTATTTGACAAAAAGGTCGTTTTTTTTTTGTATGTGTGTGTTTGTTTTCTTTGTGTGTGTGTGTGTGTTTTAGATCGTGAAATACTATATATTTCAATCCTCAATTATTTGGGTATAACTAGATGAAATAAAAGTTGAAACATTAAAATAAAGTAAAAATACAAAGTGATCATATTAGATAGACCTATAGAAGGTAAAACATAGTGATAAATCATTGTTGTTGTTTTTTAGTTTTTATTTCATGATGTTTATTTCAGAAGGTGACTTATCTAAGTTTGATAAAGATTGATTTAGTTTCCACTTACATTCTGGACGTCCACTGTGGCTCCATACTCTACTAACATTCGAACCATATCCAAATCATGTTTCTTGGCCCCGATATGTAATGCTGTATCCCCTGTACCCTAAAACAAACAAATGAACACCGCAGTTTAAAAACAATTGTTATTATTTAGAAAAAGAAAACATTGAACATTTTATAAAAAGTTCATGTAGAATTTAAAAAAATCAAATATTTAAAACCAGTTTCATCTTGAAAAATAAATTTATGAGTTTAAATTGAAAATGTTTTTGAATGTTTGAACAATAATCGCTTAAATAAATAATACTGAGCTTGTTTACTTGATCCTGTGGCGCAGCTTACCTTTTGCGCCATTAGAATCTACTAACCAACCAACCAGGCCGCGTGTTTGGCGATGTCGCTAAGACACTGGCCTCTCACACCTGAGTCCCGGGTTCGGTTCTCATATGGGTTTCGTTGATGGTGGCGATCCGCGCTGGGCAGGTTTTCCGGGGTTCTCCAGTTTCCCCTGCATTTCTCACACCATCCTTTCTCAGTCTTTCTCTCCGTCTGTCCTTCTTTCCGTGGGATAGTTACCAAAGATCTTTCAGGTCTACACGGTGACGGGCTCGGCAGTCATGCCACCCACTTTCAATTAATCTAATCTAACCAACCATACTTGATCCTAATCATCAGAACCGCTGTTTTAAATATGGAAGATTTTAATGTTTTAAATATGGTATTTCAAGAACCATGGAGCAGAAGCCTTACTTAATCCATTTTCGTTTTTATTTTCGTTCATATGCTTTTGGAAGAAATTTCGGACTGTTTCTGAGGTTCATCCAACCTTTTTTCGACAAATTGAAGTAACAGGTTTCTGCTCAAACCTTTTGAATAAGTTTCTGATAACATCATCACAAAAGAAAAATAGGAGGCAATATGCGAAAAGATATTAAAAAATATTATGTAAGCCTTATAATGTCTAGAGGAGCCTCAGACTCATGCTACGGGAATGAATCTCACTCAAACTTCCTTGAGAATATGCTAGAGCAGATTTGGGATTTTTTTTTCTTCTAGATGCAGCCAGGACAAGGCTGCGCTCAATGAATAGAGCGATTACTGTATGTTTTGCAAATACTAATGGTAATGTAAGAGAAGGAATTGATTAATACCTGTTGGACTGACAACTCCATACTCATTTGTATGATCATAACAGTCATCTGACAACATCACTTTTTGTTTTTTGTTTTGTTTTTATTTCAACATGGTTCATTTAAAATTCCTATGCACTTCAAGATGTATCGGTCCCCGACAAATACGATATCGGTCTTTACTGTATTCAAGATGAAGCTACCATTGTCAGGCACAAACACTGCTAGCATTGAACTTTGAACTTTGTGTTTAGATAACAATAATCTCCTCGATAACCTAAATTGTAAGGCGGATTACATTATTGTCCGTCATTAATTAAATTATGTATGAAATCTATATTAGACACCTTTCCAGACATGTCAGTATCATCTGTTATCTTTTCGATCTCAGTTCTGTATAATTTGTTGCTTGTATGAACTTTTCTTATGAATGAAATAATTTTGTCAGAATTTGAAATAAAACTTAATTTATGTTAATTAACTGAAACTAAAGCAAAAGAAGATCCATATCGCAAAATTAAGTTTTGAAGGAAAACAAAAACAAAAATAAATCTCTTAGACTAAAGCATGTTTCACATGAACTTTCGTGCGACCGAAACGTATCCGACCGGCGAAAAATATTGGTCGTAGCTATTTCACACAATAACGAATTTCTCTTAGATGCCTGCTGGACGATAGGACATCTAGATATTAAAACACGTCGTAAAATTGTGATCATAAGAAATGGGAAATTTTTGAGAGGATAATATTCCTGTAATAACAATAAATTTGTAATGATTCGTAATTCAGTTGAAGTGGAGTGAAAATTCAGAACCGCCATGTTTAGTTATGAAACGACAGAACGAAACATACATAATTAATACTGTTTCTGATGCATTGTTTAGATTTTTGCAGTGAATTTAAATTATGAGGAACCAATCATTTTTTTAGGTAATTACATTTTGAAATATTTGCTTGAGTCTTCCAAACACAAGCAAATATCACTTCCGTTTCCGTGTGTAAGCCTGACTGCCTCCTCAGGGAACGACTCGAGATTCGTATGAAACAGCATTCCAAAAGCTAGGGTAATTTAATCCATCCGAGGAATTTTTCGTGTGACATTTCTGTTGCACGAATATCAGAAATGTGAAGTCCAAGGCCTTCGAGTCGACTGAATCAAGTTAGTTAAGTAGTTAATTACAGAGTTAAAGGATTATTATAATGAAACATTTATGTTTTATAGATAAAAAAAGCAATTAAGAAAAAAATAAATCTTTATATTTTGGTCTAAATGTTAGATTATACAACTGCTCAAAGCAAATTGCTAGATGTCGTGAAGTACGACTTTTTTTGTTTTTGTTTGCTTTCTAATAAATTGTGAGAAATACTTACTCCGACTTTTTTCGCATATCTGACTTGGGAGTCTCCCAGTTGGCCGAGCAATTCCTTTACCATACTTAGATGGCCCCCTTCTATGGCAAGGAACAGCGGAATATTGCCATCCTATAATCAAAAAGAAAAATAATAAAAACAAACAATTAGTACATTTAAGACTATGGACGGGAATTATTATCAATTCTAAATTATAATCACTTTTATGTGGATTGATTTTTTTAAATGAATATGTAGTATTCAATCTCACTTAGATTTGCGTATACAGAAACTCACATTTAAAATATTTCGCCGACCCTTTCAGTTTCCTTAGCAGTTATAATTGCAAATTAAAATTGTAAAAAACAACTAAATGATTGGCGAAATGCTTTTACTGTATCCTTCTCCTTCAGAAAACATAATTTAGAAGTGAACATAATAAGATTTTCAAAAATGTTGTTCAATATAAAAGTGACGGTTTAAAAATAGAAATTAATAATTATTATTTTTATCAATTTCCGTCAAAGATATGCAATGGGACAAAATCCCTGTTGGAATAAATAGGCTAGTGCGTGTTTGAATTCAAGAAACATAAATTTTCAGTTCGGTTTTTACTAAATATTGAACTTCATAGGATAATTGGGTTAAAAAAAATATTTAATCTAAAAATGCAACATGTTTCGTAGCATCTTTTACTACATTTTCAAGTGAAATAGAATGGAATAACATTAAAGCAATAAATGGAAATACTATATCAAATCAACTTATATAATTTGCTAATTTCGTCTGTCTGTCTGTCTGTCCGTCCGTCTGTCTGTAACTCGATGTAATTAAGCTATTAAGATAGATCCAAGGTTCTCAATGGTATCATTGAATCAAGGGTACTCAAATTGGATGAAATATTAGTTCATTTTGTCATTCCATGTTGTTTCCATGAAATTTTACCTGAAATTCTAACAAAACATACGTTCAAAACCAAATAATTTCGTTACCACTGCACCGATTTCAATGAAATTTGGCATACTTACTCAGTATTTTACGCTGATTTTGAAACTCAAAACCATTTTTGCCGTAGAAGCTTTGTTCACAAGTTAGCGCAGTATTTAGATTATACAAAGGTGAGTTTTAAATGCCTGTCGGCGTTATGAGTCAAAAATACTAATTATTCTTTAGATAAATTAAACTTTAGATATGGTTGGCTTAACTTTATCTCGTTTTTCTTTTTGGGTGGAAAATGATCCTTTAGATTAAATTCTCAGAACCCTATATTACAGGTGTACAGGTAAGAAGTACACGTATATAGGTCTGATAAACATTAAAAAAAAAAAAAAAAAAAATCAATTCATCAATCGAATCAAATATATATATATACATATAAATTGGCTAAGTTCGTCTGTCTGTCTGTCTGTCTGTAACTCGATATAATTAACCTTTAGTCAAATACACACATATATAAATATAGAAATAAACAGACAAAGAAATCCTGTACCAACAATGCAGGTTTTAGGATTTCTTAACAAAACAACAAAGATAAACAAACACAAAACATCAACAAAAAAAAAAAAAAAAAATTTAAACCAATGACTTGTGAAGGTATGAAGCGGTCGGAAGGGATCCACCCCGAACTGCCCCAGGGACCGCCAAAGGCCCTATCCAAGGGGCCGGGTACAGTTCGGACCCCACCCTTCCCATTGACCCACACTTGCCAGAAACATAAAAGAGAACAAAAATAAAAACGATCAAATTAAAATAAAAAAAAAAAGATAAATAAAAATGTCCCTAATTACACAGAAAAGAAGTCTTCACGTTCGGTGGCCACTACCGAACGACAGAAGTAATAGTAAAAATGTAGGCCAACCCCCAAAATATAAATGTTGTATCTGTACAATATTAGAAGTTCTTCTAAAAAGAAGAAAATAAATGCAGAAAAAGGAAAAAAAAAATCCAATTACATATAATACAAAATTTGAGGAAAAAGCCGATAAAAATTTAATAAAATTAAAAATATGAGTTATTTACAATAAAATCTTAATGAACCAAAGTTAACGATCATGCTCTATGGATTCAATATTCCTTATATATCGAAATAATTTTTCAGGCATTTTTACAAAAATATCTTCATTTACCAAAATTCCTTTATCCTTTAACGAGTTTAAGAACTCTTCTCTTTTTTTTAATCTACGTGGATCCAAACATCTCCAAAGGACATGATCAGGATCCTCATTTTCTCCAAGAGCACAACGGCCGCACATTGGATCATCTTTCTTTCCAAATCTAAAAAGATAACTAGTAAAATTTCCGTGGCCTGTTAAAAATTGGTTAACAACAAAATCGTCGAAAAGACAGTTGGTTTTAACATTCTTTATATATTTATATAGTGGTCGCCCCTTAATTGATTGGCTCCATTGGTTTTGCCAATTGGCCAACTGATCCTGTTTTTTAATTTCATGGGAAATACTTCTGGGCCAAGGACAGGGATAAGTGATATCATTTAAACAAGTGGCATTTTTGGCTTCTCTGTCAGCTTCTTCATTACCAATAATGCCAACATGGGCTCTAACCCAAAAAAATTTAATAATCCTTTCATTAGAAATAAAATTTAAAGTAGAAACATAAGTATCTCTAGCCGTGCTGTTCATGTAAGAACAGTTAGCAACGGAAAGAAGAGCGGCTCTGGAATCCGATACAATGGCAACCCTGACATTGCACCCACTCCAGAGAGCATGGCATAAAGATATAGCATGGGAAATAGCCCCCAGTTCCGCTTGGAAAACGGAAGCCTCATCTGGGAGGCGTTCTCTACTAATATCAAGAATAGAGCCCGAAGCATCCTTAATAATGACAGAGAAGCCTACATGATTATCCATTTTGGATCCATCAGTAAAAATTCTAAAATTGAATAATTCAAAATTTTCCTCCCACTTATTAATCTCAAATGGCTGCTTCACACTAGGATGAACCCTTAATTGTGGGGGTACTTTTTGGACATATTCTTGATTTAAAATTCTCTCATAATGCTGAAATATGCATTTTGCCTGGATCCACATTGGGACAATACCGCACAGAACATATAAAGCCTCCGTAGAGACTGTTCTGTACGTTCGAGCTATAGCGATTAAGAATGGTCTTACAATTGAGTCCATTGCTCTTTTAATTTTAATATTCTTGATGGAGCCACCCCAAACTTCAGCCCCATACAACAGTTTTGGCTTAATCAATGATTCGAATATCATTTTCCTAATCTTTGAGGACATACCCCCTTTTTTGGGGGCAACCGAAATAAGCCTATGAGCATTTACTGCTACCTTCTTTTTAATATTAATAAAATGATCAGTCCAGGTTAACTTATTGTTAAAAGTAAGACCCAAAATTTTTAAGTTATCTTTTATTTTAATTTTCTGATTATTATTTAATTTCAAAACGGGCTTCTTTAAACATTTTTTCCCTGGAAAAAAAATAGCAGCAGTTTTCTTCGTATTAATAGTCAATTTATTAACATTTGCCCATTTGTGTAGTACCTGCCAAAATGATTCCCATAACTTTTCAATCTTATTAATTGAAGAAGCCGCAATCAGAACCACCATATCATCGGCATAAGCCTGGATATCAATAGCACCCTCAATATCCAAGGATCTTTTCCAATCATGAAACCGCTCAAAAAGATCCTCCATCACCATTAGCCAAAGGGTCGGTCCAAGGTTACTCCCTTGGGGGCAACCCTTAGTTATAGATTTAAAAGAATCATTTAATTGTATTGATCTATCTCTTAAAAAAGAGGAAATTAAAACAAGCAGATTTCTCGGACACCTTTTACGTTTTAATACATGCAATATCTGAGAATGACATGCATTGTTAAAAGCATTCTCAATATCAATAGAAATAGCAGTTGCATGTTCCCCCAGTGCTTGGTGATTGCGAACAAAAAGGATTAGAGAACGGTTTGCCATAAGAGTGCTATGATTCCTTCTAAAACCAAATTGTTTAGAAGAAAAAAGGTTATTAGATTCTAAATAGTGATAAATCCTATTATTTAAAAACTTATCCATGACCTTACCAATGACCGGCAATATACTAATTGGTCTAAATCGGCCATCTTCTTTAGGTAAGAGAATCACCTTGGCTCTTTTCCAAACTTTGGGGAAAACTCCACCATCTAAACATTTATTAATGAGCTGGACCCAAATATCGCTTAGCGCTTGAAAGATGGAGGGAAGAACCCTAGCAGGAACCAAGTCAGGCCCAGCAGAGGATTCTAAATTTATATTATTAATTATATCATTTAATTCAAATTTTGAAATATAAAAGTCATCTGCTTCTAAATCATTAATATCCTTTTCAATAATATCAGAAATAATATCATTATTCAAAGACAAGTCATCTGGAAAATACTCATCCAGTAGGGCGTCTGAAGTTTCTAGATCTGAGGTGGTCCAAATATTATCTTTTGTTCTTACAGTTTTGGATTCGATTGGTCTTTTCAATTTATTTCCTAAAATTTTAAAAGGAAGACCATAAGGATGCAATGTGGCTTCCTTTTCACAGAAACCTTTCCAAGACGCCCATTTAGCTTGCCTCAAAGACCTCCGATAACCTGCTCTAGCCTCCCTCCATCTAACCTCAATAGCCTTTTTCTCAATTGGATCCTTGCATCTTACATATTTTTTCCACCATGCCCTGGTCTTGGCCCTTAATTCCCTTAAATCAGAGGTCCACCAACGGGGCCCTTCAGTTTTCTTAAAAACAGACTTCCTACAAGGAATATAAGTATCACAAGCTGTCTTGCATAAATCCTGAAAACTCTTAGCAGCACTTTCACAATCATCAGTCTCAATAATCTGCTCAAGACTACTCACATTGTCACTTAAAAACTTAACAATGGCACACCAATTGGCTTTCTTTAAGCAATAGGATTTCCTCGGTAAACCTAGTACCAAATCCAGTCCAAAACAGATAAACCTATGATCGCTGCACATATCATCCTCTAACACCCTCCATTCTGAGATGGTAAGCCCTTTTGATAAGGTCAAATCAATCCAACTACTTCCATTAAGTGAATGGAATGTTGAAATTGATTCACTATCGTTACCAAGAGAAATATTGTTTCCTACAATCCAATCAGCTAATTCAATGCCCCTAACATCATTCATTTTATCGCCCCAAAGAAAATTGCGGGCATTAAAATCACCCGCTATTATAACTTTGTAACCAAGCTGGAATATATCCTCAAGAATACTTAAAGATTTGACTAAATCTTCATCTTTGTGAGCATAAATACTAACAACAGCAAAATTTAAATTTTTAATGCTCACTTTAATAACGACAATGTCTCGAGAGAGAAATTGCGATAAAACAAGGGGTTTAATTTTAATGTTATTCACAAAAATACATGATCGAACCCTGCCAGCCTCTGAGTTACAAAATATACTAGAATATTGGCTACTGGGAGAGGGAACAACTTTGTCCGGCAAAAGATATGGTTCTTGGGCACAGATAATATCATAATGTTCATGTATTATTTGCAGCTCTGACCACGCTTGCCACCCTTTACCCATATTAAATTGTCCAATTCTGCTCATTGATATACAATGAATCTCCTGGTGGCGAGTAAATTTCTTTTAAAACATGGACATATTTTGCTGTCGGCACGATGCTTATTCTCTACAATCCCTGCATTCGTACAATTTGAACAACGCAATACTTCAGAATCACAATTTTTATAATTGTGTTCGCCTCCGCATTTAATACATGAAACTGAATTTTTACACAACATAGCCTTGTGTCCATACCTATTACAGTTAAAACATCTCAGTATAGAAATATCTTCTTCAAAGGGGATACACAAATATTCAAAAAGAATGTGTCCCCTTTTCTTAAAAAAAAAAAAAAATTTCTGGTGTTACGGATAAAAGCCAATTTTTCTTAGAAGGATCCCTGCATAATCTGCCAGTGAGTATCCTAATCCCATTAGCCAAAACATTCTTGGTAATATTTTCACGTAATTCAGCATTACTTTCAGAAATAATGTTCAATATCTCTTCCTTATCATAGGAAAGAGGAATCCCTGTTAATTTAACAGTAGGATTCCTATTCTTAACCGAAGTGATTTGGAGCTCATCAATTTTTCGCAATTGTTCTTCCAACTTACTTTTCTGATTTTTATTAAAACATTTAAGTATTACGTCCCCTTTAGTTGTAATCACCTTTGATTTTAGTCCCCCATCAATTGCTTTTACTTTTAAATTTTTGGTCAGAATATCATTTAATTGCTCTTTAGATGTACTCTGCTCTCCATTTTCTTTTAGAGAGACTTTAACACTAAATTCTGTCTCTATTTTTTTATCCTTTTTTCCAACATTACTGTTTCTTCTTTCCTTATTAATTTCAATAACCGATCCATTACCTTTCTTTACTACAGATGCATAAGATGTACTTTGCAGATTTACATCTTTCCTTACTTCCTTTGTTTGGAAATTTTCCTTAAACCAATTGAGATGTCTCAACTCAAGATTTATTTTCCCAATTTCCAACTCTTTATTTTGAAGTAACAAGGAGGTAAAGATTTGAGAAAGATCTAAAAGGGAATTCATAACATCCTTCTGATCAGATTTAGTGAGGAAGATCTTACTTTTCTCCTCTTTAGTGGTTGCACGACGTATGATTGAAATAGCTTCAAAAAACTTATTTGTAATATCGAGAGAACAAGAGACGGATTCTTTCCTTAAAGGAAGAAAAACGGGGGAAGAAGATCTTCTTCTTTTTTGGCCTTGTTTCTGAAATAAACTCTCAGTATCTTCCATTTCAATAACATCTTCAAAAACATCATTATCCAATTCCCTTGCCAATTGAATACTTTTTTTCCTGTGTTCATCAATTAAATCTGTCTCAGCTGAAATTTGTTCTCGAACAAACTTCTCCACTTCAAATTTTATTTCCTCAGTAATTTGAAGTCTAATTTCTTTCTTTTTCTCATCCTTTGTTATTAGACTCTCGTTTATATTTTCTTGTAACCAAGAATTATAATTTTTTTTAATTTTCTCTTCAATCATACTTCTCTTAATTTTCATCTGTTCCTCAACCCTGCATTTAAACTCATCTACCTCCCCAAAAGAGCAAGTGAAATCATATGAAGCAGACGACATGATAAGCTACAGGGACAGTAATTCCCAACGCTGCCACTAGCTGGCGCCGCGTCCGCGTGCGCCCTCCTCTCACCAACAGATCAAATGAATCAAAAATCTCAATGAAAAAACAAAAATAAGAGCACTAAACCTTCTCAATTGAATCTAGGGAGCCTTAACTCCAAAGGAGACACAGGAATCTATCTCCAGTAGGTCACAGCTTTCTTAAATCAAAGAAAATTCGAGAGCCCACAGAAACGGCTGCGAACGCCATGGCCACCTAGCGGTCGATCAATTAACCTATTAAGATCGATCCAACGGTTTTCAATGGTACCATTAAATCAAAAGTACTCAAATTGGATGAAAATATTAGTTCATTGTGTCATTCCATGTTGTTTCCATGAAATTTTATTCTTGGGAACTGACCTCGACAACTGAAATTCTAACAAAACATACGTTCAAAACCAAATAATTTTGTTACCACTGCATCCATTTTAATGAAATTTGGCATACTTACTCAGTTGTTTACGCTGATTTCGAAACTCAAAACCATTTTTTTTGTAGAAGCTTCGTTCACAAGTTAGCGCAGTATTTAGATTACATTTACTTTATATTTGATAGTTGATAATAACATGATTTATCAGATTTTTTTATGCCTGTCATCCGACAGGCTTTGCTGCTAGTTTTAAAAATAATTAACGACAACTATCTGTTTTTACTAATTCAATGAAAACTTCATATTACTGGAATTATGAAATACGAAACATACGACAAAGAAGAAGTATTTTCAATATATTTAAAGTGTTCTTAAAATCTGTTCCAATCAATTTTTATTATATGATGAAAAACTTGAGAAATTATTCAAAAAAAAATTTCAAAAACAAGAAAAACATTCTTTCAAATTCTCTTCCAAGATTTTAAGGAAAGTGATTGTAATAAAAACGAATGAGATATTTCAACGAAGGATAAAGAATTAAAATAACAGAAATAAGATGTTGATTTTAAAAATTATGATAATATTCCATTGCTTCTAAAGTTTCCAATATCTTAAAAAAAATTCTAAAAAAATTTAATTTTATAACCATTTATAAAAATAATAAAAAATCAATTTAATAGAATCAGTCAGAAAAGTAGAATCTTATGTTTTATTCATATCTTTTGTACTGCCTTTAAATTTATGTAAGTCTGACGTTATAAAAATTTCGATTTTAAAAATTTCGATTCTACATTTCCACATTTTAATAAAAACATGTAAGAAAAATAAGCATTGCTTCATCGATTTTGATAAAGATCATAACTCTTGATTTTAATAATATGATATTCATAGCTCTTAAACATTTATAAATATTTAATCTTCTTAAGCATTTGTTCTGTTAATGCAAATCAATAAACGTAGGCTACTGTTATTCAACTGAACAAGAATCACATTTGAGATTTTTTTTTTATAGTATTTTTTTTAAAGTCTCCTTTTTTTAACGAACGATAGATAATATAGATTACAGATCTATACGCTCTTGTGTCTCTCTCCTTTAAATATAAACGAGTGAAATACGTGTTTACAAATCTTGTGAAACCCGGAATACATGTTTGTATTTAAATGTTTCTTCTTGAGGATAACTTTGTAGAAATTTGCAAAAGAAAATGACAATAATTCCAACAGAAAAGCATTCAAAGCGAAACAGTTAACTTTTACTGACAGCAAACAATCAGTCCATCGTAGTCGTATGCTAATATATAAAGCTGAAGAGTTTGTATGTTTGAACGCGCTAATGTCAGGAACAACCAGTCCGATTTGAAAAATTCTTTTTGCATTAGATAGCCCGTTTATTGAGGAAGGTTATAGGCTATATAACACACGCTACGACCAATAGGAGCGGAGCAATAAACATAAACGTCAACCAAAGGGTGCGGCAGCGGCGACGGGGTAGGCTTCGCCGCACGACGAAAACCGAACATTACCGAGAAGGGCCGAATTTAACGCGGGTGCACAGCTAGTACTAATAGATTTTAATTTGCATATGGTTTGATTTGATTAAAATTTAGTGGATTCTGACAAATAATGAATTTGCGATTTTAACCCATTTCACTAACTGGAGAATATGAAGGAGATAATTTATATTCGACCGTTTTTGAAATTGAAGTAATTTAAAACTAAAAGGGTCATTCAAATGAAAAAGCGCCTAAGACTTCTTAGCAAAATACTGTTTTTTCCCGGAATGACTGTCGATGAAACGGCGACCTTCCTTTTCATATCAGAGGAAATGTTCCAAGGAAAGACCAAATTCGAATTTGCGCGCAAGTCTTCCGGTATTGTAGATGATCCTTGATAATGGTGTGCATACTCCCAACACTTATTCCAACTTTGTGAGCAAATGCTTCCACCGGGACTTTTCTGGCTTCCTGAATGAGACTGTCAACTTCCGCAATGAAAGCATCGTTGATCGGTTTGCTTGACCTGCCTCGAATCATCAGTCAACGATGACCGATCCCTCTCGGTACCGTTTACTCCATTCTTTAAAACCTGACATGCATTTTTGGTACACAGTATCATTTTTGGTACATAAATTTCTGTACTCCCGACGCCTTTCGCGGTTAAAAAGCGGATAATCACTCGAGATGCTCAATGTTCGTAATTTCAATCATGATTTTTGGACGGTCCACGATCACGACGTCCTGAACGAAAGCATAACATAACACTACTGTGGCGCCACCTATGTTAGGTGTCGAAATCCCTCAATACAACCTATTCGGTATTTTACTATGGCATTTGACTCGTTTTCATTTGAATAACTCTTATATAAGAAGGATTTCCTTCGCATTGTTTTTATGATATTATAAATCAAAGAAAAAAATCAGAAAAGCAGGATTTCTTTCAGACAATTCCTTTTGTCTTTAACTTTTTTATTTTCAATTTTAGTGATTGTTTCACTTTTTTGTTTACAATTACTCGTTTTTAAATCATTTTCTTTCTCTTGTATATTGAGGTAGATGTTGACCATAGATGCGGAGGAAAATTAAACTTTTAAAACATTTTTTCTGCAACACAATGAAAACTTTTCTAATTTTTAATATAGCAGCTCTTTCAAAGTAGTTTCAGATTTTCAGTAGGTAATTGGTGCCACAAAACATGCCAAAATAGTATTCCAACATAGACTTTTTTCTCTCTTTTACTCGCGAAGAATCTGAAAACTGAACTGAAAAACTGAAACGATAAACACATGAGTATAAACACATCCCAATAATCGAGATTTTGCTGTAATTACTACAAATACTGATAGGAACTATTACTTTTTAATCAATTGCTTATGATTTAACTTTCTGACGAGACAATAACAAACAAATCCTTTCAACCAAACAACGGTACCTCATTAAATTTGTTGTTTTCGTTGAGACCATCATCAGTCTTGCTAACTTCCGTTTTTACAAAAGGTTAACGTAATAATAGCTTCCACGAGAGAAAAACGAACACTAATAACCATCGATTCAGTTACAAGTTCAGTGTCCTACAGCAAAGAAGAATGTTTTTATCTGTGGACTCCAGATGAGTCAATTGATGCCCTTTAAATGTTTTGGTTTGTTTTTAAACACGCAAAAAGAGATCATGTTTTTATCAGTGACAGAAAAACATCTAATAATTTCCATCCCTGTTGCATTAGCAAAAATGAACCCAAGCTCACAATTTATTTAAAAAATAATAAGACGAAATAAAATGAGCAGCTTTTAGCAATTTTTATTGCATTTCTCAGTTAATTTTACATCGTGTAAAATAGTTGGTGATTTATGGATATGCAAAGAATATACAAAAACTTATTCAGAAAATACAATTGTAGATTTGTAGATTAGATTTGTAGTTTTCTGCAGAGAAGTTTATTCAGGAGAAAATAAAAATATCCATTTATAAAAGTTTTAAGATAAATTAACTTTTTAAAAATTCATTTATAAATAACTTGGACATTTTAGCAAGATTGAACAAAATCCGATCTTTTTAGAAATATATTTTATTGCTTTCATATTAATTTTTGTTTACATGTTTGAGGTATTTTTAAATTTATTAATGTTTGAATTGATGCATAATAAATAATTGATAAAAAGGTCTTCTTTCATAATTTTTTTGTAAAAAGACATTAAAATTAAAATCATCAATTTTATTAACTAATTCATTTATCATGTTTTGTCATGAAACTAAGATACTTCATATACTTATATATTTTTAATTTTTTATTCATTTATTAATCACTTTTCTTAAGACAGTTTATATATATTCAGTTAGAATACTGTAAATGAGAACAGATAGTATCCTGAATTTAGGAAAAGAGAACCGAAATTAAATTGTTTTTTATTCCATTAACAGTATTAAAAAAAAAAGAGAAATAATGAGGTTGCACAATTTTCCATTCACGCGTTGAGCTATACTCAACGGGAATCTGGGACAGCTGTTTCGTCCTTATTAGGAATGATCAGCCAGATTTACCCATTTTTTAATCTCTGCAAGTTAACTACCCCATATTTATACCACATAGGTCCTTGTCTTGTTTTGTCCTTTTATTTTGTGCCTAGCGTTACCTAGCCGAGGATTTGATACTGTATTGGTTGCAGTTTTTCTTATTGTTGTTTGTTTTTGCAGGATCCCACTCCCGAGAGCGGGAGCGATCCCGATAGTCCTTCACTCCTTCGAGTTGACCGTCAATATGGGTAAATCTGGGTTGATAAGGACGAAATATCATTATTTCTCTTTTTTTCCATAAAATTTCAATTTGTTCTCATTAAACTCCTCCATATTAACAATATTAAGCGAATAAATATCAGAATTTTTCTGCCCTTCTCTCTCTTCCTCACTTAAAATAATTACAAGGTGGCTGTTGTTAGTTGGTTATCTATATTAAGCTTTTCATGAATCCAAACCCTTTCATATTTAATAAGAATATCAAAAAAAGCTCGTTCCTATTGAAGTTCTTCATTTTAGATGCCGTGTTTTCTCTTTGTTAATAATCCATTAATTAATTGAACAAATAGTAACTGACGAACAAAAAGCAATTAATATTTTATTATTAATCAATGTTAGAGTGAATCAATTTTAGAGACCTTTTATAAATAGCGATAATTAAGTAACTTATGTTTAATTTTTCCCCCCATTATTGACATTTTCCCAAAATAATTGTTTAGGGAATAAAAATACATCGAATCACATTAGAACAGAGCAATTCTAATAATTTATTCATTTATGATGACGATTTTCCCAAATACATCTGCGTGATTGGGATAATTAATGGAAAAAAAAAACTCCACTAAATACATGACAATATCTTTCTCATAAATGAACATTGACTGAAAAATGAATAAAATTAGCCTTAAAGCGTTTTCTTGCACTTTGACCTTTATGCGAGACGTTGAGACATGTTGGCATCAAAGGGTTTAACTTTAAGAGCTCTATTTTAATGACCTTCAAATCCGATAATTCCTCAGCATAAATATGTTTAAAATATTGTTGTGGCTTACTTTACATTTCATGATTCTATGAATAAAATAGAATTTCTATAATTATCATGTAAATCTTCGATCGTTATCACTTTAGTGCATCAAATGCAACCAAAGAAAAATCTCTAACGGGAATAACAGATTTAATAATATAGTTAATCAAATCTTCATCTTATTTATTGATGTAAAATCTAAGTTCCCCCTCCCCGCCGGGTTAGAAACCCGCTACCCATACCACAGAGAGCTTGGTGAACTCTAGGGTTCGTTTGATGGAGAAAGAACAGTCAAAACAAATTCCCGACCACTGCCGGGAATTGAACCCAGGCTCCTCCAGTCCGTGCCTAAACCACTGGCTTACCGGACTGTTGATAAGAGCCATCTTTAATTATTAGATACTTTGTTTGCTAACGAATCAAATAATGAAGATAGTAATTATAAGTTCAACATTTTAAGATAATAAAAACTTTTGTCAGATTCAAATTATAAAATTGAAAGACACCAAAAAAATTATCTTGTAATTTCAAGTTACCAATTATTTACAGAAATGTTTATGTAAAAAAAAATTTTTAAAATTATATATATATATATATATATATATATATATTTTTGTTAATCTATATATTTCTACTTCAGTATCTTTATCTTCATAAAATCGGTGGCAAGCATATTTTGATCGTACAGAATTCTGTTATTTGCTGTAATTAATAGGATCATAAGTACAAAAATTAAATGATAGAAAAGTGAAAGAAATGGTTGGAGAATAGAGATAATTTAAATTTGTTTATTTGTTTCAATTCACTCTTTTCTATTCATGTGTCCTTCTTGTTCTCCTTGATTCATTCATGTACAAGTCTCGTCACTTTCATAAACACCGACATGACTGATCACATTATATAGATCAACGCTTTATATTCCGATGTGAATATCGGAAACTGACTTCCAGTCTAATAAAAACCCCTAGGTAGAAACATCGGTTCATGAAGTACAAAAGTGATTAATTCTCATCCTTTGTAAATGATAATGATCAAAAATTTTAGGATGTTTAGTAAGTATAGAGTTAAACAAAAAAACAAAGCCTTATTTTAATCTCTGACAAAGATTTACTTGTTATTCACATACCTTATCTACTGTCATGCGAGACTCTCTGCCGGATAGGCGAAGCAGCAATTGCAATAACATCACGGGGCACCCTGCTGACCTGGCACATACAATGTGTAGGGGCAGCTGTTGTTTAGGCTAAAATTAAAAGGAAAAAAATCGAGTTAATTTTCTTTTTTTAACAAAATATTAAACAGAAATACACAGAAAAACATAAACATTTTTATTCTTCTGAGTCAAGATCAAATATCAGATAATTAAGAACTGTTATCCTTAAGTAGTATTTTCTGACTATCTTAATTGCAAGGTGAATCTGTTTGGATATTCTTTCACTATTAGCATTCATTCTTTCATTCTTTTTCTCCTTTCGTTGCAGAGATCAGGATTTTTTTTCTGACTTCTTAACTAGAATCGTTGTGGTAAATTAAGAGAAGTGAAAACTCTAGAAGCAGAACGTTAATAACATTTAACACTTAGCACTTGTCAAATTAGATGAAATTAAGATGGCTTAATCAGAAATTTATGTAAATCAAAAGTATTCAGGGTTTTTTTTTTTAATTTTCTCAATCCTCTTTGTGGAATATCTAACACTAGATGAACTGATAAAACTAAGACTCAATCATCAATAGCTTCTATAAATTCTTCATTGAATTTGAATCAAGTTCAGCACTTTTCTGTTTATGTAAGTTCGGAAGAAGAAAATAATTAACGAATTGTTAAATTTAACTAAGTTTTAATCATCGAAACATTTTAAGCCAAACATTGGATTATTTAAGACATTGTATTATCTATTCCAGCATCTTCGTTTGGTGAAAGACAACTGGCGGTTATTCGTATTATATAACAATAAAGAAAATGAAGTTGAAAAAACAACATAGATAAAGTAAACAAACACTTTAGCTTTAGCTTTAAAGATTTTACTTCGTTTTTAATGAATATTAATTCTCAGCAAATGCTTTCAATTCTAAATCTCAGTTTAAGTTTCTTCTTATTAAAAGAAGAATGGGAGTAATTGTAGCGTTACTAGGTTTAGCTTTTCTTAATTTTTTTAGTAACCAAGGAAAACAAATGTGCACTCTGTTAATTATGAAACAAAATAGTCAACCAATTAATTGCGAGTTGTTTGTGCTGGAGGGTGAGTTTTTCGTCTTCTGCTAAAGCATTTCCCATTTCCTCTGATGATATGAGAATATCGCATATGTAAATATGCTGGATTTCATTGTCTTTTCAAAGTGCAGTAATTAAAATTGATATTTTTCGTTTGAAACCGTTGTTTTGTAAGAACAATTATTATGTCTAACGAGATGGTTACGGCACGTGAGACATAACACCAGCCAAGTTTATATTCGCTACAGAGTTGCATGTAATTCATTTTTACCTTATTCCGAAAATGTATTGATAACACTACTACAAACTATTATGGTATGTTTGATGTACTAAGTTTTGAATGCTCGAATCACAGTATTTCTTCATAATCTACTTAAGTCTGTCAAAGTTTAGCTAATCTACAATTAAGAAATTTCATTAGCAATGTTTAGCGAAAAATGAATTAAATACTGAAACTAACTATTTTATATTCGACATCACTTTTTAGAATCTACTTGCTCTTGCAATTTCAGTAAACTATTTTCCTGATTTACTTGCATTTGCTAAATTCGATTTTGTAACAATACAATTGATTTTGACATAGCCACAATTGTAATTCAAAATTTAGTAGTCCATATCAAATGTAAGTAAATGTTGAAGTTATTCTGCAGGTTTATCATTTAGAAATAAATCATTTATAATTAGTTTACAGAATCATATGCATATTTCATTAAAATAAGCAAATTTCCTAAAGAAATGTTTATAGAATACGTAATAGCTGATTCAGTCTCTTTCTATTCTGAACGCCATCTGTAATAAGTTTTCTCTTTCACAAAACTTTCATCTTTAACTTGTTTCTATATCATACTACGTCATTTACTATTATTATTAAAATTGCATTATTGTAATGACTTCTAATTTTTTCTAATAAGAATTTTTTTCTATTTTTTTTCTTTCTTTTTTTTTTCCATGGCAACAAGAAATAAAGAAAGTGAATTAAAACCCTTAACTGTTAACGTTACTATTTACATAAGCTACTGTGATAAGAATTACGCTATGATGACTAAATTACTCTTTGAATCCACATTAGAACCAGAAAAGCACTTACCCCTCCAGGTATGGTTGCGTCTGCTCTTCTGTTTATCAACATTTTCAACATTTCTTCCTTTCCTGTCATAGCGGCCAAATGGAATGCGGTGTAGTCGTCCTATGAGAACAAAACACAAAAATTAGTAAATTTAAAAAAATATACTTTTTCGCTTGAAAGTAATTAATAAAATTAAATAATGTGCTTGAACTTATAAACTTGCAGGCAAATATGTAAACGTTATATCAAAAGTAACTAATATTAATAATTCCTCATACTTTTCACTTAAGTAGTGTCATTCCTTATTTCTTACTTACCATTATATTTATCATAATGTAAAATGAAAAGCCTTCCATTTGATTAACCATCTTTACTAAAGTATTACTTATTGCTTCTCGTTCCTCTTAATAAATGTAAATATTGAATTCCATTTCTAATTCAAAATGTTATGTCAATGACAATTTCTAAGCCCGCCATCATGGAAAATGATATAAATTGTTTAAAGACAAATACACATTCATTTTCTAACAATTACCATAAAGCTGATGGCAGTTGAATACTTTATCAAACAAGTATGTTGTTTAATCAATTTTAGATAGCTTTTCCGTTGTTTACGAGATTTTTCTGTAGAATTACTTCGTTGTCCTTTTTTTTTTTATTCAATTTTGATGATATTCTGATAACGAAAGATTTTAAAATTCCAAACAAATACAAACTTCATCAACATGTCTTCAATATTTCGTCCTATTTTTCAAGGACTTTCTCAAGATCCATATGTTTAAAACTTAAATAACGAAAAATACAAAATATGAAACATAAAAGGAAAGAGAAAAATCCTTTTTCTCATTCCTAACATTACAAATTATAACAAACTCTCATATGCGAGATCTTACATATGAAAGATCTTATTTTTCATATGTAAGAAAAATCTTTATGAACGAAAGATTTTATTTCTTTTTTAAATGCTGGGACAAAAGTGGTAGTTATTACTTAAAAATTTGGCTTTAGGCTTTCGATTTTTTTTATGCATTTATTTTAAAACTTAGGCTGGGATAGATTTGATAAGTTTGAACTTTATCGGATATTTTGATATAAGGATGAACATTTCCCTTGATGTTTACAACATAAATTGACATACGTGACCGGCCTCTATGATCATTCTATAATCAGTCATATTTAATAAAATTAAAACGCGATAGTAATGAGCAAATTGCCTGTGATGGAATATGAAAAGTTTTGTAAGAGGAGGCTGTAGTATTACTGTTAGATCTTGGGAACTTACGTAAATAGTGCGTTTTCTTATAATCCTAAAATATTTAACTTTTGTCATTCATTCATAGTTCTCTGCCAAGGGCAGGTCCTTCACTGCAAACCCAGCATTCTCCAATCTTTCCTATTTTCTGCCTTCCTCTTCGTCTCCACATAAGATCCATTTACCATAATGTTGTCGATCATCTTAAATCTTCTTCTGCCTCGAACTTTTTTACCGTTCACCATTCCTTCCAGTGCATTCTTCATTAGGGAGTTTCTTCTCATCCAGTGACCCAACCAGTTTCTTTTTCTCTTCCTGATCAGTTTCAGCATTATTCTTTCTTCACCCACTCTTTCTAGCACAGCTTCATTTCTTATTTTGTCTGTCCATTTCACATGCTCCATTCTTCTCCATATCCACATTTCAAATGCTTCTAGTCGTTTCTCTTCACTGCGTCGTAATGTCCATGTTTCTGCCCCATACAATGCCACACTCCACACAAAGCACTTCACTGGTCTCTTCCTTAGTTCTTTTTCCAGAGGTCCGCAGAAGATGCTCCTTTTCCTATTAAAAGCCTCCTTTTCTATTGCTATCCTCCTCTTGACTTCTTGGCAGCAGTTCATATCTTCACTTATAGTACACCCTAAGTATTTAAAGTTGTTCACTTGTTCCAATGTCTCATTCCGAATACTTATGTTTATCTTCTTTGTCTTTCTTCCGATAACCATAGTCTTTGTCTTGTTTACATTTATCTTCATTCCATATTTTTCACAGCTGTCATTCAGCTGCAGTAGCATATCCCTTAGTATCAGCTCCTCTTCTGCTAACAATGCCATATCATCAGCAAATCTTATGCACTTTATTCTTCTTCCTCCTACTATCACCCCTCCCATGTTCTGAAAACAATTCTTCACTAACTCCTCCAAGTAGATGTTGAACAGCGTAGGTGATAGAGGGCATCCTTGTCGCACCCCTCTCCCTATTCCACTTCCCTCTGACAATTTTTCTCCTATTCTGACTTTGACTCGTTGTTTCATATAAAGATTAGTTATTAGCCTTCTCTCTTTCCAATCCACACCAATTTTCTTCAAGATTTCCATAAGTTTATTCCAATCCACTCTGTCAAAAGCCTTTTCCAGGTCCACAAATACTGCATCTACGTGTTTATTTTTTTCTAGATATCTTTCGCCGATTGTTCGCAGCAGTCCAATTGCATCTCTCGTACCTTTTCCTTTCCTAAAACCAAATTGCTCTTCTTCCAACTCTCCTTCCACCTTAGAATATAAACGTCTGTTCAGTATTCGCAGAAGAATCTTCGCTGAGTGCGATATAAGGCTGATAGTCCTGAACTCATTGCATTAATTTATTTAATTCATTTCTTTATTTATTTTCTAAATAGTTGATAGAAGTTTGTTTATAATCTTAGTAAAATAAGCATATTTTATCTTGCTATTTTTTAAATATTGCTAATCAGTTTATAGTTTTCTAGAGATTTGCTTTTGGTGAGATTTATATAATAGCGATGGAACCATTGCTAGTCTTTCTCCATACAAAGCAACAGCTTCGGAAAATTAAATTTCTCTTACTGAACCTAAACTAAGTAGGTTCGGACCTAAACTAAGTAGCTTTTAACGAAACAATTGATTAGCCAGAATCTCATTACCTGTGTCTCTAGTGTAAATTGAAGCTTTCGAAAGGGACCTTTATTTACATAGAAGATAAACTTTCAAATATAAAAATTCCACGAAAGAAAGAAAGAAAAAAATACCATTTATTTTAACCTTTCAACAACAAAAAAGAAGAAACACCTATGAACTTCAAAAAGTTAAACAAAATCTATTCTGTCTGTCCCATCTACGCCCTTCAACATCCTGAGAAAAATACGTCCATCCGATCTCCTACTTATATTTATACCTTATCGTTGGTTATTCATTGCAAACCACATTTTCAAAAAGTCTACTGGTAAGAAGACTTTTCTACATTGGATAAAATATGTTCTTCTGTTAGATTACTTTTTGTTTTCTATATATATAGGTCTAACGGTTTCTTTCTCTTCATCTTAAGGGGACGTCCATTAATTACGTGAGGTCAAAAGGGGGAGGGGGGGGTCCGGCAAAATCTCACCAAATCTCACCAAGAGGGGTAGGGGGGTCAACGAAAATCTCACGTAAACTTTTTCATTCAGAGAAAAAATATATCATAGCAAGATTTGCGGTTTTTTTTTGTTGTTAAAGCAAGATTTGCGTTTTTTTGTGGTTGTTAAAGCAAGATCTGCGTTTTTTTGTTTTTTTTTATTTTTGGTTGTTAAAGCAAATTTTGCGGTTTTTTTTTGGTTGTTAAAATTTTTGAAATCTCACCAAGGGGGAGGGGGAGGTCCAAATTTTTTAAAAAACACCTCACGTAATTAATGGACGTCCCCTAACCAACAGAGAAAACTCAACTTAGAGTTTCTGTACTAATTATTATTTTTTTTTTGTTAATATGAAACTTCTCGAAAAATTTAGAGAGATAAAAATTTAACTTCTTATCCTCGTGAGAAGCAGAGATTTAGTAGAATATGTTTGACGTCATCTAACATTCCAACAATATAAAGTTCATAGGGAGAGCATCACAAAAAGTAAATTCAAATAAACATTTCAGTTTATGATCAAGAAAATTAAAAAAAAAAAATATGTCAATAATAGGTTTTCACTTTAGATCCTACTGAACATACAAATGTTAAATACATGCCCACTGTACGAATAAGACTTTATAGGTAAATAAAAATAAAAAAAAATAATAATGAATAAACGCCAATTATATATAGATAACTATATACAAAAACTATATATGTAAGTTTTGCCTGTTCGATTATGTATGTATGTATTGCCGGTACGCACCGGAGTGCGAACTTCGTATCCGAAGCCTCCGTGTTCCAGGGAGCGCTAGTGTTCCCAAGATGGCGAACCCCTAGCAGACTCCCTAGAATTTCAAGGAAAAGATACTGGGGTGGTTTCCCGTGGCCTTCCCCAGGACGCCATGAAGGAATGACGTCAGACCGAAGAGAAAGTGAAGAAGAGGCTGGACAACACAGGAAAGGAAATTGAAACAACCATGCCACTGCCGGGATTCGAACCCAGGTACTGGCGCACTGGCCGCCACGGCAGACCGCCGCCGAGACCGCACGGCCACGCCAGCACGGCATAGTTAATATAATATATATATAGTCAGTCTCTCT
>JAFIDM010014012.1:16277457-16366457 GCA_023159025.1 Thereuonema tuberculata | reverse complement strand
TATATATATATATATATATATATATATATATATATATATATATATATGTATATATGTATATATTTCCTTAAATCTATTAGTACCCAAGTTCTTAAGAAAATAGTGACTAATAACTCAAAACATTCAAAAGCAGGCATATTTAGAATAGGGAACGATAGAAAAAAATAAACGAACATGATTTAAAATAATTTTATCAACACTCTCTCTCTCTCTTATCAAATACATTTAGTTTATTATCTCTTGATCTTATACATTTATACTTAATTTATTAGCTTCTGGATTTCTTTTGGTTTCGCGTTTGAATTATTATTTGGTTTCGTATTCGTGTTGAACGCTAGGCATTCTTTACCGTATTGAAAAATCTGAGGAACGAATAGCCTAAGGAAAATGTCTATCCTTGTTATGTTATGTTATGTAGTGAATGTGGGTGGCAGAGAAGCCAAGCACTGCGACCGGAGGTCTATTGTATTATCACACGGAAAGAAGGACAGATGGAGAGAAAGACTGAGAAAGTATGGTGGGAGAAGTGCAGGGGAAACGGGAGAACCCCGAAAACCTGCCCAGCGCGGATCGTCCACCATCACGAAACCCACATGAGAACCGAACCCGGTACTTAGAGGTGAGAGGCCGATGTCATAGCGACAACGCCAACCGCGCGGCCATGTCTATCCTTATAATAAACATAAAGTAATGATTACATCCTAGGGCAGATAGGAGTAAACAAAAAAAAAATCGCACACAATCTGTCCACAATCGATCGATATAATATAATATAATATAATATAATATAATATAATATAATATAATATAATATAATATAATATGATATAATATAATATCTTATATTATTCTGATTATGATGATTCTGCCGGCCTATCGGGATTTCGTTCGGTGTCCCGATTCGCCAATCCGATTGGTTCACTTTATATCTTTTTTTTTCCTACCCTGTTTTAAAAAGGATCTCAATCACAATCACAATCTCTTTTTTTTTTTCAAATAAAAATATGTAATTATATAGCATTTATTTAAATAGGGCAAACTATTTATTCTCCAGAGTTGGAATTAAAAATTAATTTACTTAATTTTATTTTTATTTTAATCTATGCTTAGATTTAGGAGCTTGATTTTTTTTTTTTTTTAATAAAACTTTTTTCTCTCCCTTAAACTTTGAGGTAATGAGGAGTCCGTCGTTTTCAATAAAGAAAACACGTAAAAAAAACTTTAGAAAAAAGCATCTATAAACGTAATGTTTTTCTCTTTCTCTTGTTATTGATTAGTGTTATCGATTTGTTCACTAATTCTTTTCATTGTTCGTTTCGGAATACAAAAGCTTTTTTTTTCGTAGTCTTTTAAGAAGTACATTTAGATATTGATGTTTTCAATGTATTGTTATAGTGGTGTCAAAAACCTCAGTTTCTGAAGATTTTATTTCCGAGTAGGAAAAAAAAAATAGAATATTTCAAGTGTTTTTTTTTATAGGAAAGAAAGAAATTTCTATGAACCAATCACGAATGAGTATTTGGTTACAATAAACTGTAGAACACGAAAGTCAATAAACGATACCTCCAAAGACGGAGACTTCAAAACATAAGAAAGGAATTTTTCTTCAATCCTTGAAATCAATAAAACTTAAAAATATATTTTAAATAACTCTGCTGTTAATTCCTTTCAGAAAAAAGAGAATGTTGAAAGTATTTTGATTGTAGTTTTAAGCCTGTGTCCATATACGACATCTGGCTGTTGTTGTTCAGTCGAATTTATGGTGAAAACGTACGTATTTGGGTGCAATAGTTAGATGAAAGGTGCAATACATAATTGTGCAATATTTAACCCAAATATAGTTCATTATCCATTCATATTGTTTATCTGAAAGATTTTTTTTTATTATTTTGCTTTGAAATCTTGTTCATGTTTCGATTTTCACAATTCTTCTGCTGAGTCATTAGTGCACATCTATTATCTTTCAACAAGCAATGCCTTTTTTACTCTTTTCATGCCAACTTTTATTCTAGTTTAGTTTAGTTACATATCTCTGATTCCACAAAACTCTTACTTTAGGTAGAAATTTGGAATTAAGCATTTTAAGTATTTGCAGATTTCATTAATTTTGAGAAATGATAAATTCTGTTTGTAGTCTGTAGTTATTAAATTTAGAAATACACGGAGGCTTTTTCTTTGTATTGTTTTACCAAGGGTAAACAAAACATTAAAAAAAAACACTTATACTAGAACACTATAACTATATTAAGAGAAAGAAGGTTGATGTATCTGAAATTTCAGACCATTGTTATAAATTTTGGACATTTTACAACTGTAAAATTATTACAAATAGAAAAAGAAAACACAAGGAAATTGATTGAAAGTCTGTTTAATAAGAAATTCAAGAGCAAGTAATTGAAATAGGTATGATGGTTGAAATTGATAACAGGTTAATAAATTTAGATATTGGTTTGATAAATAAATATCTAAATTCTTATAAAACCGTAGAATTTAAAAACTTGATTATTGATAGCGTTAAATAATAATGTCACTTATATGTAATATTCAAATCTTAAATATTATATATTGTTGTTTATAATAAGAATTTAAATTTTATGAGATTAGAACTGGAAAGTTTGTTTATTGAGCGGGGATCAAATTGTAAACTGTAATATTAAACTGTTGTTATAATTAATATCATGTCTCTCATTTTGTTCAGAAACTAATTATTAATCTTCAATGTAAGAATGACTTGAAGAAGGAAAAGCGTAAACATTCTTATCCGAAAATTTGCTGTAATAAATAAAAATATATTCAATTCTAGAGATGAATTGTTAATAAAATAAAAACAACCTTAAGAAGGTTAAGAAAAAGTAGGCTACAAGTTCTCCTTTTTCTTACCTTGAAGGCTTATTGTGAAAATTCTTAAACAATGAAAAGTATTGGTTTCCAATATTAAACTTTTATTTTATCACTCTATCCATCACACATTTATAACTTATTTTAAAGCTAAACCTTAGATACAGCGCTTTTACATCAACCGTAACTGAAACTAACCAATAAGAAGCTTTAGACAACGCAGGGACTTACTATTTACACAGCAAACTCTCCAGCGTTAAACTATTTTACTAAATAACCGATATTCGCAATAATAAAATCAGAGATTATGTTAGATTAAAACGGGTACAATGTTAGTGGTTTAAGTACATAAGAAATTATAACCAATTATTATCAATGTCAAGGCTTTTAATAAAAATAAATAAAAAAACAGTGATATTATTTTAGAATTAGGTCGCTTGGTGGCTATTAAAAATCTTAATATATATATATATATATATATACATATTTCCTCAAGAAATTAAACTTTAAAAAATAAATAAATAAAGCTTAAACTTAAACAAGCATTTAGATGAAAAAAAAATGTAATTTACCTAGTAACTTAACAATAATAATAATAACAATAATAGGAGTTCTTCATTGGCAAAAGCGTTGTTCGGGTATTCTTAGATTCTTATTTGCTACTCAGATATTTGTATTAAAATTAATAGCGATCCACCTTATCCTTTATTACTAACCCTTCTATCAAAGTTTGGACTTTTTAAGACAATTACTTTTTAAGTTATTTTGATTACAGAAGGATTAACCATTTTTGGCTCCTACTTCTCATCCATTAGTGGCTTCTCATCCAATCTTCCTTATATCAACTTACAACTATTTCAAACTTCATCTTTTCTATGATTAGTTCTTGATTTATTGTGATAACAGAGATGGATGGATAAGCCCATTTCGACTAAAAGATTACATTTTAGATATTTTTGTTATACCCCTTTTCCATCTCCAATAGTTTTTTAAAGGACATTACAGAAACCAGTAATAATCTAATAAATTGGACCCAAAATTGAGAAGCTTAGGGCCGAAAATCCCTAATAAGCCATTATCATTATCAATTATTCCATTATTACTGCTTACTGAGCAATGTTCTTTGATCTTTATATACGGGTATTCAGAAGTTACAACGCCACCTACAATTTACTTGCTTTTAGTCGTTTCTTTTTTTTTTTTCTTTTTTTCTTTTTAGTAGTAGTTGTGGTTCCATTAATTTCAACAGTCTAATTGGTTTTCCATTACTGTCACAAATTTCAGTTTGTCCTTTCTTTTTCATTTCCGGTGTATGATTAATCCTTACTTCCGGTCCACAAAACTATTTTGGTTGATCTCAAATAGAAAATCTGATTGTTTTCAGAAAAACACTGCAACTGGACAATTTGTCCTAATAACTCATATTCGGAGAATTTCGTGCAAAAATTAATGGACGCTGACTGGGCATTTTGTTTCTCAGATTTGTTATAATTTATTTCTGACATTGGAGAGTTATAACTAATGACACGTAATTACTCAGATTTTTTTTTCTTCACTATTAAACTTTTGACTTTCAGGCATCCGTCCAATCACGTTTATGTATACATGTATTCAGCACTGTTTTTTGTTTTAATTAAAACGTCAACTGGGTATATACGTAAATCACGACAAAGCATACGTTTATTTGTTTACTCAGAATAAATTTAGTTCAATTTTTAGAATTGAGAGAAGGAGTCTTGCGTTTTTAAGAACTTCTGATACTTATTATGTCGCTCAAATAACTATTTAGTCTGATTGATGGAACTTTTTTAATGAAATGTTTTAATTATTGCTTAATTTTCTTCTAAGAAGTTAATAAATATAAATATTACATCTGATAAATATAATTACTCCAACGCAAATGCTGATTTTCAAAATATCTACAAACAGGCTTACGGTAGTGAAATATTTTGATCTGAATTCAGATGTAAAATGCTGATCACAGAGTTTAGAGGAATACCAAATCTTCGGTCAACTGCATCTTAACAAAGCTGATCTTAGATTCTACCGTCTAATTCCACTTTACTGAATTCTAATCGCAATAACATAGCAGCATCTGTTCAGCTGCATTGTACATAGGAAGAAATTTACTCAGCTAAATAAAAATTTCGAAGTTTGTATGTGGAACAACTTTTTGTTGTGGGTGAGCATTTTTTGTATTTTTTTAATGAAGAATAGTTTTAATGAAGCTTCGGTATTTGTTGAAACTTTGTTTCAACTAGTATAACTGAATGTCTTTACAGAATAAATATGAGCTACAGATGTGGGTCCGGTAGTCCAAGGGTTTAGGCGCTGGACTGCGCCCTGGAGAAGCCTGAGTTCAATTCCCGGCAGTGGTGGGGGGATTTTTCGACGACTAATTCTCCTCCAGACGGACCCTAGGGTTCACTCAGCCCTCTGTCAAATGAGAACCAGGTGTTTTTGTTTTGTTTTTTACTCGGGGACTAAAGGCGGCCGGGCGTCATGCTAACCATCCTACTTCAACTAGTCCCTATTGCTCGAGAATCGCTGGGAGCCTAAACCTCCCGCACATCCAAGGACCTGACTGTTGCGGTACAGATTTTTTTATTTTATATTTATGAGCTTTAGATACCTTATACAGAATCTTATGTCTTTCAGCCAATATCCAACTGTGGAACTAAATAACATTATAATTGTGATTATAATTGAAACCGGTGCAGTGTTTATGTTATAGTTCAAATATCTAATCGTAACCTTAAGTAAAAAAAATAGCCACAATATTATACGTGGCATTAAATGATTAAACGCAGAGAAAAAAAATCTTCATTTACATTTTTGTTAAAGTTCGTTATCTTTAGGAGAGTTCGTTGCCAACTCGTAGCTTAGAGCGCTTAGAAGTAATTTATCTTGTATAGAAGGAACCAATTCCTTTCATTCTGACAAATGGAGTTCTTTTGATTATATTTATTTTTTAAAATAAATTTCTGATTTGTCCTTATCCTTTGATCAGATTTACAAGCAAGTAAAGGATACTAATGAATCACAACTTGATTTACAAAAAAAAAAAAAAATGATTTTGATTAGATTAAGATCACTTCCTTCGAGTTTTATAAACTTTAGTGAGCTACAAAAAGCTCAGAAGAGTTTTGAAATAATTTGTCACAATTTTTTCGATCATTTTTTTTTTTTTTTTAATTTTTCTTTAAACAAAATTGAAACTTTTGACGGGTTTAAAAAGGTCCAGATTCTGCAATCTATATCTACAAGTGATATGAGATTTTACATGAGATTTGATTCAGCAATCTCTTCTGTTTACATAAAAAAACGTTTATTTACGTTTCCGTCATTGATAGTAAAATTGCTGAAATGTAGACTTTAGATAGAAATGACAAAAACTTGTGTTGAGAGAATGACGTTTTCTTAAGGCCTTGTATAAAGAATGTACCAGAAAAATCATTTCACAAGAAAATCTAAAAAAACAGAGCAAAACAAAACCTCTTAAGATAAAACATCAAATAAGTGATTAGATTCCAAATACAAAGCTTTTATTTCATTGTTTAGTTAGAAAACAGTTGCATCTCAATGGAAGCGCAAATCTAGTTCTTCTGTAGTATTCGTAGATTTTTTCACCTGCTGCCTATTATATCATTAATACAACGATAAAAAAAATGACCTTAGGACAGCAAGCTCAGTAACAAAGTCACGCCAAGCGCAAAAAAAGAGGAAAAAAAGTATGTAGGCGAATGAATTTTTATTATTCAGTAGATATTGAAAGATGCACCAACACGGTATCTTCTTTTTTTTTTGTTCTCTTTCTCATGTAAGCAGTGGGGAATCTGATTCTTGGTTTTCGTGGTATCTTTTGCTGTGCTCTACGCTACGGTCATCACGCTAACGTGTTTTGTTTTTTTTTAATCCTTTTCTGAATTTTTAATCTGTTTAATCTATTAAACAATAAGGAAAATACATTGGAAGGAAAAAATGAATTTTAAAATCGTTTTTTCTAATTATTTTAAACATTTAAAAATGAAATCAGAATTTTTTGGAAGATGTATTTTTAACTTGATATTATTTATTTTTTAAGAGATTCAAATATGCAAATAACTTTGAAGACATCGTGCTCCGTAGTCATTGATCAGAGTGTAAAATGAATACATTACAAATTATAGGGCTTGTAGGGATGGATGGGTCACAATTCCCTAGTATGAATAGTTTGTTCGGGGAAGTTTGTTTTCTGTTATCCTCGATCGTAGAATGTTTTTGTTTTTCATTGCATCGTGTACAATCCGTAAAACAGATTCAAAATGACCGTCACCAAACTCAGTGCCAGTGCTGCATCTGCATTGCATGTTCTCGTACATCCTCTCAAAAATGCCTGACCCTATATTGGATGCTTTGCGAGGCATAAATTACTGTAACTCCGACTAGAGAGGGATCTCGTAAAGAATACTTTTCATGTGACCCCACAGAGAATGTTCTTTGAAGTTAAATCCGGTGAGAATGGAAGCCAACAAATTCTCTTCTTGACAACGTTGCAGATACCAGCATGAATTCAAAACGTGGCGCAAGCGCTTATTGGATTTGTTCGCATAGTAAGCGCAATGGTTCGCATATTCGTTTTGACTTTTCTTCAAATCTTTGTTGATCCTATTTCCCTTAATCACTATTCTACTCTAGCTAAAGTGTGTGAGTTGGAGCTCAAAGATTTGAAAGGGCTTTTTGTAAAGCCCACGAGCTGATCTGCCATTATCTAGAGCTTCTCTGTAAATAATATCATCATCGTCAATAATACTCAACAAAATCTCAGCCATTATGCAAAATGCGATGGAATGTTAGTAGACAATGATTCCATTCCATTAAAAATATTTTTTGGAATAATAAGCAGATTTGAAGCTTTAGATATGAAGAAAACGATTTTAAAAAAATCGCTATTTCTAGCATTTAGTAGATTAATTGAAAGTTCTATCTTATGTGTGAATGTTTTCAAGATAATTAACATTTACTCAAAAAACGCCTTTAGTCTTTCTATAAGGTTTTTTATGTCATGTTTTTAAAATTTCTGATCACTTTGATTTAAGGAATGCATTAACTGCCATTTTCGTTTCGTCTGAAAAATGGAAACTCAGTTCAATCACAAATAATACATGATCATTGGAATTGGAATGATCCTATTCTATGCTAATGTAATGTTAGTCAAGCAATTATTTTATTTTGTTCTTTTTTTCTTTTGTTATGTTTAAAGCAAGTCAAATGTAATTTATTACAGGCGATGCAATTTATTGTTGATATAAGTCTCAATGTTGCATTGCTTATCCTTCTAATAATTAGGTCACCTATTTACGTTTTGACATTAAACGCATTCTAACTTAATGTGCGGTTGTTCCATAAAATTTAATGCTAAAGTTTAAAGGAACCATTGAGAACAATGTAGCTGTGAATCTATTAACAAAACAGTAGAACTTTCCGCTTTCATTAATTACTTAATTGCAATAATTGAGTTAAATACTGCAAAGTTTCGTTGAAAAAAAAGTCAAAAATGTTTAGCATCAGCCTCAGCTTCCCAGGAAAGTAAACTAAACATTTGTTTACTTTCCTAGGCTGTTTTGCTTGATCTTTTTTTGTCTCTCACTCTAGGGAATTTGTAGCTTAACATTCTTCTGACTTCTGACTTAACATCCTTCTGACTTGACAGAAGATTTCAAAAAAGAAAGATACGTGAAGGGAAATTCTTCCTTAACACAAACCATTCCTAACAGATCATTTTCGCAACCAAATGTTGGTGACTGATTTTGCCATCTCACTAGCGAAAAACCTTTCGCAAACAATCTTTTTATTCATAAAAATATCAAAAATAAAAAAATAAAAATATTCTCTTTTAATATTTCTTTGTTCTACAAATCATTGTCAAACTGAATTGCCTTAAACGCAACCTTAGTGTAAACTCATTATTGAACTGGTTAGATCCTGTGTCAGACGTCTACTATAAGAAGCTTGCTCATCATTCATAATATTATTCCTTCTTCAGCTTTTCCCACCTTCCATGTGGGGTCGCTGTTTTGTTTGAACAAGCTACACTTGTCGAAGATTAGTTTGGTAGAGTTCTGACGGCCAGATACCCTTCGTGACGCCAACCACATATTACAGGGTTTTGACCCAAATACGC
Source organism: Thereuonema tuberculata (assembly GCA_023159025.1). Classification (NCBI taxonomy): domain Eukaryota; kingdom Metazoa; phylum Arthropoda; class Chilopoda; order Scutigeromorpha; family Scutigeridae; genus Thereuonema; species Thereuonema tuberculata. The sequence continues at coordinate 16,357,456 of JAFIDM010014012.1, read as the reverse complement.
CTTAAAAGAAGAGGCAGACGAAGAAGCAGACAAATACAGGAAAGAAAGTAAACACCCATGCCGACATTCGAATCCAGATTCCGATGCATCTGCCTCGTGAGAGACCGCCACCTAGAGCACGAGGTTATGCCCGAACGGTTTTCATAATATTATTCGTATTACTTTAAATTATGACTGTTCGCTTAAGAGGCAGTGACAAATGTCAGAAATTGCCTGTCGTCGACAACAGTCTTATTTGAAATATATTTAGGATATATCTATGTAGGGAGGCTTATTACACATACATAATCTGACAATGTATACATTATCTTTCAATGCGAAATTATCTTTTAATACGAAAGCTAAGGCCATGAAACTTTTCCATAAAAATAGGATGGTCACATTTTTTGTTTAATCCGGGACTTAAATTATGGTTTGCTGTTAGTCGACAAAAAGGTTGGTTGGCTCTAAAACCAAGGGCTACAACAGTCTGTGTTATATGGGTTCATTTATGATAGAAATTAATGAAATCAACAGGAATAAATAAATCAAATTTATACAGTCTATGAAGCTCATTTGATGATTTGTTTATTTATTTTTTTATTTTTTTTTTTTTTTTTTTTTTTTTTTTTTGCCATAGCTAACGCCGGATTGCCGCGCTGGTGTGGTCGAGCGGTCTCAGGCGTCGGTCTGTCGTGAGATCAATGTGCCAGCGCCCGGGTTCAAATCCCGGTAGCGAGCATGGATGTTTCAAAAAAATTTCCTTTCCTGTGTTGTAGCCTCTTCTTCACTTTCTCTTCGGTCTGACGTCATTCCTTAATGGCGTCCTGGGGAAGGCCACGGGAAACCACCCCAGTATCTTTCCCTTGTAATTCTAGGGAGTCTGCTAGGGGTTCGCCGTCTTGGGAACACTAGCGCTCCCAGGAGCACGGATGCTTCGGCAACGAAGCTCGCACTTCGGTGCGAACCGACCACACACACACAACGCCGGATTATATTTCCTGATATGGTCGAAACCAGAATTTTATCAATATTCATTCCTTATTTCGGAGTACCATTGAAGTAACTTTACATCTGATTGTAAATATAACTGTACGTACAATTTTGGCAGTGAATTGTTTTATATTCTATACAAACAACTATTTTTACAGAAGTTTTTGCTGTTCTTTGTGTGTTGTTTGTGCTTTTTTTTAGTTTGGAAGTTTAAGAAATTCTACGAATCATCAGAATTGGAAATCTTTCGATCGAAGGCCAAATAGTTATGACTATTTTGAACAAATATTTATGACTTAAAATAAGAACTTCGAATAAAAATCTTTACTTAAGTTGTGTAGTGAGTGTAGGTAGCAGGGAACCCGAGCACCGCGACCGTTGGTCTATTAAAATCTTTACTTAGTAGAATAATTATCAGATGATAAGTAAAACGTTTCAGCCAGTAAAGCCAGATACCTACAATTAACTTTTTAGAAGTCGAAGAAAATGGACCATTTATTGTAAAGATATGAAAGATTTATTAAAATTCCGGTAGACATTAAAAGTGATATCATGAAAGATTTATGAGTACACAACACTCAGACGAATACAGACACAGTAAAGTTAATAAGGAATTCTTTCAAATCCAAAAGATACTCCCTCCGTCCGAAAATATGGTATACATTTTAAAACACGTTGAAAATTATTGAAGCAGCCAAAAAACTTGGTAACCTAGCAACACAATTACTATTTTGTATTTTGAATTTAATGAATAAATTCTGTCAATAAACTTAACCTACTTAACTGAAATTGCAATTTCTTCTAAATGTATACCATATATTCGGACAACAATAATTTTAAAATGTGCATGATATTTTCGTACGGAGGGAGTACTATTTTATCGAAGAAAAAAAAAGGACACTTCATTTGAAGTAAAATTAAACTTTTAATTGTTAATTTCTTTGTTAATTAATTAAGCTCACTAAATTACTTAATTTTACTTCCATGTTTGTTAATTATGCTCCTTTATTGTGAATGGAATTGAATAGTAAAGTATTTCAATATATATCAGAGTAAATACAGCTCCTGCTAGAAGTTCATTTCAGGTTTCTGTGGACTGCTGTTCGGTAACTAATAGTCACATTCATGCAGGCTGTCGTTCGGTTAGATCACTGTTTAAGCTTTAATTAGAACTTATCTTGGTTGAGGCGATGATGTGGGAAAAAAAAAAACAATTTCAATATTATTATTAATTAACAAAGGTGTAAAGAATCTGAGACAGATTTTTTGAAAGTTCCGAGTAAAGTCGGATAATTATTCAATAGATGTTAAGGCGTAGAATAATCGATTAGAATGGACTATTTATAAATCAATTTTTCACTATTTACTATACTGTAACCATTATTTCACAACAAAAATTTTTAAATATGTGAATTTTGATAAAAATAACAAGCCAACACATCATTAAAAAGATTAAAAAAGAAACATTTTATACATTAAAAACTATATGTTTCGGCTAGGCTGGCTAGCCGCTTACAGTACTAGCTACTTGTAAACGGCTAGCCAGGCTAGCCGAAACATGTAGTTTTTAATGTGTTAATGTTTCTTTTTTAATCTTATTTTAATTATGTGTTGGCCTCCTATTTTTCACCATTATTTCAGAATATACTCATAATTTTCATTATTAATTTAAAGCTATTCTGATTTCAAAATTATCATCTTGAAAGGTATAAATAGATCTATACAAATCACTCAATTGCTTGAAAACTTTGCTTTAAAGTAAAAAAAAAAAGAAAAGAAAATTATAAACTGTAAACGAATTCTTAATCTTCTGTAAAATTCAGCACACCCAAATGAACAGATTTTGTGAGAATCAAAAAAAAATTAAAAAAAATTTAATTTTAACTTAATTTAAAAAAATAATTTAATTTTTAAGAATTTAAAAGAATTTAATTAAATACTGTATGAATAGAGAAGTCGAGGAAGAATTCATATAACATAAGGTCTAGGTGATTTATATTCATTTTGGAAGAACTGATGATTTAATTCTTTTTATTAATTACATTTTTTTTTATTTAGGTAGAGTTAAATAACTCACTAATTTTGAATTCCGTGCTAAATAAATGGAAGTAGCTCGCAATTCAATATTTTCCTAGTAAATGCTTAAATTACTTTTTTACTTTGCTCTCATAGGCTTAAAAGAACAGAAGTAGGGATTTTGATGATTTTTAAAGTTTGCCAACAGTAGCAATAAGCATTTCAGTTGAATTTTTGATCGTTCAAATAATTGTTGCTCAACTGTAGGATAGCTTTTATGTCCTTTCATTAATCTCATATTTTAAATGATTTTTTTCATGTCACTGCATTAGATAAGAACAATTCTTTTGCATCGTCCCATCAACCTGTTTCTGAAGCAATCTGTGAACGCATTTACAAAGTCAAGTTGTTCTGCTCTGGTGATATGTTTCTAACTCCCCTATAAATCTCAGATGTGCCTTGCCCTCCAACAGCTGGTCACACACACATTGAATTTAACATAGAGGAATGCCTTTCGCCTTGGATTAGGGCCAAGAAAAGCATCAAATCAGTAGCACTGCACCTTGAAAAAGTACATTGCTATCCATGACGCAACAATCAAAGAATCAATAGGACTGGGGTGAGCAGATTCCCCCAACAACAAACAGCAAAAACCTGAATACAAAACAATCGAGTCTCATGAAGATGACGCTTCTTCGGTCGTCCATTACTAATTCATAGAAAAATTTTATCCTGTAAAATGGAACATCAGAATAAAGTTTTTTATCCTTAGTTTTGTTGCCTAAATTGAGGCTTAAAATATTTATAGTAAACTACTTTATTTAAGTCTATACAGTTAAATCTATAGACTCGAATTTAATTTTCCTCCATGGGAAACTATTTAATGCCAATCCTAGCCAATACCTATATTCAGATCTTCTACTGAAATGTTTTCTATTAAATGGAGAAATCATGATTATTTTATTTCTTTCATTATAGATTTCTAGAGAGCTCGAAACCTTTCCTTTTCATGCTGATCACTCAATTTTGAACCATTAGGTATTGGCTCGCGTTGTTTCCACACTGGAATGTTCAAGAGGAATAGTTTTTATCCACAAACCAAATATTTTTAATATATGTAATTATTTTCTCAAAGGACATAAAAATACGAGTTCTGCAAATGGTTTCCCAAAAGAAAAAAGAGAGGAAAAAGGAGGTTTTATGGTCCAATCTGCGCTCAAGCAGAATGAAGTTGGTTATGTTTTCGGCCGTCGCTAACTAAATAGAGGTACAATATGTTGCCTTACTGCAAGCAGGAGGAAGAAGACATAATTATGAGAATAATCTATTTATGTCATCTGAATAAGTTACGGTTTCTCCTAGGGGTCGCCCTTCGGGGGTCACTAGGGTTCCGTGGACTTTCAACCAATCTTCGGATTGAATTACTGTGTATGTATGTGTAATCTGAAACAAATCCACAATTCGTAAATTTTTAACATAATATCACTGGTTGTAAGAAGTATTACTTTTTAGGAGATTTTTTATTCTAATATAAAAGCTTGGTCCTGAAGGAGGAGTAAGACATGATACTGTATAGGTCCTTTTTTTATTTATATTTACATACATATTAATTATTTTATTTTATTTTATTTTATTTTATTTTATTTTATTTTATTTTACTTTATTTTATTTTTTAAATTCTTCCCCTCTGCTGCCCTTGCTATCTTTCAATATAACGGTGTTTTTGAATTCGAAGAGACCAATTGAGTTCGCCGCCGCTCACGCACCCCCCTCACGCAATTAAGAAATTGTCCCCAAGGACTTTTCTTCTTTTTTCCCTTTCCCTTCCACCCCCTCTCCATCTCACAATTGCGGCCACCGGTTACTCGGAATAAACAACATGAGTAACTTATCCGGGAAACTAACGACGGAAGTTGTTAGTTCTGCGCTCACCTTTATGTGATTGACTTTTATACATCTCCCGAAAAAGGCCCGAGGTACGAGGCCGAAATATCGAGATAATATCTCATCCCAGAATGAGGAAATCCCTCAAAAAATGGACCTAAACAGTAATATAAAAGCTTTTTTTTAATTATGCAATTAGAAATTTTAAATAAAAAAACCTAGTAACTCGTTGATTTTAAATAAATAGCATTGGAATATTTTGAGATACATATTTAACATTTGCTAAATTAATTATTGGGTTTATAAAAAGTTCGTTCGGTTTTTAAGTAAAAATAAAAGACACATTTTTCAGTTTCACCAATAATTTTATTGAACAACGTATTCACCGGTTTGTTCCTCGACTTTCTGCCATCTTTCAGGCAACTTCATAATTCCATCTTTCCACAATTTTTTATCTTTTTGAGCAAAAAAATGTTCCAGATGCCTTTGGTGTCTTCCAGGGAATTGATTTTTTTTTTCATTAAGAGAATTTGGTAAAGACCGAAATCAATGGAAATCCGAAGGTGCAATGTCTGAATACGGGCGGATGAATCAGAACTTCTTAGCCAGGCTACAACAGTTTTAACCGTAGGCACACTGCAGGCTATAAAAAAAAAACCCTTTTTTGTTATATTGGGGGAACCATTTGTACATTTCTTTTTATGCCGTTTCATAAAGTACATATTTTAAAAATGCTTTGGATCTCCGGGGAAGATTAATCCTGTTCATTGATTCGTTTGTTGTTTCAGCTGAATAGTCTTTTTGCTATGAATATTTCAGAAAAGAAATTACTTTTTCTTGAATTTCTAATCAGATAAGTTTGTAAGAGGATAACATGTTGAACTAATTTCTATTTATTTTTCCAATAAGCTCATATCATATATTGATTCCTAAAGCTGATGTCATATAAATGAGGCTGCAGTAGTATCTTAGCACAATTTTCCAGAAACAGTATTGATATCAGATATTGAAGCAGTCAGTCGGATCATGGACTGAAATGACGTGAACCCGTTTCGACTTAAAGTAGAGAAGATAGATAAAGTAGATCACGATAATATCCAAACCACAAAAATTTATAAAAAGATACTTCACTCAAAGACAGCGGCGAAGAATTAATAATATCAGCAACAGAAGCTCGAATAAATGTAAATGGCCGGTTTTCCAAGTAGTTTTCCTCTAGTATTAGCTCATACCGTATCTTAGTTGGATTCAATTAAACTTAACCTAGATTAAATAGCTAAGTATTATTTGGATAAACCAGCAATTTAAATAAACATACATCATGATGTAAGCATTCCAAAGACATTCAGTAATGTTAATTTTTATATAAATACATTTTTTTTTATATCAGTCTTCTAATATTACATCTGAAGAAGTTTTCTTAACACTTCTTCAGATGTAATATTAAAATTAATATTAGAATATTAGAATATTCAGGTAACTACATTGTTACCTGAAGCATAAATGGTTAATTAAAAGATGCTCCAGTTTTCATTTTTTATCTTTGAAATAAAGAGAAATAAACTTGAAATATATCCAATTAGGTTTTTTTTTCTTATGTCGTTGAACCATTTTTATTCATTCATATCTAACTTTTGACACTTTCTGTTAGTTAATTTAATTCAGTTAATTTGTTTTGTCTCTTAAACAAATCTTTCTCAGTGATCGAAAGACATCTGAGAACATACATTTAATGATCTTAGAATATCATTTAAACATTTAAGTCATCATGGTTTTCGTAAGATTGTATAGTGTTAAATGCGAAGAGTTTAAAGTTATAGTAAATTTCCTTTTTATTAGAAGCTTTCCCCACTTCTAAGATCACAAATCAATCTCCTTTTTGCTTCTGTAAAGGATTATTTAATTCTTTCGGACAATTACTGAATAGACAATATTTTGTACAGTATATGATTGCGGAATGTTTTTGAAAGCTATTATTATTGGGCTACTATTATTATTAATGATTACTACTATTAAGCATTGCTACTGCTGCTTGAAATTCAAAGCTCTAAAAAACTACAGAGCGTATAAGTGATAACAGAAAATGAAAACTATATTCCAGGGAAATAATAGATTCAAGAAACAAATAAAAGAAGTATCAAAGATGGTCCAATTCAATATTCGAACAATTTCGTTTACGGAAAGATATTTTTATTAACTTAACTTTAAAAGTTTATTTTTTTTTAAACAAATTCAGTATGTCCATTACTCTAAATAGCGTAGACTGATTGTCGTACTTTTTAGTTTTACTTATCAAAAAATTAAGTAACTTCCGATCAAAGCTTCCATTTTTATAATTTTTACGGACCAATATTTATTTTAAAGTGATCTCAATCAGACACTTCTCGGCAGTTTTTTTTTAAGTACTTTTTCAAAAAAAGCTAAATATTACGATTTTATTTCGTTTATGCATTTTAAGATGTCTCAAGACGATTTTATTCGGAAGAGACGGTTCCCCTTTCGGTCGCCAAAATATTAGCTTGTTAGGTGCGGAAGAACACCTGCGCATCTGTGGATGATCCAAGTCGAATCACCTGCGTTTGGTCTGATGCTCCGACGGTAATCGATCCGAAGAGAACACTTTCTGACGAAGGGAAGAGCTTCTCCTCCCCCACGGGGATCCAAGGGACTTCGATTTAAGTTAAATATATTCATATAAATAGCAACACAGTGAAATGGAAGAAACAAGAAGCACAAAAAAAAAGTTTTATTTAAACGTACAATGGTATCGTGAAAGAATCTATGGAATAAGATGATTAAAGGAAGACAGATCATATGATTATGTAAACGTTAACCGGTTATGATCGTTTTGTATATTGACAACTATTTTCCTCAAAATTTTTCATTTGGTATTTCCTTTGAAATTTAGGTCAGTTTGTTGAATTTTAAATTTTTGTACAATTTCCGGTTTTTTTTTTACATTTTTATCTTTGCTTGGAAATTTCTGTTACTTTGTTAATTTTTAGACATATTCTCATTTGAAAAAGTTTGGAAATTGCCTGTTGTTACCAATTCGACTTCCAAAATGACTAATATTCCTGAAACCTGAAGCAAAGGAGTTTTCACCAACAATCCCAAATTTCCTCAAGATTGGATCAAAATTAAGATCTTTAATGTCTGTCCGCCCATCCTTCCGTTTTTAATTTTTTCTTAAACCTTTCACTGATGCTACTATTATGTAATACTGGTGTCCATCTGGTTACTGCAGTTTACCGTGTTTGTTCTTCTTGCTCATTTTTTCCAATTTCTGACGTCGTTAAGTTTTTATTGTAAAATAAAATGTTGAGTTTTCATATTTCCGTAAATATTCTTTTCTTAGGAAAAGTTTTAAAGATATTCTATTCAAATCTTAACTATGAAGTTTAGATAAGCATTTGTTTTTTAATAATAATCGTATCTACAAAACCTAAAGAACTGATATTCGTATGAAATATATAGAGTCATCCAATCTGATATATCGACATTCACAGGCATAACTAGGAATGGAAGGATTTAAGATGGTCGTAGTCATTCAACTAAAAAAAATAATGTCATGTTCTTATCCGGTTGGAGAGGGTTGTTATAAACAAAACCAATAGATTAAAAACTTACATAACTCTTTATTGAGAAAACAAAAGAACTCCATCTTGGCTATATTTCGAAAGTCTCAGCGACCTTTCTTTTACGAGCCTTACACCTTAGGGAAAAGAAACATCGTCTTCTTCCCCAAATAATAAAAAATAAATTAACTATTAACAATCATAAATATGGAAAAAATTCGTAACAGAACGAAAAAACGTGACATGCACCCTACATTATTACAATAAAACGTGCCATGCTCATTCAAAAATAAATAAATAAATTGTCCTTTTTCTTGAAATAAAATAATAAATTGTCCTTTTCGTCCAAAATCTGATGTCTAAATTGAAGAAAATAAATTGTCTTTTCATTTAAAACCAATGTCCAAATTGAAGAAAATAAATTGTCTTTTCATTTAAAACCAATGTCCAAATTGAAGAAAATAAATTGTCTTTTCATTTAAAACCAATGTCCAAATCGAAAAATAAATATTGGCTACGAAATTCCATCCTCAAACAAAATCATTCGTCTTCAAATAAATTTATCTTAGAAACTCCATCTTCATTAACACTCCAGTTCTTTGAAAAATTATCTTTGAAGAGAATCCATATTCTTGATCGTTAACCCTCTTCACCCGAGATTCAATTCTCAAATTAGCAAAAAATTAACAAAAATACTCCAAGTAATACATTAAAAACTTACATAACTCTTTATTGAGAAAACAAAAGAACTCCATCTTGGCTATATTTCGAAAGATGGAGTTCTTTTGTTTTCTCAATAAAGAGTTACGTAAGTTTTTAATGTATTACTTGGAGTATTTTTGTTAATTTTTTGCTAAAACCAATAGACTTTCTTATTAAAAAAAAAAAGGTCAAATTCTAGATTTCATCTATTTTCGGATGGAATGGAGAGTGTGGTTTAATCCCCTCCCTCGTCCCCTTGTCAATGTCGATGTCGCTCTCAAACTGCCAAAGTGAATTTTAGAAATAAGAAAAATCTTAATTTTCATATAAGTTCGGAATTAAGTAGAGCAAAAACTGGTTTATACGTAACCCAGGTTTACGTAGTTTGGTTTGTGCGTAATTGTTTATAGGTCCCGGCGAAAGTTGTATTTAATTACATATAAATTATTTCTGAGTTACTTTATGCATAGTATATTTTTGAAAACGAGATTGAATTGTACGTATTTCCAATTACAGATATTATCCAAGTGCACCGATATACAGCTCGGCGTTCCGTATCGATATATAATCGTCGCGTTCATGAGGTTTCTGGGCGGCTTTTAATGAAAGGTCGGTCAGAGACAAACTTGAATGAATTTTTGCATTGATGAAACATGTGTTCCCTTCATTTACTTCAGTCTCTCTCTTGCAGCCTTGGGTAAAAGTTGCTCTTTAGAGGAAAAAGTGAGATTTATTCTGGAAGTGAAAGACATCTCGCAGAAATCAAAAGCAGAAATAGCGAATAGCTTAGTCGTTAGTAAGAAGGAGTCAATTTTAGAAGAATGTTGAAAGTTAGGTTCAAAATTTGTAAAGTGCAGCCGTCAAGAAAAGGGAAAATTTGCAGATATGGAAAATTCAGTAACAATGTGATGGAAAATTAGTGAAAATTTGAGTCTTTGCTTTTCGTTTATCTTAGAACTGTAATTTTGTAATGGGTTTACAGTATTTTATTCAATCCTTTAAAATTTCTTAAAACACGAAATCAGAAAACTTCTATGAAAACTATATTTTGAAATTGACAGTTTTGCAGTTATTCATATCATATGTTGAAAAATATGTACCTAATACACAAATGCTTATTACGAGTGTTTTTATTTAAGTTTAATTAAAAATAAAGTTAAACCTGAGTTGTAAGTCATTCTCAGTTATGTGTAATTTAAAATTTTCCCCTTGAAATAAGTATAAACCAGTTTTACAGTATTTTGCTTGATGGTTATTCTATTTCATTTAACTGTTCGAAGGAAATTAAAATAATAATGAAAATATTTGATTTTTTTTATTATGTGCATAATATTCAAGCAAAATATATATAATGTATATATAATATAATAAGATAAAAAATACTAGAAATAAGCTACAATATTAAGGTATGAAAATCCTAAATTAGTATGGCCTTAGAAGTATTAACAGGATTTTATCAGTTGGACCCTGAAATTTATAACATCGAACTCATTGGAAAATTAAAAAAAACCCATCTAATAGAAGAAATAATTAGAAAGAAAAATAAGAGTGAAAATGCACAAGACTAAGAGTTCACTGATCTGTTTTTGGAAATTGCGATACTGGAAACCCAAGATGGACCATTTCTGGTTTCCTGACCTTCATCAGTTGGGTCCGTCCAGTATCTTAACATTTCAGTGAACTCAATAAACATATAAATAAAACACAAGTAAACATCAAAACGGCCCTCCAATTAAAAAAACATCAAAACTTAAATAAAGAATAAAAAGGGCCAATGAATTAATCCCCGCTAAGACCCGCTTAGCATAAAAGAGATGAATTATAAAACAAGAAAATTATAATTAATGAAAAAAATAATTAATTAATTGGGAACATTTAAAAAAAGAAGTAGAAGGGAGTATTTTTTTATATCTTGTTCACATTGCTCTTTTGTTTTGTTTTTGTTTTTTGTTTTTTGTTTTTTTTTAAATGTAATATTTTAATATTGTAGTTATGGACTTCTTATTATGTAAAAGACATATTTAACTACTCCAGCATCTACATGACAGGTACATGAGTATATCTAGTAGGACTGTAATGTTTATTGCAAAACAAAATATTAAAAAAAAAATATAAAAAGAAACTAATAATTAAGTTATGAAAACTTGATTTGGCAGTCAAAATAAGTTGAATTTCTATCAATTATAAGACATTTTCTGTTTTATATATCTAAATATCTAATTTGATTTCTAATTGTAAAACTATTTTATAAGGCTTCTTACATATATAAATCAGCTGCTATTAGCAAATGATATTAAAGTGTTTAAAATCGATGTTAACCTTAACCTATTATAAAGATCTCGTTCCATAACTATTAGTTTTGCTGACTGAAGTTATTTTCAAAGTCAAAGCAAACTTTCTGGGAATTGCAAAATGACTGTACTGCAGTTTTTGAGAAAAGCGGAAGTGAGCAAAGTTTAGTTTTTGTAAAGCAATTACAGAAGTCCTAAATCAAGGCAATGACATAGATTTTGTGCGTGTGAACGCTTCATCTCCTTAGCAGAATGCTGTACAGCGGAAATGAATCGTGATAGGAAAGAAAACCAAATGGATTAAAGGTTATACTTCTGTTAACTACATTGTGGCAAACTTCAACAAAGTTATGCAAATCTTCTTTTTTTAAAGAAAAACTGACAATTTTTTGAAATTTGAAAATAAAAGAAAGAAAGAAATCAAGAAAAAAAGTCAAGAAAAATCAACGTAAAGTATTGATCATTCAAATGTATTTTTTTTTTAATTCTTCTAATTCTGTTAGAAAATATAAAGAATTCACTTTACGGTTTCCACTTAAAGCAATAACTATTGAAAATAAATAGAGAGACATTTAACTTGCAATAAACTGTATTTAGCTTTACAAAGCATTAGCGAATGTGAATATTTCAATTCTTGTAGCCTGCTCTCTTCTTTAAAAAAGTTTTATATGTAGTCATGGCGTGGCGTCGCCCTTTAAGAAAAGATATCAAAATTTTAAAAAGCGAGGCAGACATTTAGGAAATAAAAACCTATGCATCCATAGCAAATACTGAAGTTTAAAGGTAACGTCTTTTAACATAGAAAGAGAGTATGAAAATCTTTATCTGTGAATTTGAAAGGTTTTGTTTCTTATTTTCCAAGTTCCTTTGAAACAGCATCACCCTTTTAATTGTCCATCGCTTTATGATTCCGTTATCCTTAAAAACCTATCTTTTTTCAATATGTCGACATTATAACCCATAAGCCTAATTCATTAAAATACCCCTTCAAGAATTCGGTAGAATTCTCGGTTTTCGTCAGTGTTGTAGTTATTGAATTAAACATTTGAGTTAAGATAATTAAATAGCCAACTTATTGAAAAGTTTTTAAGTTTTTTAAAAGTTTTTTTTTTAAGTTCTTTCACATCGTGGTACCGGATATTCCTGGATATATTAACTGGTGAACCGAAAGGTATCTACTTGACGAATTCTTTAGAAGAAGAATTTTATCTTTTATTTTATCTTTAAAAGTGTTTGAAATGATGTCCTTGAAATGATGCCCTTGATGTGCTTCAAAATGACTAAGAATCTTTCTCTTTATATCATTTTTTAAGTTAAATAATCTCGGAATCTTTATCATTGATTTTTGCTTGGATTGATCTGTATAGATTCATTCTCTTGTATAAACTACTATAGAATTTGAGATTCATAAAATATATATATTGCAATTTATCGATTATTTTACACACCCACACACATATCTATCTATCTATCTATATATCTATATATATATATATATATATATAAAAGGGGGAAATTATCGACAAACTGCAATATATATTTTATGAATCTTCTGGAGTAGTTCAACAGAAGAATTAAAAAAGATATAAATTGGGAAAAAGTTATCGATAAATTTTGAGTAATTAATTAAGTATTCGTAGTTAAAATATACCTCTGGAAACAAGTTGATTAGATTGAAGCACTATTGGTCATGAAAACTTTTGTTAAGCAGTTATATTATTAATTATTTGGTTTGATATAAATCTCATGCATCATTTTGTAATCTTTTTCAACCAAACTTTTAAACTTTTTCAACCAAACCTTCCATTAAACGGTATAAAGCAGAAGGGACAAGAAAGTATATCATGAAGTATAAGCACTTTAAAATAAAGTAATTCTTTAATCAGTAATTTCCAGGCCCAATATTATTTCTAAACTATCTTGAAAGTAAAGCAAGTTAGTTTGTCCTTAGTTTGCTTATTCCGTACCAACTCAATCTCATCATCAAGTAACCAGAATGTTACGAGAAGACAAGCTTTAAGAATCATTTCAGATCATAATGAATTTGCTTAATGATTTTATAGAACCTTATGGAAACACATCTTTAGCAAACTTTAAAACTCACCGTTATTTAAAAAAACACAATTTAAACACATGAAAGGGTTTAAAGTATTTAAGCGTTTTACAAATGGTAAATAGAGGCACTATAAGAATTATGAATCTAATAGTATAGGTGATGGATGGTTGTGTTTGCTCTTAAACCACTATCAAATGAAGCAGCTATGACCTAACAATGAGAAAACCTAATGAATTTCTAGTAGTTTGACTTCCTCGTTTAATAATCCTAAATGTACTTCCTGCAGGAAATGACGAGAGATTTATTAAGAGGTTTTCCCTGAAAAGTAAACACAACCTTTAATTCATGCTGAAAGTGTTTCGGAAAATCCAATGTCAACCTCAGGTTCATAATTATATTCGAGGCAGAAATCAAAATACAAAGTGTTTTTGTCTTTTTTTTTTGACCCGAATCGATGAATATAAAAGCTTTTCAAGGTCTTCATAAGGAAGTGACCCTCCTCCCAAAAAATACGAAGTAATAGAAAAAGAGGTTCAGATGAAAGCATAATTACATTCAGAATTTTTGATAAATTTTCAGCGAAAACTTTGAATCACTTTAATATTAAATGAAGCGTAATATCTTCTAAAATGCACAGACATAAATTTGAGACGGGAAATAAGGAGATCCTGAACAATGATGTTTGTTTTTAAATGAGTTTTTCCGACACGTAGCCTCTAAATCCATCATCACTAAGACGGAGGATAAGCTCAAGAATTGTTCAAACCGTATAGAGTCTCAATAAAATATCAAGAAAAATAGGTAAAAAGAATAAGAAATAAAAAATAATAGCGTTACTTATTTAAATGTGTAAATGGCGATAAACTGTTTCTATTTCAACCCGCCTATTTGAAGAGTGGATTCGCCCTATCAATTTGATTGATATATTCGGAATATACGAAATAATGTTTGACCGAACATAAACAGTCCAATTGATTTCACCAACTAATTTTATTTCTCAACTCCTTAAATACTATCGGTGGCAAAATCGATTGAAGTACAATTCGATTGAAGTTCGATTATGACTGAAATCCCTTTACTGTATTTATTCTGTACAATTTGTACCCAAAGTTATTCTGTAATAAGTTCCCATACTTGTAACGCAATGTAAAAATATTTTTTTGTTTTGTAAAAATATCTTTTTGATATGTATCTCGAAATTATATCAATCACTCGGTATAGGAAGTGGATCAGATTACTGGCTTGTGGGATTATCCTTTCAGTTATGATCTTTCTTACAAACGATACCCAACCAATAGCGGTTTCATAGGTACTGGTGATCTTCAGGTAGGACTAATTTTTTAGAAGAAACTACCGTTCTGATTTTATGTATTAGGGGAGACCGGGGTCAGTTGGCATAAGGGGCTTGTTGGCACACAGCTTCTATTTCCTGCCACCGTGTAGCTAGAGCGCTGAGATCTTGGTAGTGGGAAATGTATGTAAAGGTGCACCATCCACTGTGACTTTAGTTTGCTTGGAAGCGTCACGAAGGAAGTGACCCCTGTTTCATATTTTTTCTGACAGGTGAGTAAATTTTTTCATCGTAAATTTTTTTGTTCTAGTGAACATGTAGATCGAATTTAGGTACTGCTGATGGCGGTTCTCGAAAGAGTGTATAACTGGTTGCATGCATGTATCATAATCTTTCTGATGTTTGGGATTGTGTGGTATCCATTTTGTTTTGGAAATCGCTGTGGGGCTAGTTGGCATAGTTAGGTAGGAGTGAGTTGGCATAGCTATGACAAATGGTAAAAAAGGGGAAAAACTGGAGATGGCCAGACGAGGAAGACTAAATTTGGTACGACCAAACTAAAGTTCTGCGAAAATTGAACCCATCTGTTCAAATAACTCCTACATTTGTGTTTGATATCAAACAATAACTATAGGTAGCTAAGAATTCATTGTTTGCTCATACATTTAATTTAATTTGTCATACAGTTGTTTTTTTTGTTCAAGTATTATTAAAATAAAATTTTTGATAAAATAAAATATTTTTCTCGAAAATTGCTGTGTTCTGCTCAAGTATCCCTATCAATAGCACGTTACTCCAACTCGCCCCTAGGGGTATGCCAACCAGCCCCGCACCCGGGGTTAGTTGGCATAGTTGCAAGCTTTTAGGAAAAGTGTTTATGGGGTTACCTAAACACGGATTTAATTAATGGGTCCTACATAATTTTGTAGTCAAAAAGATAGGCTATCCGCCGCATTCACCAGAATCCCCCTAAGTATTGCACAAAAAAATAGAAAAACCAAAAACCAAAATCTATGCCAACTAGCCCTGGTCTCCCCTACGTTATGTATATGGTGTTGGATGTTATAGGATTTTTTTTTCAAAAATTAGTTTTGTTTTGGAAGAAAAAAAGTAGTATAAACAGTTTGTTTTTGTTTATATGTGTGTGTGTGTGTGGTTTTTTTTTCCACCAAACATTGTCAAAATGAGTGTAATATGAACATTAAGAGTAAGAACAGCTACAGGCGCATCATACGTTGTATGTTGACAATATTCCAAGATTTCCTTTTTGTTTCAAACAGAAAATGTCAAAAAATCAGTCCATTTTTATTTGAAAGAAAAATAATAACGGTGATTGCTTCGTCCAATTTCATTATGAATATGTCGGCATTTTGAGTTGAATCGTTTAAGCTGTTAAAAAAGAAAGAAAGAAAAAAAGCAACGTTTCGTCAGTGTTGGCGCTTGCTGGTATTCAGCCAAAAACGGGTCTCCCAGGAATGGCATTGTGCAAGCGAGTGTGACCTAACTGCGTAGCAAGCATAATCCAACCCCCTGAACAATTTCAGATCCATTAGAGGCATTCGAAAGAGCAGTAATTAGCTCTGTACTGAACCACTACTGCCTCACATCCATCGATCAAAAAGACTTTCGCTATGTTGGCCAGAAACCGCCATTTTAAACCGAGAGTAGTCTACCTGTTCGATCCACAACTAAACGCTGCGTGTCAAATCTACAGTTTATTTACTTCAATAGTTAACGTTACACAATTAGAGCTTGTAGGAGTCTTGCAGAATTTTTAATGTTTTTTGTTACGAAAAATGTTATTTGATCAATAAAATCGGCATTACTTCATTCTTAACTTTATTTGTTAAACAGGAAAAATACTTTGATATGCCATGAGAATTTTTTTTTATATTGACTATTTCCAATTTATGTTTGAGTAGTGTATTTTTCGTAAGTTAAAGCAAAGAATATAAGGTTTAACGTGCTACAAAATAATATAAACAAGTGAAGAAATGACACAGAAATTAAGAAATATCTGTGCTTTCATCGGTGAGAGTCTGCGACGGCCGTTTCGTCTTTTTTGTGGATTCGTCAGCCAGACGCACTCACCTGATGAAACGCTCAGATAGTGCAAAAGTAATAAGGGAAGACACTCTTCGACCCGAAGGCGGCCTCCCTTCAAAAGAAAGCACAATTAAAAAAAGCAAAACAAAAAGCAAAACTTCAAATCCTAGCCTGCGAATCCGTCAGTCTCAAAGGAATTTGAAGATAAAAAAAAACAAGGCTGAGCCCAACCTGGTTAATAAACAAAAGGTTTAAAGTGCCATAAAATAATAACAAGCGAAGAAATGATCAGAAAAAAAAACTGAGTTTCTTCGGTGAGAGTTTGGTACGGCCGATTCGTCCTTTTAGTGGACTCGTCAGCCAGACCCACTCACTAGATGTGTTTTCTTTTGGAGGAAGGCTGCCTTTGGGTCGAAGAGTGGTTTCTCTTATCGTATTTGCACTATTTGAGCGTTTCATCTGGTGAGCGGGTAGAGCTAAGGAATCCACAAAAAAAGACGAAACGGCCGTCCCTGACTCTCACCGATGAAAACTCAGATATTTTTTGTTTCTGTGTCATTTCTTCAGTTGTTTAAATCAAAGGCTTTCTGGATATTCTGTGCATCTTGTAAATATTAAATGACATAATAACGTAGGAGTAATGCTTAGGAAACAACAAATTGCAGCGATATGTTAATTGTTGAACTGTTTCAGATCACGCTTCGTATTTTGGCGTGAATAGAAGTGAAAGTAAATTAAATCATCTATATCAAATTTCATCTTCAGATAATGATTATTATTCTGTTCATTATCTGCTTTAAAACTCTAATTATTCATCCCATTTCCAATCTGTTTTTTCCTTTTTATTTTTTTATTTTTTTCATAAGACTCAAATGTAAATTATATAAAATGCAGTTTCTGCCACAATTTTCTCCTTCTGTATATAATTCTCATCAAATGTCATCTTAGATGTGCTTGAAAAACAGTTAAAATATAATAAATATATCCTGGAGTATTTTTTTTTATGTTACGAAGATTTCACTATATTGTTCTCATGTCTTAATCTGATATCAGTAATTGTTTTGTAATTGATAACAGCCATAAGAACTAATATTTTTCTCATTTTGTAACAATGTTTTGTGCACTTACAAGGCTCTTAGATTATATTTTTCTTGGTGTGATAGAGACTGATAAAATTACCTGTACTTTTTGTTATCTTTGTAAAACTACACTGCTCTCTGAGAGATGCTGTTTCGTGAATGTCTGTTCTGACATAATACATAGACATCGAAGATATCCAAAAACTGATTGGTTAGCCAGGTCTGTACTTAATCGAACATGTTTAGGATCTCATATGGCGATTGAATGCAATCAGTACTGAATTAAACTTAACCCATTGAATGCATTAGATTTAATGCAGTATATCTTACTGAAGCAATATCTGTCGAATTTGAGCAAGCATTTTAATCTTCCTGTCTAGTTGTCAAAGAGGATCATATAACAAATTACAATCTTGTGAGAATTTTTTTATTGGATATTCGAATTCAAAATCCGTAATGCAGGTTATGTTTGTTTTCAGTATTTCACTGTAACGGCTTCTTTACCTACTGTAAGGATCTCGTAATTTGTTGAAATAAGTTCTTTAAATAAGTTTTTTATTCAGAGTTACATTTCTAATCAAGTTCCAAATGAGTATGGATATGAATAAGTTGGAATGCAAATCGTTATTTCCCCTTTTTCTTCTTTCATAATTTTAAGATTCCAAATAGTATTAAGTACAAATTAAGCTTCAGGTAAGCTTCTTTTAACAGGTTTGAATGAAATCAATATAAATAATGATTTCTATATTTTCTTCTTATCTCTTCTCTCTTCATATTATATTAAAAAGAATACATCATCACTCAAATTGCAAATACTATTTAATGTTGCAAATTTTCGGAAAAGAATGCGCTTTTTCTTCTTTAAGCTTTTCTAACATTGAAGATAAAAGAAACACTTTCATAATAAAATGCGAGAACATGATATTAATATCTGTTTATTGTTGTTATTGTAAGGTGTCGTGTAACATCCAGTAATTGATCAATAGCTGTCCTTCCATGATTCAATAGACAAAAATGTTGTAATCTTTACATTACTAACAATTTATTAATCACAAATATCTGTTTCTTTTATAAGTGCATTTACTGAAAGAGAATGATAACATCCGAATTGGGCTTTGCTGAAAGGTTGGCAGTAGATTGAACTTGTAATTGAATCAGAAATGTAGCATAAACAAGGTCAATACGCTCTGCTTCACACCGAGTAAACTTCCTGTATCTATATCGGCTTCGTTGACAGGTTGATGAGAAAATGGTTCATTAGCTTCAAAGTCCTGTCTGAAATATTTCAGAACTCTTCCGTCCAAAACACTATTTACCTTCCTGTGTAGCAGTAAACAATTCGGTTTTTGTAAAAAATTTTAAAGGTATAAATTATTGGGAAGCTATAAATTATAAATTTACATGAAGGCTAGTTTTAAAAAAAAATATTAATTAAAATTAATCATTAATGTTTCAGAGGATACATCTATCGATAAAGATAGAAATTTTAAACAACTTTTTTTAATCAGATCACAATGGATAAAATTCAGTAATTTAAATCTAAACAGCTGCAAGTGTTTTCATGCTTGGAAATTACAATAGGAATATTAGTTTACACTATTAGATTCAGTTGTTCTCAAAAACAAATGGGCAAATTCAAAAGTGAAGGAGATAGATTAGCACAACTTGCATAACTGTAACTAATGGATAGCAAGTGAATATAAGTTTGTGCTAAACACAAATTGTAATAAAAATAAAAGATATTGTAAATAATAATAAAAAAGGAAGTGCATTAACGTAAGGAAAAATAAAAATTAGGAAAATAAGAAAAGAAAAAAGAAAAAAACACGCGGACGTTGAGAAAAAAATATTAATAGAAAAAAAGAAAAACATCAAATGTACGGATTCGAACCGACAACCTGCGAGTCCGAGACGTTACCTATCAAGCTATAGCTGACAACTAAAATGAGATGGTTGCATTTCTAACATTTAGTCTAACAGCAGGTAAGGAAAGTAAAAATTGATTGGGAAAATGTTAAAATGATAGGTAGAGGAAGTAGAAGTGTAATTTCAACATCAAAAATTAGGAAAATGATGGCAATAAGAAAAAATGGTAAAGAGAAAGGTATACGTTCACCGGTAAAGGAAATCCAGTGAAAACAATGCCAATATCTCAAACATGAAGGGGAGGAGGGGCGTTGGCCACTGAAAATATCTAATTCCTAAGGCATTTGGCCCTGTGAATACGATGGTGAAGTCCGTTTGCCGATCCGACCTTCCATTTGGGAGTTGTTAGGGGATACAGACACGGACGGACGGACTAGACAAACGCAATAGCTACCGATTTTGGTCACTATCACAGTAGCTCCAAAATGGGTCGCTAATAAAACCCCTGCAATCTGCAATGGAAAATCAAATGTAAACTAACAATTATTTTCAAACAATGGGAGAAAGTTTGTAAGAATAATGAAAGTAGAATTCGTACCAAAACAAAAGAACAGTATCGACCAACTTGTAAGAATTCTTTCTCTACTAAAGATCATTCTTTATGTACTTTAAATTTGAAATAGATTTTTTTTTTCTCTATCTAATAATACCTTGTCCCATATGTGCCACCATTTTGCTGTATCACATAATACAATAGTAATAGGTTTTTGAACTTCCAAGGTAGCGAATATAACAGAGGCTTTGTTTGCTCAGTGAAGTAAAAAAGAACCTAAAGGAAAAAATAATAAATGAAAACCTAGGGATTTACTATTTCATATCTGAATGCTCATATGTTATATGGAATTAATTTCTGAAGTTTTAATTCTTGAAAAGAATTACAATCAGTTATCTATTCGAAATATCCTCTATTTTTTTTATAAAAGATAATCAAATATTAAAAATATATAATAGCTATTATAATATAATATTTATTTATTTAATTATTTCAAATAATAGACAGTGTCAATAGCATGAAAAATTGCCACTGCGATTGAAGGTAGCGTTGTTATCAAGTCGCTCCCCCACCTTATATTTAAGTCTAATTGTAGTATGATATTTTTAATTTTTCCTTTTTTTTTTAAGGAAATATAACTTTCAGAGGCGTATTAAAAAAAAAAAAAAAGAAAAAAAAAAAAGCTTTTACCGAAAAAGGTTTTCCTATCTTGAGCATATCTTGATATAAAATGCCGCAGGTTTAAGATAATTATTTATAAAAATACTGAAATTCATATTAGACATTAATGTTTCCGGAATACAATGAACGTCAGTTTCAGTAATTGATGTAAATATACCTGACCTCAATTCGGCTGCTGAGTAATCAGCTTCTAAAAATATGAAATGATTCAATGAAACAACACTTAAAATCAACAAACATTTTCACTAGTAAAAATCTTTAAAAACTGAAATATTATAAAAAAAATACAACTTTAAAAAGGAATTAGATTTTGTTTCAACTTTGAATTTGATAATGTAACGTAAATCTATCTTTCAGATTACTTAACATTCATGTGTCGATGGAGAGCGCAGTTCTATTACGAAAGCATCTCGTTTGATATTTTCTAGCTTTATTTCCTTGTTTAATGTCTTTTTCCGATTGTGAACAAATTTTCAACAAACCAGTGTTCTACAATGAATTGACGAATTGAAGGCTTAAATATAGGGAAAATTAATACAAAAAAATATATAAATTTCTTTCAGGAAAAAGATATTTTTTTCATTCCAGTATAAAGATTACGGACTGGAATGGAAAAACAGTACAAGAATGTTCCATGAATCTTAGTAATAATTTTTTGAAGATTAAAAAATAAAAAAATAAGTAAATAATTAATTCGGCTTTCCTGAAAGAAGGGGACTGAGCGTCATTTAAGCATCTTCTTCTTATTAGAAGTTTTAATCTCATGCTGACTGGGGTCTGGTGCTCGGACAAGCTTCGAGATTTTTCAGTTTAAATTGACGGTTTTTCTGTAGGGCCTGAAGTCTTTCCTGCGCCAACCACACATTGTGGACCAGTTAGGGATTAAGTCATAGGGAAGAACAGAAAGAGAAAACGCAGACAAATATAAGAACATCCATGCCGGCTCCGGGAATCGAATAGATTCAGATGTATCAGCATCATGATAGGCCGTCGCCTTGATCCCTGAACGGCACTTAGGTATCTCCTCTTGTAAATTTTGGGATGCTTTTCTGTTTGTCGATTTGTTATTTAAGGGTGGTGATATTTAATAACACCAACGATTTTACCTCGACCTGTTCTTTGATGCTGATCTAATGTTAATTTGGAAAAGGCAGAATGTTGTTGTTTTCCTAGAGCAAGTTGCTTTTAGAGATGTTCTCTGCTTCGCTGCACGACATAAGTGAAACGAGAATAAATTAAGTACAATTTGATGTAAATTAAATACAACGCTTGTTTAATAAGTTAATTTTCAGTCGTGGCAACGTAGGATGATATTTCGTAATTCGATCATTATCAGTTTTTTTGTTTTTTTTTTTTGTTTTTTTTTTGCATATATTGAAACTACATTTTCCTTCATCAGCAAAAAATAACAATTTGAAATGCAATCTTTAACATCTAGACTCCTATTTGAAGGGCCTAACTGCAAAAGTCACATTCTCCACTTTTGGCGGGAAATGAGTTATTCCATCCATCCATCCATAGTTTTCTGTCCGTAGACAGGTCCAGTTCTATGAAGGTCTCACATGGATCTCCTAGAAACACCTGAGGAAAGATACTGGGGGTGGTTTCCCGTTGCCTGCCCCCAGGACGCCATTAAGGAATGACGTCAGACCGAAGAGAAAGTGAAGAAGAGGCTGGACAACATAGGAAAGGAAATTGAAACAGCCATGCCTCTGCCGGGATTCGAACCCAGGTACTGGCGCATTGGTCGCCACGGCTGGCCGCCGCCGAGACCGCACGACCACGCCAGCACGGCAATGAGTTATTGATATATTATTATTGTTCACATTGAACTGTACCTTATTCTGAAGGTTTCAGCTATCAAAACTCTTATTCTCTTATTTAAATTTAGTATTTTGTATAAAAGCTTAACGTGTGTTAAAAAATTTTTTTCATTTGTTAAAATAGGAAATCACCAAACACACAAAAATTGTTAAAAAAGTTTATGATAAATAAAAATGTTTTAAAAATACATTACAGGTTGAAGTCGAGAGCTTTCGGAAACTATGTGTTTCCCTTGTCAATCAAAGTAACAATGAAGACTTTTAGTTTTAAATAATAAATTAATAAGATTTTTGTCCAATCGGAGTGATTTAAAAAGTTGACCAATGTCGGGATGATCACAAGTTGAAACCGTCAATCAGGATACTTGGTGAGGAATGTTGAGAAGTCTTCCTTGATTGGTGGTGTTTGATTTTATGTATGCTGCATCCTCTGGTGGCGGGTTGATGAAAGCACTTTATTTTTCTTGTAGAACACAGTGTCTATTTGTGGAAACTGTCCGGATTCGAGTGGAGGCTTTGTGGAAGTGAAAGATCGTCTGATTTGGCTAATATTTGATGAATCTAAAAATCTCAGAAAATAAAAATGATTAATCATGAGGATAAAATTTTTTTTAATTGATTGATTGTAGTTTTTTCTTTATTTTCTTTTTTAATTTTTTCTTTATTTCCGTTATTCTGGAAATGTTTAAATAATATTTGATGTTATTGTTTGGAAGCGCCGTATTATAGGATTTCAGTGTTGAAATATAGTACGATTCAATTGTCTCTCTTTTGAATTGATTGTTTTCACGGTGCAGTATTATTGGTTGTTTGAAATTGGCTGCGTGATTATTATCATATATATGTTTGGCAATAAACGATGAACTTAGAGAGCCCGTCTTTATGGCGCTTCTGTGCTTCGAAATTTAAATTTAAATTATTATTTTAATTTAATTATTAATTAATTAATTTTAATTATAATTATTTAAATTTAATGTTGAAAATCACGTTTTGGAGCAAAACTAACATTCTCCACTGAGGATTCTAGTGCAAAACTCACATTCTCCACTCAGCCAATGGGGAGCTGTATTTTGGTCACGTGATGTAGTCATGGGACACAGTCAGCAACAGGTTATGTTTGGGTAAGAGTGAAGTGTAAAGTTTTATTAATAATGGATCAAAGTGTTAAACCTATTGATAGAAATATTGGCGAAGTCCAAAGAAGCGTGTGAATACACCACTGAAATGGAAGAGAGCTCAAGGAAAAACACTACGGAGAAGAGTGACGATCTAATGAAGATTTTGAAATTTTTCGTCAATGTTTTGGATGGACCTGAAATACATGTGCCAGGAGAATATGAGGAGGAATGCCACGTTGTAGATGAACTGCAGACTTTCCAGATCTGATTTTGTTCAATAAACTGAACTGTTTTGATGACAATCTATAGTTTTTTTTTTGTTTTGTTTTATTTCTATATTGTGAGAATAATTTGTAAAATTTGTTTCTTCAATAAACAAAGTATTGTGCCAAAAAGTATGCCGGTATTTCAACTTTTCACCCTAAACAAACTAAATAATATCGTGAGTTACGTTATCTTCTCTGATAATTTCTAGAACGCATGGTGTCAAAAGTAATATTCTGCAAACTATTCAAGTGCAGAACTCACATTCTCCATCTGTAAGTACCAAAAGTCACATTCTCCATGTTTTAAAGTCATTTTTCCAAGTTATATGTTGTGTATGATTTGAAACAGCATTACACACCACATTGTTTGACTAGATTATATTTTTTTTAAAAAAATGCAAGTTTCAAAACCTTGTTTTATTGAAATGAGAGGTTTTTCATGTTTCCTGAAAAATTTGCTAAAGTGGAGAATGTGACTTTTGCAGTTAGGCCCTTCATTTCTTTCTTCCATATTATTCCAGTTGGAGAAAAATATTTTGTTTTCGATATTTTCACTTATTAGTGGAACCTAAAATAAAGTCAATCTGAAATTGAAATAAGTAATTCATAGGATAGCTTTTCCGCTGGTTACACATGAATTAAGTGGCACAAAAGTCCACTTCAAAACAGTCGAAACAGCCTTACCAGTTTTATTTGCTAATAAATGTTTCTTATTTGACATCAATTTATTGATGTATTAATTAACTAACTGAGGTCGGCAGAATAGCTGGACTTATTTTATTTCTTAATATTTGAAAAACTTATTATTTTATTTTGTGTTTTCAATGTAAAACACAAAACTGTAACCATCTCTGCAGAAGACAGAGTTAGAGCTTTCTTGGTTTAAGTAGTATCAGATAAAACACATGAACACCCAATACCGCGAAACAGCTGTCCAAGGCTGTAACTTGTCAACGAAAGATCTGTTTTAGTAATTTATTTTACAGTTACCAGGTAAGGGTCTTTTTTGATAAACCGGATAAATCAAATTCTTTTCGGAAATAACTCCGGAGGCTCTTTCATTTAACTTCAGAGGGTCAGTCGGAGTTTATGTGGAATTCTATCGTATTTAACATCGATTTTTACCAAGAAATCTATTAAGAATACAATGGCATTTGACGTGAATACATTGAATATAAAAAAAGGTGAAAATATATTCATTAGGAATCTGATAGAACATTTTTGGTTTAATTTGTTTTCTCTTGTGAATGTCTCTATTGTCATCGTGGAAATTCCGGATAAGAAAAAGTCAATCGACAGTTGTGGCCTCTTTACAGTTCTTCTGGGAAACGAATCAAATGGGTGGATTATTAAAAAAAAAAGAAGCTATTCGGATTATCGATGAGAACTGTGATTGCAGGGGAGGAAAAAAAAAAAAAAGATTTCTTTGAATACTGAAACCCATCAAATGAAAAGGCACGGGGATCGAATTTGACGTTCTTTAATGGTATTGTAATTCTTATCTGATTGCAATTGCAGTTTGCGACCGAACTGCTTTAGCATTAAATGTTTTAGATTCTAAACCATTACATTTCAATTTCAGGATCCAGATATCTCGAGTTCTCGGCAGTGAAAAAAAGTTTGCCTAAATATATAATCGAAAACTTTGTAATTTACTTGTGTGAATTTTATTCTTTATTAATTCTATGGACCTGCTTCGAATTTGACTCTGAAATTTAATCAATTCTTAAAATAAACTTACAGGATTCGGATGAAAATTTAGTTGCTTATTACACAAATTCTGTAAAAGTTGATGCTGTTAATCAAACATGTCATTGAATCTATACTTAATCATGAATTAGAAAAGTAATTTGGCTCAAGAGATAAACAAGAAATAAATTAGTTGCGAAACTAAACCCTAACAGATATTGAGGATGAAGAATTAAAAGATTTTGTAGCAAAGATTTTAAATTTCAAACTTGTACATCCGTTGATGCGTGCAAAAGTAAGCCGTTTTTCGTTCATCGTCAGCAAAATTTCTGTAGGTCACCCGAACATATTCTGATTCTATTAGTATTAAGCAGAACACGCCATCACTATCATCACTATCAAGGTTCATTCTAATTTTTTTCCTCAGTCTCTTGATATTGAAACATCAGTAACCCAATTCATGTCTTGACATCTCGTCAATGTCAAGATCACTTAAACACCACCAAAGATGTTACCTGTTGACCGACTGCCGACTGTAAAGACGTGTCAGTCAAACGAGAGGGTGACTCCATTCCTCAGAATGGGGAATTATCTTCCTTACAATATAGTATTCGCATTATTCAATTATATCGATGTATTTTTTTTTGTTCAGGTAATTCATCTTTATTTTTACTTCACGTAAGGAACTTTTCGAAGTACGTTAGTCCTCGTTTAAAGTG
Organism: Thereuonema tuberculata; assembly: GCA_023159025.1. NCBI lineage: Eukaryota > Metazoa > Arthropoda > Chilopoda > Scutigeromorpha > Scutigeridae > Thereuonema > Thereuonema tuberculata. The sequence continues at coordinate 16,330,826 of JAFIDM010014012.1, read as the reverse complement.
GATGAATGAAACTGAAAATTTATCACTTTAAGTGAATCTACTTAAAGCGAGGACCAGAAATTCATAGAAAATCATGAAAAAAAATGTTTAATGAGAACCAACACAGAAAAAAAAAATTACGAAAAATGTGAAAAAAAAACCCCACTTTCTGTATTCATATTTATACGTATTTTTTTACATTATTAAGACATTTTTACAATTTCTAAAAGAATTCTAGAACCTGACTGTGTTTCATCACCATTATTTATATTGATTATTGACTAGAGGAATGAAAAAAAGATAATCTAGGAAAGACTAATTTATTTTTTCGTTTAAAATTATTTTGTTGCAAGATGACAAGTTTTGTAATCCACTCATGAAATTTTTTTAGGTTCAAAAATTGGATCTTTCTTAATAAAATTATTGAAAATATAGTAAATAATAAAATAAGAGAAAAAAGCAATAATGCCTGCACAAAAAGTGACAATGACAGACGCATGCGCATTGATTTGTCCTGTGGATGGCGTAGATCTTGTCTGGGACAAAATGTTGAGTTCGGTAAACTGTTAAGTTCGAGGACGTTCGCTTTTCTCATTTGTGCAGTGCTGATATTCCTTCTCAATAATTATTAGTAAAGTAATTGATGTAGATTAATTAATTGAATGTTGTTTTATAAATAGCTTTCCAACATTAATTTTTCTCTTTAAACGTATTATACAAATTTAGAAATTCGTTTTCAGAAATAAAAAGACTCTCTGTCAGCTGAGAATCTCTGAATCATGGGAAAGAAAAAGCTTTGCAGAATTAAACTAATGACGAACCAAGAAACCACCCATAACTTAGTCATAAATAACAATTGCATCATTAGCTTAAGGATAGGAAAAATTGTGCAAGAAATAACAGCTCTAACGATTTTCTAATTCTCGTTCGACCTGATTTGAGTTAACGAAGCTCTGCTACTAATGATAGAGAACCGTGGTTTTCTATGGTTTTTGTTTCGAGTGACGCAATGACTATAAAATAGAAGTTGGTAAATGAGTATTAGGATTTACGACTCAACGGTCAGTAAAGCAGATCCAATCTTAAAACTCTTAAAACTATAAGTCCAGTGTTTTAGTCTTTTTAGTGTTTTTCCCTTTTGAAGAAGAGTTGAAGAATCGAACGAACAAATAAATTATCTTCTCTGTTACAAAGCAACTAAAGCACCAATGACTTTTATTTTAAAACGAAATCACTTCCTGATCCTAAACATTTTCTGTAACTAAATAAAGCAGATGAGTATTCAGAATGATAATTATTTATATCTTCTTACAGTAGACACTCGCTAATCCGGCATATTCGGGACTTCGGCAGTGCCGGATTACCGAAAATGCCGGATTACTGAGTGCCGTCTAAAACTACCGTTATTGCGAGGATAGCGAAAATACCGCTAAAATAGAGTCAAAAGGGCTATTAATAGGTATCAGGCCATTTTTCCGTGTTCTATTGTGATTTCTCTGATTTCGGTAGTGATGGAAAATGTTAAAAACAAAACAACTAAATATATTTTTATGTAGTATTATATTTTAATACAGTATATACAGTACAGTATAGTTACTTTATTAGATTTGTCATTACTGCCAAGTACGCCCGACCTCAGCCGATTGCCCGCGAACTCTGCCGAACGCGCCATTCAGTGTAAAAAAAAAACCTTAGACCAATGCCGGATTAGTGAATGTGCCGGATTATCGGATGCCGGATTAGCGGGGTTTTACTGTATCTATCTGTTTGAATGAAACAATATATATTCCAATTGGTGTGATTTTTGATGATAGTTTTAATAGCTGAAGCGTTTCAACTGGATTTCTCTAATATCTCCTGTAAATAATATCCTCCTAGAAAGGTCTTCCTCAGGTGCCATAGTTTATTGTCCTCTGGTACCATCTGATGAAGTCCTTCGCAAAGAAGGGTGAAATATCGTGGAAATTAAAGGAGTTGTTGTTATATTATGGATTAATTGTTTCTTGCCACTGACCACTTCTTATGAAAACATGTGTTACATTCTATCTAATTCTTTTTATATAAATATGTAGTTAATAAACTCTCAACTGTTTCATTTTGATTAAAATGACGAGTGCTTCTAAAAAAATGACTGAAAATGGCTCGTTTAAATATGCGTTTTCTTTCGTTTCGAAAAGTTTTGTGACTATTCTCATCAGAAATATTTTAATTTGACTAAATCTTGAAAAGCGTTTTCAGATTAGTTACGTAATTATGTGGTGAACTAAAAGCTGAACTAAAAGCACCTCAATAACCACATTCAATATTTCCTACCTTATGCAATTTATAGTTTATGCTTTCTTTGTTAATTCAGTACAGTAAACGAATACTCAAGAATCATGGGTAATTCTCAAGGGAAGCTCTAAGAAAAGGTTGTTATTTGCTAAATCATTGTCTCATTAACCATAGAGTGTTCGGCAACGAAAGCCGCCATTTCCGAACCTTTTCTTCCGAAGAACATTTCTTGATGCAATATTTAAACAGTCGTGACAAGAGAAAGCAACTTTCATAGCTATTCACCAGGGGCTGGTAATTCTTCTGGAAGAATCTCCAAGAAATAATTACTAGTCCTGTACAGTAGTTTTCAAAATAATGTGGTACACGGAATTATAGTAATGAAAAGAAAGATTGTTTTCGTTAAATGTGGATTCTACATTTTTGTGAGTACAGTAAAGCCCCGATTATCCGCGAGTGGATGATCCGCGGTGCGGATTATGCGCGAGTGCCGCGAATTTTTTTTTTTTAATTACGAACCTCAAAAAACCAATTTTAATCCAAGCTAACAACAGGAAAAATACAATAGGCCCTACAGTGCGAAGGTTGAAAATTACTGACAGGTTTATTGTGCATCCTAATCCTATAGGCATTTGTGGATGACTGGCAGGCTCTTGCTCTTTTGTTTTGGTTTCTGCTGTACGATATATATTTTAAAAGTTTTACCTACTATGTTTTATGCTGAAATATTTTTTTCCATGTTTACACCTCATTTTTAGTCTTTTTTCGGGTTATCCGCGATTTTCGCTATCCGCGGTGCCCTTGCCATCCAATTCCGCGGATAATCGGGGCTTTACTGTACATACTTGCAAAAATCATCAATATTTAAGTTCAAAATTTATTATTACGCACTATACTTATAAAACGTACTCGTACTATTAATTCTTAAAAAGAATTTTATTAAGTTTATGATTGAGACATAACAGAGAGATTTACACACCATGGTTGTGAATTCTGTCGAAATCGATATTTAAATGTAGATTAAATGTGGCTTAATTGCTTAAGATTATTGATTCATTTTAGAAGATCCCTTTGTCCTTGTCTATTGATATTTTCTTAATAAAAATATTTAAATTAACTAAGTTTGTTTTTATTAGAGCTATTTATATATATATTTATTTTTATATATAAATATTATAGCGCTCATTAAAATTGAGATCTGCAGCTGTCCGAACTTTAGGAACCACTGGTCTATGCGTTTTATTTTCTTTTTTAATATTGTTAACTTAAGTAGTTTTTCTACAATTTACTTATCGACTATAATCATACTGTTATCATTCTTAATTTTACTTATTTATTTTTTTTGATGGAAAGTTCTCAAACTTTTAAACAAAAATCTTTGACAACTAGTTTTAGTGGTAAGTTATTCAGTAACTCCAAATTGAATTAGTTAGAATATTTTGTTCAGTGAAATTATGTAGAAAATTATTTTATAAAAATTCTTAGTCAAGTACTACTTCTTTTATTCAAAGCTAAATTTCATATGGTAAAAGTTTTATTATCTTCTAATCTGTAATTCCTGGCAGTGGAAAATAGGCCTACATCAATATTCAATAAAATTACAAATGTAATTATGATTCACCAGTCGGGACTTACTTTTTTTAGCGATCCATTTGGGACATATTGTGATAGCGACCAAAATCTGTAACTATTGCGTTTGTCCTGTCCGTCCGTGTCTCCCCTAAAAACTCCCGAACGAAAGGTCAGATCTAGCAACAGATTTCACATCGTATTCAGAGGTCCAAACAACGTAGAAATAGGGTACTTTTAGGGGCCAACGCCTCCCAAGTTCGAGATATTTATTGGTTTTCATGGGATTTCCAATGGTTCGGACTCTTATACTCATATACTGAAGGTTGTCAGTTCGAATCCCTTTATCTGTGTTTTGTTTTTTCTCAATGTCCGCGTGGTTTGTTTTTTTTCTTATTTTCCTAACTTTTTTTTTATTTTTCTTTATTGCACTTCCTTTTTTTATTATTATTTTTAATTTTTTTTATTATTATGGGTCGCCCTTAAATTTATGCTTTAACACAAAATTACATTAACTTGTCATTTAACTTTAGTTTAAATAAAAAATCACTTCCATTGAAACTCTTAGCTGTTTTTTACCGAAATCTCTCTTTTTTATAAGGGATTTCTTTTTAGATAGATAGATGGTTTTATTAGATGAAAACGAAACTATAATTTTAAAGATGGCAATGTTAATTAAGAAATTGGAAAGTAATCATCGTGCAGAAATACTTAAATATTTGTTTAATTTATAACGTTTAGGTGAAATGTAAGATGTGTCTATAAATGAGGAAACAAAACTTCTGAGTGAGTAACGCACTCAGTTGTTGTAGGAAAGTTGTCAGTGTCTTTCCAGTCCTTGTGACTTAAAGTATGGCTGAGTCAGTAATACTCAGTGGAATGGAAAAGGAAACTGAGCGTGTTTTAAGTCTCAGTTTTACCTGATTCGCTGTCCACCAGTGATTGGCAAAACACCAATGCCGGGCATCGAGCACCAAAATCCCCAATATAGTGTTTTTCGCTGGAGCAATTTTATGTTGAGACGCACTGCGCAATGTACGCTCTATAGACTGCGAATGGTAAAAAAAAAGACATATAAAGATTATCATTATTAAAAAAAACAAAGAAAAGTTGTTATTCGAGGCTCTTATGTAACACAAGGCTTTCTCTTTTTTTGTCAGCACAATTTACTGCGAGTCTGAAACTTATTTGCTGCTTTGAAAGTTTTTTGCTTATGTAAATGCGATAATTGTCATTTAAAAATCACTACAAAAAATTTAGTTTTTGGATGAAAATATTAAGTGGAAATAATACTTCAAACTGGAGACTCGTAGTTATCAGAAATGAAACAAATATAAATTATAACATTAAAATTTATAAGAATCACTATCATACAGTAAGTAAAAGTACAAATATATTGAAAACAAATATTAAAAGTGTAACTGTACTGTAAATGAAATGTTTTGATATGTCTTTAAAAATCACATTTTTTTCTCCTACAGCTTTCTTCCATTGGCTTTTCTTCTGTTGCGTTTGTTTTCTCGGCTTCCCTTCAATGTTTTACAGAAAAGCCTTTCAACAATGTCATTGAGTAAAATGATAAGATTGCAACTTTAATTGAAACTTTGCTGATTTGTTAGTTCTCAAAGAATTTTTTTTCTCTTTTGTATTAAAATTCCCGAACAGCAATGATGCAATTACTTCCATTTCTCTGTTCCTATTGTTTCTCTATAGAAACAATATAGAGTTACAATCCTCTGCAGTTTATTATATAGAGTTTATAATCCTCTGCAGCAAAGGTCCAGCTCCTAGTAATCAACAGAAACAACATTGCCAAATTTTGTTAAAGATTTATCCAGCACCGGAGATTCAATTTTACGAGTAATCCATTTTGATGCCTATTTTTTCCACTTGAATAAACTTGTAGAACCTCTTGAATAAAACTTTCTTCATCAGAAAAGTATTAAAAGCAGTTTAATTTTTTATATTAATATTTTAAGAGGGACGACATTACAATATTGATCTTTAAAAATATATTTAAGCTGAATTTAAATTTACTATTTCTTTTCGGAAAAAGCTTTTCAGCCTTTGGAGGACTTTAATTTCTTTAAAAACAAAACTAAAATTTATATTCTTATAATCTTTTGTAGCTGAAATAGGCTTTTAATAAGTAAAAAAACAAAAAAAGCTATTATTTCTTAATTTTACTTTACTATCATTCTGCAGTTAATTTGTAAAAATATCAGTGATTGTAAGTTAATATTTCCTAGTTTTTCAACAAAGAAAAATTACCACATTACTTCAATAAAATAATGCCATTCATCGATCTATTATAATAATTATTAAATTTTGACTCATATCGTTTCATACTGCCTCTTAATAAACAAAATAATAAACTATTGACAATAAATTAAAAATTAATATGTATATATACATATATTTATTTATTTCATATAATATTATGTATAATAGCTACATGATGTCACAGTATGTTAGACTTAATGGCCCTTTTCGAAAAGGGTAAATGAAAATCTAAATTACGTTACTTTCGGTTTAGGACAATTGCAAACATAATCTAAACGTTCAATGAAAGCCTAGATTGTTTATCCTGTGGCGTTCTTTATCTGACCTATTTCTTTTAAGTTTACAAAATACGAAAATTCCATATGGTTCTTTCTCGATCAAATAGTAATCAATGTAGATTTGTCAATTCTCCTTGCATTTTATCGTAAGTAATCCTTGATTACTTTTCCTTTTCAGAAGCCCTCCAACCTTTGAAAGAAAGTCTTAATCCATTAATCCATTGTTTTCATTTCTTTATGGATTAAAAAAAATCCCCTAATGAAATCTATTAATAAAGTTACGTACATGTGTAATGGTTTCCTATGTATTTTCATTTGTCTATTGAATGTAACAGACGCTTAGAAAGTTTCGTGAACACGTAACTCTTTCAGAAGAATGATAGAAATAATAATTATCGTTTGTTTTGTTTAGTTAAAAGAATAGTTTTTTTTTTACCAATTCTATTTTTTTTAATCTCTTGACAAACGAAACTTTTTGCTGTAAAGGTAGTCCTGTTTTGAATGAGAGAGGAACACGTCAATGGCATCACACGGAAAGCGATCTGAAGGTCATATCATTAAATCAGTCGAAAACATCAACATGCGTTAATGCCGATAATCCAGTTGTTCTTTGCGTGAGATTATGACCTTGTACAGAAATAATCTTTTTTTTTAAAGTCAAGTATCATGCTTGTTCCATAAAAAAAAGTAATTATTTCAAGTTTTTTTAAATACGTTAGATGATAAAAATTAGCTTTTTTTTATCGAAAATACGGTAATTGAGGAACTATGCAAGTTGAAAACTTTTTGAAAATAATATAATTTTAGCATCTGATTCCTTATATTTTGATGCTTTGTTATCCTACCAAATTTCATGAATTTCTTTTGTTTTTGCAAAATTAACTGTTTTGATTAAAAGCATCAAGATCGAACAAACCATTTTAAACTTTCTCGATTAGTTTCCGTAAAACTCTTAAGGTAAAATATCATCAAAATGTAACCAGTAAGAGGTAGACTTCTAATAAGGACAGACAGGTGAAAAGAACTCCACTAATTTCAAGCACTCTGGTGAGCTCACCCACTATTTCTTTGTAGAAGGAAAGATGGTGCCTCCGTAACTCCAATTGAGAATTATGTGAAGGAAGTAATTTTGCTTTCTACGATACATATTCTCTGAAATGCGAAGGGGTGAAATCTTAAAGTTTTACTTTCGACTTGTTAAATTGTTGCTGTGATCAGTACAATTTTTTTCACTTGCTGAAAAAAGATTATATACTTTGCAGTTTAGGACAATCAATAGAGCATGATGGAGTAGGAGCTCCGTTATGTCTCCTATAATTTGATGAAGATGGATGCTTTATCGGTGCGGAAGAGATGACGTTTCTTCAGCATAAGAATACGACGCATTTGTAATACTTAAGCTCCTTAAAATTAATTTGATGCAATTTAAAATTATTCTACAGACTAGAAAAATTAATATAATAATTATTATCATTAAAATATAGTACTTAAATGGAAGCATTCAACCGAAATCTTCATCGATTACAAAACAAAAATCTTAAATAGAAGAAACTTGAAATCGAAAAAAAAAATGGAAATGCAAGAAGTTGACAAGTAAAATTAATATATTGGGTATAAATGAATGCATGCAACAAACTTGTAGGCGTATATGGTTGTGAAAATTTAACATTTTTTGATAAGAAACATGGGTCCGGAAACATACCGATTCCCTTTTACACACCCTCTGTTTTTTTCACACTGTTTACCCACTTCAATAGTTTGAACAATTTGGCATATTTTACTTATTGTAGGACAGTACATTATTACGTATACCATTTATCGTTAAGGATAACCCATAATGATCATGTGAAACCAGTAAGCTTAACAGAAGGTTATTGTTGTGCTTCTTTGCATCATGTTTACAAGAGATGCTCGAAGTGACGGCCGCCAACTTCGATACAAGCACTGCACCTGCGATGCATGTTCTGATACATCCTCGTCTAGAATATGCTGAATGTTACTGCGTGAATAAGATTTTCCTCCGATTCAACAGATGTCTCATAAACCAAATTCTTCATGTAGCCCCACAAGAATTAATCCATTGGAATCAAATGCAGTGAGCGTCGAGGCTATGCTACTGGTCCACCTTTGCCAATCCATCTTGCCCCAAATTTTCTGTTAAGGTGGGCTCGGACAGAGAATGAAAAGTGTGCTGGTTCACAGTCATGTTGAAACCAATCTGTTAACGAATTGCCAATGACATGTCTTCCAACAACTCTGGCGATGTTTCATTGACGAATATGTTGTAAATATCACCGGTGAGCCTGGTTGGCAGAAGGTATGACTCAATCAACCGATCGCCATGATGCCAGCCCACAAACGTTAATGGTTAACCTGTGCTGGAATGACCTGGAGAGAATGGCACCTAGAGTTGACCTCATCCTCTGTCAAATGTGTACTAGATTTCATACTCGGAAGTTAAAGGCGGGAGTGAGTCGGGCTGACCATCCGACCTCAACTTGTCCTGTTGGTCGAGAATTGTTGATAGCTAAACCTCCTCTCAAGGGCCGGTAATGTATACACCTTTACATTTCGTGGTTGATGATCCGCGGAAACTATTCCACAAAGGCATTATCTATAGCTTTTTAATGTATTTATCAATCGCCATTCGTATGCTTAGATTAATCCAGTGTTTGAATTAATAAACTGTAATAAACTGTAATGAACTGTAATAAGCTTAAATAAATACTAATAAACATTCAAATCTAGCCTCATAGTAAATATCTTTATACCTATTCCAGAATAATACTATTAATACATTTTATCATTGCTCTTCGTAATTTGAAATTTCTTTATTTCTCTTTGTTGAAACTATTAATATAATGTTAATACAAATAGCGATAAGAAAGTTTACCGAAAAAAATTAGTTGTTAAAGACTGTCGTAGCTGCTGAAGCATGCTCTGGTTTGATGTGTACCAGGAACGGGTATGGAAGAGAGATTGAAGCAACGGTTCCCGGACGTCACTGTGAATGCTTATACAGTCCTTTTTATTCGTTGAAGAATAATATCTGCTGCTTTTTTTGTTTCTCTGTTTATCTTTTCGTTTTTCTTTTTTTTTTTTGGGGGGGGGGGGGTTGACGGTGAAAAAAAAAGCATTTTGATAAATCACCTTCGACGCCAGGAAAGTCACATCATTTTTTTTTAAAATAATGATTATTATTTTGTTAAAAATTCCGATTTTTACTTTTACTTTAAGTTAAAAAGGAAAATAAGGTTGTAAACATAATATAAACTCTTATAAACATTCTTTAAACACGTGGTTTTAGAATATAATTGCAGTTCTGTTTTCGAGATATTTTATATGTCTAATCAAATAAAAAATAACATTATGAAAACATTTTTTTCATATTCAAATTCTATATTACTTTTACGTCGTTGAGTGAACCACTACCGTAACAGATTACTACAATAGTGGTATAGTATATTCTCCAACCTGAGTGGTCATTTTGCAATTTTAATTTCTATTTCGCACAATACTGAGTAATTGAATTTTAAAAAGAGACGTCAGAATCTCATGAGCCTAGAAATCATTAATTTTGAGGAACTCGAAGCTAAAACTGTGAATCGGCTTTTTAACTCGACTGGGGTTGTTGTGCAGTTTCTTCTATTGTTACATTACTTAGTTTGCTTACTATAAGGTGATAGTCAGAAATAGACAGAAACAAATATTTTATCAATATACCAATGGCGTAGTTAAGGTTGAGATATCGACACCCTAATCCTCACTCGCTAAGTTTAAAATTACAAGAAGTAAGTAAAGTCACACACACAAAAAAAAAACAAGCTTAACTTCTTATTTAGTTTTCCGTCAAAACAATGATAAATGATAATCATAACATGACTGAATAATGGTAAATATACTTAAATATTATTCATTGTGACTGAACTAAATCACAACGAAAGTAGTTTTAAATAAGGGCAATGAACTCCTTTCAACAGAGTGGATAAATAGGAATAACTATACAATTTTGATTCAATTTTTTTTAGTTAGTTTAGAGTTTTTTTTTTATTTTTTTGTTTTGATTTTTTTTATGAAAATAAAAGACATTAAGAGAGTGCATGAAAGGAAGAACAATCGTAAAAAAGGACTATTAAATAATGTGAATATCTTGCATGCGACTTTCTTTTTTATTTGACGTTTTTAAATGCGGATTTCTGGCACCAGATCACTCTGATATTTGTGTTGCCTGAGTTTCAAAAACGGAAGAGTGGACATTTCAAAAAAAAAAAACACTTTGTAATGCTTTGTGTTAACACTGTGCAGGTTTGCAGAAGAAAAAAAAATAGACAACACTAAATTAAAAAAAAAAGAAATACACCAGATAGACTTGAACGTTTACTATCCTTAGATAGGTTCATTGGCACTGAACGTATTGCTAAGGCTGAGGTTTTGTTTTTCTTATATTCTAAAAGAAATCTTTGTTTCTTTTGGTCTTTTAAATGCAAATCAATGCGACAGAAAAACACAAATAAACGTCCCATATTTCTTCTTCAAACCTTTTCTACTGTAAAGTATACTATTAAGCATCTTCCACTACACCAGAAATAAATGTTAAACACTACATTTATTTCGAGAAAAAAACATCAAATTTTCGAGGAGAAAATAAAAAATGTCTCCTCTTATGCATAAGAACCTCAAAAGGATACAACTAAAATAGAAATGATGGGATTAATATGGATGAAGGTATAGTAAAATTAGGCAAAGATTTAATTGATAAAGAATATTTTAATCCCAACAATAAAGTAATAATTGAAGATCTGGATTGTAAAAAACAATTGAATTTGGATACACAACTCGAGGATTATTGTGAAGTAGAAGACGATATTCTGTAATATTGTATTAATATTGTATTGTTCATATGATATTCACGAATATTGTAAGTTCTAATCTCGTAACTTAATAATATATTGTATTAATATTGTATTGTTTATATGATATTCACGGATATTGTAAATTCAAAATCTCGTGACTTAATATTAATATTATTATTTGTAAAGGCTTGAAGAAGAGGAGACGTTTTTTATTTTCTCCTCGAAAATTTGCTGTTTTTTTCTCGAAATAAATGTAGTGTTTAACATTTATTTCTGGTGTAGTGGAAGATGCTTAATAAGAAAAACACAAAGTTATCCTATCACATGACTGTTTTATTTCGGTAGTTAAGCTTTTTAGAAAAGAAATCGCAAATGGGTTATTTATTAGGTTGTTATTATTATTTCAAGTGACAAGTAAACGAAAGCCGAATCTTTCGATCTGTTTAATCCGTTTAAAAAGTTTGATTATATCCAAATGGTAAATGTAGCTATCGTTTGGATATTATAGGTTTAGTCGGCTATTTTGTTTCAGTTTGTGTTGATAACATCCCGTAAATCCGATCGAAAAAAAAGACAATAAGAATCAGGAAGTTTTAAAATGCAAGTTAAGTCGAAAATCTACAAATCGTTAATCCTCCAGTAATAAAAAAATAACTGAATCTATTTTCGCAACGGTGCTGAAGTTTTAATGCTAGGATTAATTTACTAAAAGAACGATTCCTTTTTATTTTGTTACTTAAGGATCTGTAGGTAATAAGATATCAATTACTCAGATATCGATTGGTGAGTGAGAACTTGTTGTTCGGTTGGGGGAGTGGAGGGAAACTTGACGGATGAAGGAGACCAAGTTAATCGCGCTAATATTTTAAGTACGACCATAAATCAGTACCGTAGCTAATTTTAGGAAAATCCGTCCAGCAGTTTTAGCGTGATGCTCTTACGAACAGGCAAACAAGAAAGAAAATGTTCGATTTGAAAAGCAAGACTTCGTAGGCTTCGATACCCAATAACGAATACAAAAGTTTTTATCACGTTCATAGGGAATAAATAAACACTGACTTGATGTACGCTCAACTATTTCTATCGCTTAGTGATGTTGAGTTTTGAGGAATGGGGGTGGTGGGGAAGGAGAGCAAAATAATTGTGCTTATATTTTTAGTTTTAACATTTTAAAGAAATCAGCACAGATATTTAGTGAGGGATAATTTCTGAAATGTGGAAGAAGTTGAGACCAAAATAAATGTGCCTATGTTTAAAGTTGGACCTGAAATGAGCAAAGTTCCCAATTTTAAAAAATCTGTTCAACCGTTTAGCACGATGTGTGTACAAACAGACTAGCAGATAAACAGAGGAAAACAATATTCTAATGATCATTTAACGTGCTCAATTAAAGTTCAATTTCAGAGAGCCTAGAAAGCTCAATGCATAATTCCCATTTAAAACATTAAAATTGCACGATGTTTTAGAAGTTCCAGTTCGAACTCTTTCCTCAGGTGCCAAATGAGAAAGGAAGAACCTGTTAATATCCCCACGAGAAGCAGAAAAACATGCAGTCACATGTCTCGAGAATCACATTACGAGGCCGGAGAGGGTGATCCTAAACCAGTAACTTAAACAGAACCAAACACTCAAATTGGGAGCGTTGTAATTTTTTGTCGTCTGCTTCTGCCTAGAAACACCGCTATTTTTTTTTGAAAAGTGTCATCTGCTTCAGATGCATCTTGAATTTTTACTGTTATAACTCAAATTTTAAGGTGTTTAATGTTACAACCATAAATGATTATAGCATTTATGTATTTTTATAACCAGCGTTTCATAAATTTTCCTTCAGTAATCATCATTACGCCTTGCGTATACCACAGGATCATCCAGCAAGTAACTGTCCGTTTTCTGATTCTCTTGGAGATATTAATGGGTTCTTCCTTTCTCATTTGACACCTGAGGAAAGAGTTCGAACTGGAACCTCTGAAACGGTGCAATTTCAATGTTTTAAATGGGAATCGTGCATTGTACTGTCTTGCTCTCCCTGAAAAAGAGGAAAACAATGTTCGAGTGGAATAGTGAGGTGTAGAATTTCATCAGTGTTTTGGAGTTGATGCACCAATTGTAAGCAAAAAAAAAACAAAACAAGAATTAAGATCAGATCTTTTGAGAAAATGGACAAGAAAAAGTTACTGGAAACATGAGAACGATGGATTTGGGGAATACGTCATTTGAATGTGATTGTCTACTTGCGGAGTTTCATGAAACTGTGGCTTAAAAAGATTACAGCTTCTCATGAACAAAGTCCCAAAATTCAGTGTTAAAGATAAAGAAGAAAATCAAAAAGGAGATTTTAATATGAGGACTGCTTTTAAGCCTTTACAAAAATTACTTTTCCATCAAAAATTACTTTTTTAAGTTTTAGTTATTTATTTTATTTAGAAGTGTATCTAAATCGTAGAATTCAGGGAAGTTGCATTGAATTACCTTTAAGGGGTTAAAAAGAAATATTCTACGAATTTATAAGTCTTTGATTCGAAATGAAAAATGGAATAACGTCAAAGGATAATGGGTCAAGTTGTGTTATTCGAATATGTCAAATCAGCTTGAAGTCTGGTTGGAATTTGTTTTTCGATGTCATGCTCCATTTGTTTTTTCCACTCTGGAATTGCTTCATTTTTTTCCTTTTTTTTTCCTTCTGTCATTTACTGCAGTTGATCATTTGCTGCTGTTCTCGTAACCTGACAAAAACCTCACTTTCATTTTTCATCGACTGTTGACACGTTTTTCTCCCATTCACGTCAAGCTAAGGTGTGGCTGTTTATTTTATCCTGACTCGGATAAACAATTCAATCATCGCATCGACAGATTAGCTATTGATAAGAAACTCTGTTTTCTTTTCTCTTTTGAAAACTTTAGAACAAAAACTTTTTTAATGAGATATTTTACAAGAACTTACAGTATACAACAATATTGACAGAGAGAAAATTTGAGCTCAATAAAGTTTTCCGTAAAGTCGCAAATTTTACTTCTTTTTACCATTATTATTTATGTTGATTTCACTGTTATTTCCGAGGCCTATAAAAGGATTCAGAGCAATGTTATAACCTATCCCGGTTTCAACAGGAAATTTCTAACATGTTCTACAGAAAAGCAATAAAATATTTTTCCAATAAACGTCAGACCATAAAAAAAGGGATTAAGCTGAGACATTTGGCGCAGCTTAGCCACTGCTGCTTTTGCGCCATTAAAACACCAACAAACAACAACAAGCTGAGACATGCATTATTATCACAACTTTAACTATTCCAACATTATAGACAATTTTCTTTGTCCTGTCTTTCGTAGTTTTGAAATGTTTCGAGACCAAGCTTTTCGAGAATATATGTATGTATAGTATTTAATAATGATTCATGGTGTGAACAGTTTAAATTTTATGTATTTATTGATTATTTATGGTTATTTGGATTCCTTGTATATTTATTACTTAGCTTGCTAAAGATCAACAATCGGCAAAAGTTCAACTTCAGAGAATTATTACCTCCTTATTAATAAAATAGTGATATTAGTACATTTGTTATATCATCATAATAATGAATTTTACATTACTGCATGTAATGTAAGCATTATTCATCTTTTACATATCATTATTGAACTACAATGCTCTGAAGTTGACCTTAGACTATATTAATGTGATTATGAAAAGATTTAATTTTCAGTTTCTTCATTTTTAGAAGAATCACGTGTTCCTTCTGAATCCTCGTAGTTTCTTTGCATTATTAAAAACTAGAATTCTAAGCGACCAAAACATCATTAAACACTTGTTGTAGATTCCTTTTACATATTAATGATTTGTATTTTTTTAAAGTTCACTGTTCGTGGTTTAATCTCATAAAAAGCAACAGGAAAATGTTAATATTCCATATCTTTGAGTCTCTTTCTGGCCCTTTGAAATTGATTCTACAACCAAGTTAAGTAAAGTTTCTGGTCTTATGTGAAGGCTATATGATATTTTGTTTTTTAATACATTCGTATCTTTTGAACATTTTCCCTGAAAAGAAAAAGGAATAAACATGAATAAATTGATGAATACGTAAATAAAACTAGAGTGCTTTCACATTTAAAACCGAAGCATCCTTTATGACACTCATAACTTTCTATCTTTTATTTGCTTTTATCGACGAGAGACTATATAGAATTTGAGAAAAATTTGATATTTTTATTTCATTTGTTTTTCATTGTTATTTCTGTCATTCGTTATTTTGAACATAACAACTTTTCGAATGTGTAATTAGATATATTATTCACTACTATCCCGGATACGAAACTATTTTTTAATACAAACACTTGATTCAAACTTTCAATTTTTGAGCTATCCAGACAAATGACGACAAGTCCTCCTATTGCCCTTTCTTGCATAGCTAATATATTCGAAAACATTATTTTCATTTAATTGTTTTTTTATTTAGAGTGAATTATGTCTTTTAAAATGATGGTAATGAGATTTTAAATTTTAAGTTCCCTACAGATTTCACTACAAATAGCTACTACTTTCAAAATTCTTACTCAACTTTATTTTTCCACATTACTGTTGTAGAATTGATACCAAGTACATATGTAGTTCACTCGTAGGATGTTTTGTTTCCGCTTCATATAATAAAGTAATAAAATCTGCATAAAACAACTGCGAATTAACGTAATGAACGTGGCTTTCAATAAATTGATTGCAATTAAATTGTTTTTTGATTCGTTCTACTACTAATGTAAGAGCTATAAAAACCACCCCAAAACACTTTTAAAGGCATTTAAGGCCTGGATATCAACTTCAGAGTCTCACTCAATATTGACTTTGTGTGTTTTTACTTATTTACTTATTAGGGTTATTTTTACTTATGTAAATATAGACATCACAAACTGAAGATTTTCATATCCGCTGGATCTCAATAGATTTTATAGGTTTGGTTTAACGCTGCTTAATAAACAAAAAAAGAAAAAAAAATTGAAGTTATGTATTTCCGTCTTTGCTTCCTTGATCATGATAAATGAAAAAAAATCCCAAGAAGTTGAAACATTCGTTGATAAGATTATCCAAAGATTATAAGATTATCCAAAGGAAGATCCCTATTGACTTTTGTAATTATTAGTCTATAGGTAAGAAGCTTATGCTACAACATGGTGACATTATTACCCAATAGTCATGATAACTCAATAACTTGGAACCCTGAAATTTAAATGATTTAAATGATAGATCAATGTTATTGAATGTAATCTCCGTATTGATTTGGTATCAAATCGGTATCTCATACAAATCCTCTATTGGTACAAATACATTAACATTTACTTATTAGTAGTTACTGTATTTATATGTCCTTAAAGATCTCATAATAATTATACAGTAGAGTCGCGATAATCCGAGATAATTGGGGCTGATGGTACCTCGGATTACAAAAAACTCGGATTACACGGAAAAAAGAATAATAAACAGGAATTTTCAACTAAAACGAGTCAAATTTAATTTATAATAGATATTAAAGTTACAGATACATTAACAATGTTACCTGGTTACATGAAAAGACTCTATAGGCATTTACAACTTTAAAAAAACTGTCCAAGGTCTTCTGCTTTACAGTAGAGCAACGCTTTTTAGCAGCGATGTCACGCCATCGTCTAAGTAGTAAAACGGAAAACTATCACACTGACCCCTCAAATGACTTCTTGGAATCGTCGTCCTGCAAGACCTTGGACTAGCCTCACCTCGGATTACCGGGACTCGGATTACTGCGACTCTACTGTATAGACATTTCTAGTTCTGTAGAAAATGCTGAAAATTTACAGTTAAGTTTTTATTATCCTCGAACTACTTGTAAATAATTTGGTCTCACCCATTGTTATTATTAATAATTCAAATGCGCAGTTTGAATTTTTATGCTTTGAAAATATTCATGGAGGCCTGCTTACTGCTGGCACATGAATTTTCTTACTAATTTTTCATTGGTGAGTTTTTCATTGTGTATTTTTTTCTTTGAGGCACCACTGCGCTTCCGATGTATCATTCATACTAGCCTCAGTGCGGAGACCTTGTTATTTACTGTGACTTCTCCTGGCTGATGATCGCCAACGAACGTGAAACAGCTGTTCCAGGATGTCACTTGTAAATAATTTGGTCTCACCCATTCTTACTTTCATACTATTTTGGAAAATAATTCGACAGTTGGAACGCCATGTATTTATATATTGTTTGCCAAGTTTCTTGAAGCGAAACATCATTTGGCCTCGATGCAAGGTATTGTCGGAAAAAAAAATCTGGATAATGTTTTTTTTTTTTACTCTCGTGAGAAAAGCAGCTACAAAATTTCTTGTTTAAGTTACTGTACCTGCATTTGCAGGTACAGTAGAGTCCCGTTAATCCGGACTAGATGGGACCGGACCCTGACCGGATCATCGAAAGTCCGGATTAAACGGAATTTGCCTTAAAATGCACATAACACAAGTTTTAGATGAGTAAAACTAAAAAAAATCGGCGTTTTTTCTTTCCCTACAGCTTACTTTTAGTTTTAATACTACGTACTGTACATATAGATCTTAGTTTTTAATCTACGAACTGTTGTAGGATTGCCAAATGTAGGTCCATTGGTTGAATCAAAGCAGTGACGTTCTGAGGCAGAAATTTCACAAAAATGTCTCCCTTTCGCAATTCTTCTTCAGGACGGTGCATTGTCTATGAACATCACAGCTTTTTCTGGGAGTTTTTTCTCTTTCAAAAAATTCTCTTTTTTTTTTAATCTCGTCCTGATTAACCGGATGTCTGGACTAGCGGGGTCCGGATTAGCGGGACTCTACTATACTTCTAGTTAGCTGACTGTGAATATCAATAATTATTTATTCTAGAAACTGAAATTTTATTGGTAAGTTTTGGCTATCCAAAGTGAGCTACTCATTGATTCTGAAAGATGTTGCTCTGAAAATAGTGGCATTGGTCCGTCATTTTTTTTATTCAAATATTCGCAAAATATTAATACAACAACCATATAGTTATTTCTCCTTAAAAACAGTTTTTAATGCTGAAATTATGACTAAATTCTTAAAAGTAATATGAGTACGAAAGTAACTTTAGAATAATCCTGAGATAATAGTTGCAAATTGCTTTGTTTACAAAAATAAATTACGTCAATATCTCTAAATCTGTTAGAGCTCAATGAAAGCTAAAATTATTACAGTGGCACTGAAGTAATCGATGATCTGCTGGCGATCAGAGTCTACTTGGGGCTTTTCTACTCTGCTAATGAATTATTAGATGGATGGAAAAAGAGGAGGGGTTCTGAAAAAAATAGGGGTTAAAAGTTTCTTTTAATTGCCATCATAAAAATTGAAATATTTTATATAATTAATTACGTTTATTTGTAAACTATAAACTACCATAAACTATCCTTTTTCAGAATCTTTGAAGTATTTTATTTATATAAAGTTGTCGTCAATACATTGTTTTTTACAAATAAATTCCGATTTTAGAACTGCAAATTTTGAATTCTCTGCTGTCAAATTTTTTTCGGGTCTAGTTTAAATCATAGGAGTTTAAGAAATTTTCTGATATTTAGATTAATAAACGAAAACTGAATATCAAAAGACCACATTTAGAATTGCCTGTATACGATAGGTGACGATCCATTTCAGAAGATAGAGTTTTAGAACTCACAAAAATTTAGTCACAGAGCTACAATAAATAACATGAGTTGTATAGAATACAAAAAAAAATAATTCACAGCATTAATTTTTCTTATCTTGGATCTTTCTCAAAAATGACTAGAATTCAGTTTTATATATTAACTTATATGAAATAATCTACAAATTGGATTATTACTAGATAAATATTATCTATTATTTTCTAATCCGAAAACATTGTTTTCTATTTCCTCAAATAATTGGTACCTTATCTCTATCTGTGAATGTATCTCTATTGTTTCTGTGTGCTTTGTGTTGTTTTTCAAAAACCTTATATACTGTATTTGAAACCTAGTGTGATTATTTATGGACAAGATACAAAGACTTTTTCTGGCTGATTACTGTGGGAAAAGATTAAATTGCTCATTGGAATTCATACAATTGATTTTCACTGGCGGGAAACAATTCCATTGATGTCCAATAACGAAACGACATTAGTGATACATTGCAGACGTGTGCTTTGAATAGATTAAAATTAGCTAGAATTAGATATTATGAAATTTGCTGCTTAATATATTTTCAATAATTGGAAAATTAAAAGGTAAGTTTTGGTCAGGATATTGATAATTTGCAAATATAAGAATGTTTTAAGGAACAGACTCTAAGTTCTTTTAGGAATTTCTTATTTCTTATGTTATTGTCTATTTCACCTCAATTATGATTAATAAATAATGTTCACAGAACGAGGAAACTAGGCCTTGGAGAAAGCAAGAGTTTCGTCTCTCAATGAAGCATTTGAGATGAGGAACAATAAACCATACAGGAAATGAATAGAACAAAAACCTGAGAGTAATAAATTTTCGATTACAAACTGAACTATACAAACGATATGCCGTCATTTTGCAAATGGTCGCGGCGACATTAACTGGTCGTCCTTTTGATTATTAGACAAAATTCGTATGAAGTGTTAAACTATACTAATTCAGTCAAAGATTTCTTGATATCTGTGTAATCGTAGACATTTAATTTAAATATAAGTTCTGCTTCAATTACTATGTTCTCTAATTTTTTTTTAATCAATCACAATCTTTAGGTAAATTAACAATTAATAACTCATAATTTTTGATGGATTTTTTTACACTTCAAAAGTAGCGCTACTTCTATACAATAAAAATTAATACATTGATATTTTAATGCTTCAGTTTCAATTTGGAAGCTTAAAAATCCAATAAAATAAAAATTAGGCCAAGCTAGCCTTTAAGCAAAACTTAAAAACCAAATCATTAGTAAGGAATTACCAGTAATAAAACTATACAGAGAGAGAGAGGGACGAAATGGGTCATTAAGTTAATATTGAATTATTGCTTTTTAATCATTAATTTAATCTTATTTGATATTTGGTTATTTCTTGTAAAACGATTATATACATGACTATATATAGATTTATTCCTAAATTATTCCTACTATTCCTAAATACTTCCATTCTATGTGAAAATTTGTTTAATGGCGATTAAAAGTCCTACATTTTGGCACCCTCTAGTCTACAGAGCGCATCTGAAATTAATTGAGAATCGCCATTGACTTATTACATCTTAATTAAAGTATTTTACGTAAATATTTTTTTTTTCCGTAAAGATTTAAGTTGAAAAGAAATGATGGGTTTTTTTTTGGATTTCTCACACTTGGAAACGATGACTCATCACTATCTGCTCCCATAAGATATTGGTCTAAGTGGAAGATTGCATCAACATTAATAATGAAATACTAGTGGAATAGTCTAACCAGCAGGATATGTAGGATAGGATAGGATAGGATAGGATAGGATAGGATATGATAGGTTATGTACTCCTATTATTTGTTCATTAGAAGGAACATTTCCTTTTAAATCTCTTTAAGGTTTTTGTTTTATTTTCTTTACAGTTTCTATTTTATGTAAAATGCATTTCCTCTGAATTCACCGAAGTAGTCTTTCCCTTTTCGGATCTTTAAATTGTTGAACATTGGATAATCTTGAATCATGAACATTTACGCAAAACTGCTTCTCAAAACACATGTTAAATCTTTCAATTTTTCTCCCTTAATCTTACTAAATGTATAACTTATGGTTTCTTACCTTGGATTTTTCATTCATGTTGGCGCCAAGATCAATAAGCCTTTCCGCTATCACCACTTTATTCTCTTTCACGGCATACATCAAAGGCGTATATCCTGTGGCCTGTAAAAAAAAAAGAAGACATTTCAACATTAAATCAGATAATATTGTAAAGAAGTATTGTATTGTCTACATGAGTCTTGATAGTTTTTCAATTTAATCATTCTTTTCCGTTTTGTGGTTTATTTTATTGGAATTTTAAGTTCTGGCTTTTTGTTTTCATTATTTTTTGTAACTGATTACTATTCTGTATTCATTATAGTTCTCTTGAATCCGTAAATTTCATTCACAAATAGTAATTGGTCAATCTTATGTTCGACAGCTTTCTCATACTAAACTTAAAAGTTACCATCTAAAATTCTATTTGGACAGAGTCATAGATGGTAACTTTTAAGTTTTGTATCAATATCTCATTCATTCTTGAAATTCTAACAAATGGCGAATAATTAGATCAAATAACAATGCTGTTATTCAATGGAAAACCTGTACTATTTATTTTGAATTAAATAATACACTTTTTCTAATTGATAGCATTTTTAATTAAAAATCGTTGAATAATTTTAAAAGTTTGTATCGTTGATACAGAGGAACAATGTGTATCTTCATTACTATATTTTAAACATTTTAAATAAATTGAAGAAGAAATTATAATAACAAGCTTTGACAAAATTAAAATTACTTTATAACTGATTTTGCCATGCAAAGGTTTCATAATTTACCAAGGTTTTTTGCTCATTGTGGTGATAAAGTCATCTTTCGGTAAAGCTTTAAAACATGGTCTGAGAACTAATTTCAAACAAAACAAGGCGTTCCATTGTTTGAGTTTTTGACTCAATTTCTGATTGTTCTATGCGTCTCACTTTATTAAAGAAGTCATTAGATCATAGGAACTTCTGCAAGAAATTGGTTCTAGATCTTATGTGTTTGTTTAATTCACACTTGAATTCGGTAAATTTTAAAGAAGTTGAAGTTTCAAGTTGGCAGCAACAGTTTGAGCAGACGCTAAATAATTTCTTTCTGTTTCCAATACTTTGTGACTTGTTATTGTCTATGGTTTCAATGATCATTCTTCAATAACTTTCCAGCTAATAAATCTGTCAGAAATGATAACGACTTTTTAACAACGACCCCGTCTGTTTACCCTTATTTCCAATAATAAACATTCCAGTATGAATTGCTTCCATCTTGTTTAGTTTCTTTTCTAAATCCTGATTGGTCAATTACTTTTAGGAATACAATTTCCTTTTACATAGCCAACGAAAGGAACTCGTTCTATATTTGTTTATTTGATAATTTTTATGATGATCGTTGACATAACCTTTCTCGTATCGATAAAATAACTAGTTTCGGAAATCACCTCGTTATTGCTGCCTTCACAACAGACTTTCGTGCTACCGAACAATATTTACTCATTGTGAATTTATCTCCACACATGATGAAGCATCTTGACTCATGGTTCGTATTGAGCTCAAGAATGAATTGAAATCACCTTCCGTGTGCAATGAAGGTTTCGATGTTCATATGTCAACTATCTGAATCATAAAGTTGACTGTTTGTAAGAAAGGAAAAAAAAAAAACAACAGCAGAACTTTATCATATACTAGTCGCTATTGTAAAAAAATTTTACCCTATTTATTTTATCCTATAAAGTTCTTTGAATAAAATATTAAAATTTCTAGTAATGAAGCAATAGTGTCTCGTACTGATTTTTTTTTTTATTTCTAGATGGAAAATTTTAAATAAATTTTGAGAATAAGGTTAACTATTCAATGTTAATAGTTCCAATGAAAAAAATGCTATAAAAATTAAGTTTTAACTTTTTAAATGATGTTTTTCTCATTTGTTTTTATTTCAATCTTCAATAAAAGCTGTTGTGTTTGAAACACTACAATTGAAAAAAACTTATATGAAAATCTACATCTTAATTTATTGCATAACAGGATATGTAAGGCCGGCGTTGCTCCAAGCCAAAAATTAAATCATTACCAACATTTCATTAGATATCACTTTTTTTTTAATTCCCGTTGATTTCATTTTTCGTCGTGAAGCGAATAAAAGCACTTATTTAATACTTTAGTCTGTTTCATGTATCTAAAGTTTATATTAATTTTCTGTCACAATATTTGAATTATCATTTTAAATGTCGTTATCATCAGACTCCTTATACTTCTTTATCTTTTTATTGGCAATATTTCGCAAAAACTGAGATCGTTTTTGCTTTCTCAAACCTATCTTTTTTGAATTATTTCTATAATAAGTCTACATTTTAACAACAAAGATTAGTAATGATACAGTAAGTTATGTTTCCATTATTACAAAATAAATCTTTCTACATTTTTTAACAACAATGATACAGTGAGTTTTGATTCAATTTTTGTATGGATACATTAAGTGTTACAGATTAATAATAATACAGTGAGTTCTGATTCAATTTTTGTATTGATACATTAAGTGTTTTGTCTATTAAGTTCTTTCTATTATTACTGATAACAATTTTGATTCAATTTAGCAATGATACATTACTGAAATTTGTACTCTTTTCTCTTGGTCATATCTTGAAAATAGGACAGGGTATTATAATTTACCACATAACCCCTGTCCTTATTGATACCAGACAAACACACAAGATACATTATAGAAGCCTGTATTATTTAAACTTTTACATGTATCAATAAGTACAGGAGTTATGTGGTAAATCATAATACCCTGTCCTATTTTCAAGATATCGATGGCTTAGCGCAAAAGTAGCGAATATCCAGTAAAATACAAAATTAGTTTTTTGTGGCGAATAGGTATCTTGAAGAGCCTTCTTGTAGGGCAAAACTAGCAAATCCTTCAAAATGGCATATTTCCTGTGATTTTAGGACCTAAACTAGCGAAAAAGTACCCTTTTTTAAAAACTTAAATGGCAATAGAAGCGAATGTGCATATTCGCTACTTTGACCGTTTCATCTCTGCTGACTGAGCACTTTTCTGTGATAAAACTAGCGAATGTGCCTGTACTCGCTAGTTTGTCCCTAGATGACGCCACGTGGTCATTATCACCTTCTCACCTTCTCTAACCTTCTCACCTTGGATAAATTGTTAATTGAAAAATGTTAGCTTAAAATTACACTATCAAAAATTATCTAAGATTATTCTAATCAATTTCTAGTTTAAAATGTCACAAATTGCATGTTTCTATCTGTTTTTGTTCCAAAGTAACTGAACAATGAAGTTTCAAAGCGATTTACCGCTTTGGTTTGGCCAAAATGTAAAGAACGGTATCCACTTCGATTTCCGATCCGATACCGTACGGATATTAGCTGATACTGATGTAGTAGTAGTCATTCCCTAACTATGAACGTAACTAATAGTGTAGTTCGCTAGTTTGGTCAAGCATTTAAGGAGGTTGTGATGACTTTTAATAAGAATAGAAGTGGCGAATCTGCACATTCGCTACTTCTTCCTTAGATATCTCATTGGCACAAACTTTCTATAAGATCCAAACTATCGAATCGACCAAAACTGCTTGAAAAATGAAACAATCAAATTTTTAACCCCATGCCACTGTAGTATACCCCAATGACAATATCTGTACCGAATATGAGATTTCCAGGAATTGTTCCTGAGTTTTGAGGGACATTTCCCACTAAATTAGCTTTTTCTCAAAACTTGCATCTTGGATATTCGCTACTTTTGCGCTAAGCCATCGATATGATCAAGGGAAAAGAGTACAAATTTCAGTAATCTATCATTGCTAAATTGAATCAAAATTGTTATCAGTAATAATAGAAAGAACTTAATTGACAAAACACTTAATGTATCAATATAAAAATTGAATCAAAACTCACTGTATTATTATTAATCTGTAACACTTAATGTATCCATACAAAAATTGAATCAAAACTCACTGTATCATTGTTGTTAAAAAATATAGAAAGATTTATTTTGTAATAATGGAAACATAACTTACTGTATCATTACTGATCTTTGTTGTTAAAATGTAGACTTATTATAGAAATAATTCAAAAAAGATAGGCTTGAGAAAGCAAAAACGATCTCAGTTTTATCGAAATATTGCCAATGTCGTTATCATCTTTTTTCCAACCGACATATTTTTTTTGAAAAATTATAATAATTTAGTTGGTATCTATGTTTGTCTTTATTTACATAGTATTTATATAGTAATATTTAATTTCTATGCTATTAGCCTGATCGCAAATTCTTCTAAGGCAAATCATAAATACGTGAATTTTTATATTTATCAACGACATTTCTAGATTTTTATTTGAAAACTACCATTTAAATTCTACAAAATACACTAATCATTTCTTAATCATGGTCAAATTTCATCAGAAGGCAAATCCTTCGAAAGGACTGTGCTCTTTTCATTGCACTGAGAATAAAAATAACGTTATATAAAAAATAACGTTATTACAAATAAAGTTATTATTTCCGACAAACTTACGTTATTAAGATTTTACATTAAGAACTGCAACTAAATTAATACTTTGATGTAAACATTGCAAAAAGATTATGAATTATTATCTATTGCCACGCAAACAGGTAAAACTTGTCATTGCTATTTACCGTTTTTATCTTTTAAAAATAAATCTAAGACAGTTCTTTTTTTTTTCTCTGCCATTGATTTCAAGTTGGTAAAGTCATTGAAAAGACCATTCAGAATATAATATCACCAGCAATGTAATATAATTAAAAAATATTCAGTTTTTATGACCAGAATTGAATTATGAAGGCAGGATAGAGAAATTGTTTCATTAAATTCATCTTTGCTACTTTGTTTATAATTCGCTCTAATCGCATTAATTTTTGTAAGAGCTGATATTTTTTTTCAAACTGCCCATTTTTATTTGCACTTTATGGAAACTTGTCTGCAAAAATTAGATAAACTATTTCATTTAATCAAATAAGAATGCCTTTTTGAGTCGAGCTGATACTCTGGGACGACCGTTTCGAGCTTGTTGAGCTCTCCTCAGCCAGAGCTAATCAGCCAGTGCAAGACTCAAAAGGCTTAAGAGGGGAGATATGAGAATACGTGATGGAAACAGTGACCCCTCAATAACTAAAAGTAAGAAACTAAAAAAACAAGAATCAAATGTGGAATTCAAATCCTTGGATGGCACTCAGGCTATCACACAAGGTATTTGACCACAAAGAAAAGAAAAGAAAAAAAAGAAATAAATAAATAACAAACCCTCTAATGGTAAAAGAAAAGCAATTAATTCAAATAAGAATGCCTTTTTGAGTCGAGCTGATACTCAGGGACGGCCGTTTCGAGCTTGTTAGGCTCTCCTCAGCCAGAGCTAATCAGCCAGTGATTCTTGTTTTGATTCTTGTTTTTTATTTTTTTACTTTTAGTTATTGAGGGGTCACTGTCTCCATCATGTATTTCATTAAATACGGAAAGAAATAGTACAAGTCAATCACTTCTGTAAAAAATTGGAAATTCAGGATCATGTAACAAATTGATCTTATACTTTGCTTTTGTTATTCAGTTTATATTATTCCTGTGATGCAAATCGGTTTGAATTTATTGATAAGCCTTTTTTAAATGTATCATTCTTTTCATTATTACAGTATAGTTTTTAGATTATTCGAATATAACTCACTAACTTGTTACTTATTATTTTAAAGAATTACATTTATTTAAAATAACAAAGTATTAGTCTCAACCAGTGACTATTTTATTTTTATTTTAGACGTAAGAATCCTTAAATTCGTAACTAAAGTATAAAAAATATCCCCAAAATTAGACTTACGTTATGCTGTTGTTTACTTTTTTATTTTTTATTTAAAGTCTTTTAAAAGAATATCAACAACAATTTTTCTGTGGTATGTTCGAAATATTTCGAAAAAGACATTACATTAGTTACAATATTGTTTTACAATTCTTTAGATTAGTTTAAGACATTTCTCTTACATGTAAATCTTTTAAATCAATACAATTTGATTTAATAACGCAATTTATTTTTTCTTGGAACTGCCTCATAAGTATTAAAAATAAGTATCATGATGACAGACTCCATATTTCTATTATAGAAATATTCTCGAATTAAAAAAAATCTAAATTCGAATAAAATAAATATTCCTATCTTTCCTTCTTAATTGAGAATTGGATAATAAGAGATTATGGTCAATCTGTTTCATGCTAACTGGTCAATCAATTAATTAAATCATTTATCCCTCAGTTCTGATTTTGACACCCCCTTCGCTAATGGGGTTGATTTGATGGCCCAGCGATGTGTCTACCTTGCAATTACTACATTGCGTGTGTATTCGTGATGGGATTACCCCAACCCATGCACGGTACTTTTAAACACCCTCACATGGACCATAAAGAAAAGAGGAAATATCAAATTGGACAGAACTGGGTCGCATTCCTTCGCTTGGGAAGAATTAGGTCAGAGGTCTACAGGAAATTATTGGATCCTGAAAGAATAATAATATAATATCTTCCTGTTTCTTCACTGAAAAAGATTTACGATAAATCGTTTAGGCAATTAAATATGAGGGATAATAAAAACTGTAAATCTCAGCTATTCATTATTTTCTTTTCATTCTTTAAAAGAAAGGCAACATTAAACAGAAAAAGAATATTATTTAAACCAAATTAAATCATTTCTTTTCGCAATTTATTAACCAACAGTCCAACTGTCTTTTCTTTTTCACTTGTCAATAACATTTGTCAGCAATAGAATCCTTTCTGTGGACTGATGAGGCATTCGTATGTTGATGGAGATAATAGTTCGAAACAGCTCTAACCTGGAGCTTCATTAAATGATAAAAAAGCAGGTTTCGCACAAACACATTGTTTCTTTCTTATACAAACTATTCTCCCATCGTTCAACCTAATTATTATTTTTTTAACAAATCATTTAATCAGTTGTCCTGAATTGGAAATGAAATAACACTAATTCTGAGCTAATTTCTTTTTCTAAGGTTGAAATCATAATTAAAATGTAAAGCCTTAAATTTCTTCTGTTGAAATCAGTTTTTCCAATACTTAACGAAATAATGATCCGGAAATGGATTATTTTATTATTATTACTATTAAAAAGATACCAAGAAACATTTACCATAAAGATTATTTATAAAGATTTAGAAAACGAAGGAAAGAAAGATTTTTCAATTGGCCATAAGTAAATATACTCATAAATAAAGCATATTCAATATTGTTCCTCTAAACAGACTGTTTTCATAATAAAATAAAAAAAAAAAACAAACAGAAACAGCATTGGAAAATGTGCCTTAGAGTGCGGCTTCTCTGTAAACCTTTTGAGTTGTACAGGTAAGCTTATCTTAACATATGCGGGTTGCTTTCATCACGGCAAAGAAGGATTATCATCTTACAAGTAGTAAGCCTAAACAAAACACTTATTTTGAATATTCATTAATTGTTTATGTTTAAAAACATAAAATGGAGGAAGCAAGGATGCATCAACATCATCCAGTTAAAATTATTATTACATTTGAAGTTTTGCAAGTGTAAGATTGAAAGAAAAAAAATTAAATTGTTTATTAAAAACTCTTTAATGATTAGCAGTTTACATCTTTAATAAAAATAAATCACATGTAATTTAAACACATTAATGTAATTTGAAAGTTTTTAGTAAGGAAATATTTTCATTTTAAAAAGTAGATGTAAAATAAAAAATAGATAGACGATAAAAGAAAATAAAAATTTTGAAGATAATAATAGATAGTTTGTTTGTTTATTTTTGAAGAAGAATTATTTTATTTCTGTTGTAAAGATAACAAAACAACCTAAATTTTGAATGTAAAAGGTTTTAAATGAATGAATGACATGCAGAAAGCTGTTTCGATATTAAGTTGTGATTATAATAATTTTATTATTTTTATTTTAATAACTAAAGATTTAGCAAAGCGTTCTCATGACATTCTTGATTAGCATTGTATTTAAATAAGTTTTTTCTAATAATAAAGAATTTCTAAAATTATAGGTAGATAGATAATAAATCCTTTCTTCTTAAAATTTGAAATATTAAGATACTTGCAAGCATAAATATTTTATAATATCATCTTTTGTATCGTTTCTATGTTTTTTAAAGATGACAGTATTTCAATTATTTTTAAATCATAGGATCATATTTTTATTATTTCTTTTCACGTATTCTTATATATTAGTTTACTATATCAATATCTGTAAAAGTATGAAAAGATGTCTTCATCACTACTTACGATATAGAATAATTTGATTTTTATTTATAATTCATATAATACTGTAATGTTTACCTCGTCCGCGATGCCGGCGAGCACATTGTTGGTGAGGGTCGGGGGACCTGCGGCCTGTGCTCGTTCCAGCTGCCGGATGACCTGCTCGACACCTGGCCAGTCTCCCTTTTGACAGAGAGCGAGTATCTTCTGACCGGGTGGCACTGCGGGCTCTTTGACGACCGGGGACGCTGCCACCGGCGGCCCGTTGCCCTCGTTAGGCGGTTGTCCCGGGACCTCGTCGGGCGGTTTCGCGGGAGAGCCGCTTTCCTTTCCGTTGGGCGGAGGCCGGACATTCGGAGACCCGGACATGGCGGGTGTTTGGGGGGATCACACGCGCACCAAAGATCCGTTATCCTCCTCCTTCGGTGCTGTGGCGTCGGCGACGTTGACTTGACTTCATCCACCCCGGTGGTACGTAGAACGCCCGAGGCACTTTGTTTTCTTCCCGACCGTGCACCGTCAAAACCGACCCACAAATCACAACACAATTCACTGTGGCGTCAATGTAAAAATCCACTTTTTTTGTTATCCTGGGGACCTAAACGTATTGTCTTGCTGCCTTAAGAAGCTGTAAACTTTCTTTTTTTAATAATGCAGTGCAGGGATGTGAGAAAAAAGTAGCTTAAATGTGAGAGAATGTGTCACAAACCACAGCTTCATCTCGATGTAGGACAGACAACGAAGATCAAGGCACTGATTGCCATCCGCTGCACGAAGCAAATGAGGACAACTAATTTAGGTTATTCCTCCGTTTTCTCCTACCTCAGTCAGGTACACAAAGAGACCAATCACAGATATTCTTAGAATTGCATAGAATTATAATCCAGCGTTATTTTCAACCACTTAATCCGAGTCGTGGTTAGAAAAAAACAAAAGCCTGTTTTGACTTTTCGTTTCCCGCACCTCTTTCGCAAAAGTTTGACCGGTCAAGCGGTTCGCTCGCCGGCAAAATCCATTGTTCGACGGAAGGAAATGCTTGGCGAAGGTGGCTGGAAGGAACCGATAACACACGTCAAACGGCACAATCTCAGCCCACCTGCTTTGATACACGATTCACGCTGCGACCAATAGAAGCACGGGAAAAAGTTTCCGCTGCTCTACCCATAATGCGCTTCCTCTCTTTGGTGGATCGTCCCACCCAAGTAGAAGAGCATCGATTCGTTTGCATTTAATAACCAAGCACCGAGAGCGAACAGGTCTGTCCCAAGCTGCGTGGGCGATTATATAAACGGGCTTGTTTTGCTTTTTAATTTCCGCAAAACAATACTTACCACATTTGACCATCCTTAATTAACGATAATAATCCACAACGATTATAATCCATAACAACGGATTATATTAGATAAGATTAGACAGAATTAAAGCATTATCCTCTTCAAAATATAGATACGAAGAGATAAAGCTTATTTATAAAGTTATAATCATAGATTATTAATTTAGATATCATTAATGAGGTTATCAATATTACTTTTTACCAAATTTTACCAAATTTTTATAAATTTTAACAGTAAACGAAGAATCTTCATATACAAGGAAATAAAGTTAAATAAAAATTGCTGAACTTTGCAACTTAATAAAGTTCAATCCACAAAATAACTCTTCAACATTCATGGATGAATTCGTAACCAATAGTCTTTAACAGAATGGGATGACGTAAAGAATTACAGTTTCAGCTTTCTTGGCTAAATAGTTATTAAGTTATTGTGATAATAAATAGGTAAAAAAAAATTAAGTTCTAAATTCATTGTTGAAGAAATTTGACCTTTAGAAACATAGGATCTTTGGGATAGGTCCTTGAGAATACAGGATCAGGATATCCTTTGTTCTTCGTTTGGGACAGATGCAATGATATAAAAATAAATCAAATATATTTACAATAAAGTAGTGACTCAGTTCAGTGAAGAAAACTTCAAATACAGCACATTACATGTAAAAATTATTAATTATCACTCAAAAAATATTAATGTAGTAGTTGTTGTTTAAATTGTAACTAGCTCTAAAAATGTAAACATTTGAATTAATACTATTAGTATTTAATTGATTATTAAAATTTAAAAGTTTACTTCATCGAAATACTTTAATATAAAGTATTTCAGAAAAACAGTAAAGCCCTTGAATTTTTCCATTGGTATTTGTAAAAGAGAATAATATATTAAGTATAGTTCCCTGTTTCCTAACGTGGGGCGCACGCCCCACAGGGGGCAATTTGATTGTTAAGGGGGGCAATTGGAAAATGGGAAATTATTTTTTTGGTTGGAAAAGTTCAAAAGTCGTTTTTTTTTTTTGGTGGGGCACAGCAGACTTTAGAAACTTTAGGTGGGGCATAGCACAAAAAAGGTTGGGAAACACTGGTATAGTTCATAGTTATAAAAACTTTTTTATTACAAAATAATTCCATCTAATAACAGCAATATTTCGCAGGATACGCCTTTTCCTGCTTCATCAGGTTACATTTTGGAAGCTTGTGTCATAAATCATTATGATTGTATCAACAAGCAAGAAGATATTGATGTTAATAAGTTCGTCCTTGAAATCTTCAAGAGATATTGTAAAATGAAATAATTATGATTGTGTTCAATCTTTTCTATTGTATTCAATCATTATTTGTTTGATTGTGCTCTTTGTTAAACTTAATTTGCATTAGAACAATTTAACATTTATATAATGTCATGTTTAATACTCTTAACTTATCCTTTGCTTTTATTAGGATAATGCTTTGTAATAAGTTGGTGCAATGAGCAATATGTTCTCTTTGTTGTATTTGAATTATTTTTCTTTGCTGCGTTTGCTTCGTTTTTATTTTTCCAAAACATAGCCTGATGAAGCAGGAAAAGTCATATCCTGCGAAATATTGCTGTTGTTAGAAGGAATTATTTTGTAATAAATAAGTTTTTAGAATAATATATTCTTTTATCAACCTATTCTCTTTGATGCTAATATATTTTCGTAATTTATTAAGGTTTACCCTTCGCAAGATAATTTTTTTGATAATCTTATAAAGCGAAATTTAAGGAAGTAAAGAACCTTGTATTTATCCTCAGGATCCTGGTTTATATTGTATAGTAATTCACACTGAAATGTCATCTAATAGAAATGTTAATGTTTCCTAAAGGAAACACAAGATACAATTCTTTTGTATTATAGATGCTATGAATCACAAAAAAAGTTATCATAACAAAGATCCTTTAAAACCTGTGTAATTTATGAAATCTGTACGTTTTTGTAGACATAAAAATACGTAATTTTATAAATATGTTCAGTATGTATGGAAAATGTGTATGTTTAATGGAAAGTGGAATGTTTAATGGAAAGTGGAATGTTTAATGGAAAGTGTGAATATTTAATGGAAAGTGTGTATGTATCTCAAGAATGTAATCTGTTCATGTTAAGATTCATTTGCAGAAAAGTGTTATATAAAAACATTTTACAACAAAAAAAGGTTATGATTAGGATTTTATTGTGCTATTAAATATCTTCTAATTCAAAAATGAATTAAGTGCAAAACTTATTGTTTGCTTTCTTTTGTTATTTTTATTGTTTATGTGTGTTAAAAATTTAGAGAATTAGACTGTATCAAAGATATTTCGAATAGTAGCGTTTCTTCTCAATACTTTCTTCTCTTCCAAACCTATTTTCCTTTCATATTATTAAGAATAATGATTTGGACATTAGTTTGATATTCATTCAAATTCTCATTCATTCTCAGAAATTTCTTTTTTATTGTAACTTGTGGTATTTGTTAATTGATTAAAAAAATGCAGACACTAATTGAACAATTAACTCTTAATTTGACTATTAAATTAACTTGTCAAGAACCGTAGCTGTTAGTTTCGGAAAAGGAGAAATACATCTAGATACAGTGTGGGCATAAAAGAATGGTGGGGTTTCAAAATATGTATTTCTTGTATTGCCTAATGTGTGCAGTCGTGACATATCTCAATTGGAAGTGCAACTCTCCAGGTTTGATGTACGTCACTCAATGTAGCTCAATGTGCGCACCTTTTTGTCACCCGGAGTACATCCAAGAAATATTCTGATTCCTGCCAGATTCGATAATGCACGTCCAGTGTGATGGCCTCCACAGCATGGATGATCCGTTCCTGGATATCACTGATGGATCTAGGCATTAGGGGTACGTACAAGTTGACTTTCACGTATCCCGCATAGGAAGAAGTCACACGGTCCGGGGACGTGGTGGCCACCGCAGGAGGTGGTTATCCGCATCTGTAGCTTTGTAATCAATCCAGCTTTATAAGACCTCGATTGAGATACTGTCGGACATCGTGATGGAAATGGGGAGGGGGGCGCCGTCCTGTTAGAAAAATGTAATCGCTGTAATCACTACCTAAGATTGAAAACAAACAATTTCCAAAATGTTATGGTAGGTGAACCAGTTACTGATGCTTCTGCAACGAAAAAAAGACTCCTACGCTTTCACGCGTGATACAGCACAAAAGACATTGACCTTAGGAGAATCACGCTGGTACTCAATTACTGCATGTGGTGGCTCTGTCCTCCGGACACGGACGTTGGCCTATTTACCTTTCCATTTATGTGTAGCCAGTTTAGGAATCAACACCATCAAGTGGGCCTAAACTTGACCACCTGCATTTCGACGCTATGCATGCACTACAATTCGCACCGGACACGAACGACGTTACACGTCTTTGAAACTCCCCCGTTCTTTTATGCCCACCCTATATATTAAAGGATTTAAAGAACTTGACAACAAAACGTGAATACTAAACATCCGATCTCGACTCAATTGAACCCTGCCCCTCCAGCAAGTAGACAAGCGCCTATGGCATTTGAGCTGCTAGACTTACAATGAATGTATTAATATTTAATATTGTTTCATATCGAAAGTTGGCAAATCCTTTCTATTATGTATATTGGTAATTTTGTTTGCTATTGTTTCAGTTCTTTTCTTGATTTAGTAGTTGCTTCCATAATTCAAATATCGGTGCTAATGATGAAATTTGTCATGCAGTGAAAAAAAAATTCCTGTTTTATAATTATGTACTATTCTATATTCTTTGTAAAGCAAACCTAAGTCGATGATAATATCAACAGTTATAAAATACATGTTAAGTAATAACATTAATAAATTAACTAATTAATAATTAAAAAATGAAAGTGGTGAATATTCTTAATTGTCAACATCTAACTAATTATAAAATCAAAAATTAATAAATAAATGAAATTAAGCTTTTTTTCTATATAAATAAATACAATGGAATGCAAAACTTAGGGACTAGCACGATTTCTACAAGCCCTACTGCATGTCCGGAAACTGTTCAGCAGCAGAACACGGGCTTGTAAATGATTGGGCGATGCTACACCAAGGGTTATCAACCACTCATTCTAAGTATGGACAGGCGGTCCAAAACAAGCATCGCTGCTAGGGGGGGGGGGGGTCACCTATGAGGACTAAGTCTTCCCTTTATTCCATCTTTGGCAATGGCGCATCTATATCAAGGACAGCCAGTGCTCTATAGCCATTTCTGCATAAAGTCCCTTTGTCTCGTTATGTATCCATTGTTGTGACGGCATTGTTTCTTTTATCATTTCGGTACCTCAGAGGTTTCTTGGTTTGCTTTTCCCATTTTCAAGCCGCTCCTGTGAGAAGCTACAGGTGAAAAAGTGACTGGTCCCTATATTTTGCACTCAAGTGTAGTTTCGTTCAAATACAACTAATAATAATATTTTATTCTATTACTGAAAATGTAACATGACAAATATAAACAGTATCGGATTGAGATAATGAGAGAGAAAGAGAGTGTCTTGTCATTTATATTTCATTTTAATAACTGAGTATCTGATTATCAAAATAAAATAAAATTAAATAGTTTTTAATATTAAATGTTGTTTTTTTCCATAATTAAGTTCTTTTATATTTATCAAAGCAATTTACTACAGTTTCAGTCAGCAATTAAGTTGTGAATTTGTTGGGTTTTTTTTTCTTTTTTTAATTTAATAATTGTTTTTTTTTGTTTGTTTGACAGAATCGAAATTACTAAAATTCTCTTCTGTGCATAATGTTTTTAACTACTGTTGCTTCAATAATAATGAATAATGTTTTTATTCTGCTTTTTAATTATTAAGATTCGTAAATTAACAGCGAAAGTTAATTAAACTACTGTCTTGCTGACAAGTCTCCATGCTGAGTTAAAAGTGATATGCAGAATTGAAATGAATAATACCAATGGCAAAAAGCATTCTATCATATATCAAACCACTCACTGCATTTAAAATGGTTGCAATGAAAATGGCCGATAGATGGTTGATTTATTAATTGATAAGAAGAAACGCTATTCACATTCTTTCAGTCATTTTTTCGTTGTAAGATTCATATGGTTCTTCAATTAACTAAGATTATTTAATTAATTTTTCTGAAATACGATTAATATTTGCATATACTTATTCACTGCTGTTTTCTATCTGTCCTCCTAATACAGTCCACACTCTTTTTACTGAGGATTTAAGTTTAGTGTAGTTCTAACTGCTGGGCAATTAATTCTTTTCGTTATTTCATTTCAAGTTCGTTCTTGTAACAAAATCTGTGAACAATATTTTGATTTCTAGTTTTCCATTCGAGCTAGAATTTCTGAAACTGAAAAAAATATTGAAGTGAAGAAGTTTATGTTTTTGGCATTTCTAAGCTAAACCGACAGAAATTCGTCCCATCAATGTTTATGTGTGTTTGGTTGAGTGTCAAATTGTTCAAACATCAAAAAAGATGGAAATGAAATCCGAAATATAAACTTTAATGTAAAAAAACAAAAACGTGGTCTGAGGAATTTTTCAACTAATTTTACATAACCATTAACTGAGTGGTTTTAAAATAACAGCATTTCACTATGTTTTTAAAAATAACTTCTTTTTTTCTTTCATTTTAAGCGTATTTTATGTAAAATTTTAGTGTACTGTGTGTTTTATTTAAGATTTAATGTTTCATATTTAAGTTTACGAGAAATGTGAAATACCAGAATTAAGAAAACGTCTTAATGGAAATCAGGGAAGATGCAAACGATCATCTCATTGTTCAATAAAAAGCTGATTTTGCTTAGTAATTGACTATGTTTGTAATTCATTGTAATCAAATGTGTCAACAAGAACCTTCTCTGAAGCTCCAACTACTGTGAACCAAATGTGAGAAAGCTGTGTTGAGATTAATTAAAAGAATTATTTTTTTTTCTTATTTGAAGAAGAAAGCGTTGCCAAATTAAATACAAAATACAGTAGCATAATATACTATTCTGAATCCTTTTTGTTTCGTGGGTTTCTTAATTTATATGAAGATTTTTGTCAAAATGTTTTGGCTTCCTTTCATGAGGTTTTCGCAATTAAAACGAATAAAAGTTTTTAAAATCTGTTTCTACCGATTGACGTATTATCGATGTTAAATTCTAAATTTCAAAACCAGTTGAATGTTAATCCACTATAATTTCTATGGAATTTTTTTTGTATTCTTTTAGCAAACTACGAAAACCTTGCGCACAGAAAAGAACAGTTAAGGATCTGCTTCAGTTTTAGTTCAATATGTTCTTATATATTTTTAACCAAAGATTAATGGGTATTGCTAAAACTCATTTGTTCAAAATATAAAACCTGTCTCGGTGACGATTTTGAACTCTGTTCTTCGCTGAGATGTCATTAGAAAATTTTAAGTTTTAAGCAAAAAAAGTTCGACTATTTTTTAGGATTACCATAAGTTCCTAATGAAGATATGCAACTAAAAATATGCAAACACCAAGTCGTTATAAAAGAAATATGACTGAAGTCGGAAATGCTGATAAACCGCTATACCAAACAACTTGATGGTCTATTGGTTATAAATGAGATTCTATTACAGACTTATTAAATGAACATAGACATCATTCAGATACAGCCAAAATGTGTCCAAAGGACTTTAAAATAAGTAGTAATCATTCTACTCATGATTTTTATACTTTCTCATAGAGTAAAAATAATTATAAGGCGAAAATAAATTCCTTAAAACCTAATAAATTATTTTTTTGATATTATGCTATTCAAATAGTAATTAGAATAATAAACAGTATTAAGTGTGTAAATATTACTAATTTATTAGTAATATATTTAGTAGCATAGCTAAGAGGGAACACCTCTGTGCAAAATAAGCAGACATGTTTTTAAAAAAATGAATGAGATTTTTTAATGTTCTTTCATTGTTTACTATCAAGTAAAAGAAGTTTAAAAATGATTCTGATTTTAATATCGAATTTCTTTTAGGTGTGACCAGTATTTGTCACTCTGCACAGATGTAAAAAAAAACGTAAGTTATGTCATTTTACATTAATTTATAAACTATAAACAAAATGTGCTTTTAATAATATTGATTTTTTTTAGGAAAAAGCTATGTTAATAAAATACTTAAAATGCTAATTAAATATTTTTTATTTGATTTATTATTGTTAAGTATGACTGTGATGCCAACTTTTATGTATTTGGTTATCTTGTTTTATCTAGTTGCGGTTTCAAGTTAATCTACGGATCTTGTAATGAAATGTTTTTCACATTATTTATGCGTCTGGTCCACTGCATTGAATCTCCTGAAATTGAAAACAGTTGATTGCGTGGCTGAGAAAGACTCAACTGTAAGGTAAGTGATTTATGAATGTTTTTAAAAGTATTTAAGTTTGGTGATTTGTATTTTATGAGCCCAGTTTTACAACAAAAGTTAAGTGAAATGAATTAATGTGGTAAGTTTCCAAAACAAATTGATGCTTGGAAAAGTTGTAAGCACACTTAAAATGAAACTTTCAGAAAACTTTCTAAAAGAATTCCATAAATTGATCCTAATTATCATGTTTTCATCGTTTTTTAATCGTATTATGATAATTTTCTGAATCGAAAAAGCAGAAAGCATTAACACACTTCAGCAAAGTAATGGAGATGAGTCATTAAAACTATCTTTTAAAAAATTTATCTTGAAAAGCAATTAGAGAAAAAAAAATTTCAGAACAATTGATGGAACTCTTGTCCTCAATATTCGTAGAGAAAGTTGAAAGGGGTTGAAAATTCCTTCATTTAAGCGTTCCTTAGGCAATTTTTAATGAAAGGCGTTGCAACACTTACAAGAGAGTTATGAAATCGAAATATTGGCGGAATATATTTACATCAGTTACCCCCTCCATAGATTTTAAGTGATCTAACATCTCAAACGCTACATTTTAAAATTGAAACTTGTTGGGGGTTTTACAATATATACGATTTAAAATTTGCCTCATTTCTTTTTTCCAAATTTTTGATCTGTTATCTTTTGGAAGTGAAATTATGCAAAATGATGTACTTTCCGATAACTTCTACATTTTTGAAAATGGTTATTTGTAAATGGTTATAGTTAACTATAAAAATTAATATTATTTTATAGTTGAAAAACAAGCATCACAATGTTGAACAGTTTTTCATCAATTCTTCGTTGCTTTATTTGGAAACAATAAGCGAACAATATTTATTGACCAACAAGGCCTAACGCTTCTTTATTGTTTGATTTCTGAAACAATCAATACGCGCTATTTGGAAACGATTGAATAATAATCTACAGTATAAGGACAGTATCTGGGGGCACGGCAGTGCCCCCGCCAAGACGAGCCGAAGGCAGGAAGGGCACTACGTACCTTTTCTGGAAGTATTTCGTCGTATTTTCGAACCCTCATAGCTTCGGCCTAGATAATACTAGAGAGCTCAAATTTTCAGGATATGATGCAGTTACCAGACTAATGAAATACGCTAAGTTTCATTTATTTAGCTTTTATACTTTGGATTTTATTAATACCTAAAATACGTCGATTCGTCACTCACTGACTGACTGACTCATGATCATCAAAACCTCTAGGGTACTTCCTGAAGTCCTAGAAAGCTGAAATTTGGTATGCAGGTTAGGATTAGCACACAAACAACAACAAAATTAAGAAATCCGTAACTTTCACATTCCAACCCCTCATAAAGTGGGGGTCTGGTTATGTATTATCGAACCCTCATAGCTTCGGCCTGGATAATACTAGAGAGCTCAAATTTTCAGGATAAGATGCAGTTACCATACTAATGAAATACGCTAAGTTTCATTTATCTAGCTTTTATACTTTGGATTTTATTAAGATCTGAAATACGTCGTACCCTCAATGCTTCGGCCTAAATAATACTGTGTAATAATGTGATTTCTTACAAAAGTGCAAACAGCTTGTATACACAAGTTGACCAATAGAAAAACAGAAAAGTAGGGTATTGAAAAAAAATCCATTTTCTAAATAATCTTAAAACTAAATTTAGTTGTAATAGATAATCCCACCCAAAACATTTCATGTAAAATAATTTGCCAAGACTCACATGCTCATAACGCTTTCACTGTTAAAAAGTTATCAGATCTCATCTTACAAAAAGAAATGAAATCCTACCCAAAACATTTCATGTAAAATAAGGGTTGCCAAGACTCGCATGCTCATAACGCTTTCACTGTTAAAAAGTTATCAGATCTCATCCTACAAAAAGAAATGAAATCCCACCCAAAACACTTCGTGTAAAAGTTTACACTTCGTGTAAATAAGGGGTTGCCAAGACTCACATGCTCATAATGCTTTCACTGTTAAAAAGATATGAGATCTCATGTAGAACCAAGCCCCTAACTCTATGAGGCCTAACTCTACAAGCCCTAACTCTAAAAACCCTATATCTTGGTCAAAAAGTATGGCTTGGCCGTTTCATGGAACTATTTCATCTCACCCAAAACATTTCATGTAAAATACGTTGCCAAGATGCTCATAACGCTTTCACTGTTAATTATCAGATTTCATATAGTGCCAAGCCCCTCACTATACATGCCTAACTCTAAAAACCCTACTATCTTGGTCAAAAAGTGTGCCTTGGCATACTCCATATCCTTTACATAACTCCATGGGATTGTCTGTGTGACAGCAACGGCCAAGGCATACTTTTTGACCAAGATATAGGGTTTTTAGAGTTAGGGCTTGTAGAGTTAGGCCTCGTACAGTTAGGGGCTTGGCTCTACATGAGATCTCATATCTTTTTAACAGTGAAAGCATTATGAGCATGTGAGTCTTGGCAACTTATTTTACACGAAGTGTTTTGGGTGGGATATTTTATTCGGGCATATACAGAAGTGATCGATAATAGTCCTCGCGAAGCCATCTTTTGAGAGAAGTGAAGTTATATTTAAGTACAGTGGCAAATAAAAATAGTAAATTATATGTTTTGATTCTTACTTTGTTATATCGTTTGTTTATTTAAATTTAACTCTTACTTTGTTATTTATTGGTCTCAACGGACGAGGACTAAATCATACCTGAAGAAAGCTGGAGAATCTTACAACCGAAATATATTATATTAAATATGTTATAAGCATTAGTAGAAGAAGTTCGGTGCTAAGATTTATATAAACTGAAAAACATTGAAAATTTACTATTTATATATTTTTTCAAATATTTCTTAAAAATTGACTTTTTCATAGAAACAAAACATTTCAGAAAAATTGATTATCATTTAATTTTTGATAATTTTCAAAAGCAGATCTAAAGATAGCTTTCATTAAGAGCTTTCATAATGTTCCTCTTAAATTGGGCTGCTAAATTTTTAATTGAGGTATTTCTCATTTTCCCAACTTAAAAATCTGGTTTTCAGACTTTGTTGAACATTATACAAACGAAAAGCAGATGTATTATGAAATGACAGCTCAACTTTCTTCAATTCTATCTCTATCTGTGACTGTACATGACAGGGCTGTTCAACTGGCAACCGAAGAACTACGAAAACCGGATTGGCCTGTTTCCGTATTTGAATTACTTTTAATAGTTGGCTAATTTGGAAATCCCAACTTTTGAAAGCTAAAAACTTAAAAATCAGCAAAAAACTAAGTTTTTCATGGTTCATACATATTTCCCATTCATTGCAATTACGTTTTCCCTTTGGAGATTTCCAGTATTCTTTTATTTCCACTCACTTTCCAGTAATTTTATCATTGAAATTTTCAGTGCAGAAAAGGTTAACCATTTGAAACAAATTCATTCATTTTTAAAATTAAAATACAATACAAAAGAACGAAACAAAAAGGAAAAAAAAATTGTTTTAGGGAAACCATTAGTAATTTAGACTTTAAAACGAGGAAATGGTAAACGTTTTATTAAAAACGGAACAATAAGAATGTT
Source organism: Thereuonema tuberculata (assembly GCA_023159025.1). Classification (NCBI taxonomy): domain Eukaryota; kingdom Metazoa; phylum Arthropoda; class Chilopoda; order Scutigeromorpha; family Scutigeridae; genus Thereuonema; species Thereuonema tuberculata. Next base: position 16,289,377 of record JAFIDM010014012.1, on the reverse strand, counting down.
TTAAGTAATTAAAGTTTCTCACAGAGCTTTCCAACTTTTTTTTTAAATTGCTACCGTTTACAAAAGACATGTTATTACAGTAATGGAATAGAAAGCTTTTACAAGGCATTTCTACCTTATTATATAATTTTCTTTCTAATATTTTAGTTGTTCTGCCTATGAATTTTCCATCCCAGTATACAGGGGGATTCAAAATTCCCTGTACAAACTTTAAAGCTAGGTTATATTCAGTAAGACAATCAAAAATGTTCAAATAAACATCGGTCCGGAAATGAAGTTTTCTTTATTCAATGTAGGTTGGTCATTTCCGGACCCAGTTAATTGTTGTTGTTTTTTGTTTTGTTTTGTTGTTTTTTTCAACACCGTTTATTAAATCATTCTATCTCTATTTTGTATACCTGTGTATTAATTTATGAATATTTTGAAGTACGTTTTATCGCATCATACTGTGCCAACAAACAACCATACAAAACGAAATATCGCAATATGGAGAAGTTAGATGTAAGAAAAGACGTTTTATAAACAACCATACATTAAATAATGAAAACTGTTTTTCAAGAAAGCTATTCATTTCCGGATCCACGTTTATTTGAACTTTTTTGTTTGTCTGACTGAGTAAATCCTAAATTACAAGTTTGTATAGGGAATTTTGAATCACCCTGTATACACCCAAAATGTATTGAAATGGACTCGGTAGTTGATCCTCTTATCTAAAGTTGCTCTTAATGCTGAACCATCAAACCAATCTCAGTAGTCCTATGAATAAGCTTTTATAGTAAAAATGAAAATTGATATAAATCATTGTTAGAAGGCTCTAAACAGGATAGGTTTCGTGAATAGCATTTAATAGCTTCAAAGGAAAAATATCGAATTAGGCGTCATATTTCTCATTACAAAAGATAATATTTGTGGTCGATACTAATTCTATTTCTACAACCTTTCGAAATGGTTACAAATGAACCCCAGTTTATCAGTTAATGGAAAGATGTTCATTTATTTAATTTTTTTTATCTTAACTGTTGTAAATATTTTACAGAATAATCTTGCACTGGAAAATAAATTGTTTCGATGTAATTTACTAAACAGTTCCAATGAAAGGAATATTAAATGTATTTCTTTCAGAGCAAAAAGAAAAGTCCATTTTCATTAACATGTTGAGATTTCTTTTTTTTTCTAAACTCGTTTTCTTTACAAACGAGACGAATACAATCCAAATTAATCAAGTGAAAATTGACTAAATCTTCAAATACTTACTTAAATTCCATTAATTTTATTCCATTTTTACTCTTTATTGTAAATTATAGCACGCAAAAATTCAAAATGAATTACAAAACGGATTACAATGCATTATAGAAATTCAATGTTTGATGTCATTGTTTCGCTTATTGTAATGTTGTCTATGAGAATTCTGTCAACTTCACGCGCGATTTATCCAAAGCAATTCCCAAAAACAAAAGATGGTGAGTCATGTTTTTCCCTTAATAGGTCTGCTAAGTTTCACTGTTCAAAAGTTTGACAAAAACTCACAAACAAATGCGCGCACATAATGATTTTATTAGCCTAACTTTCCTAACAACGACTATAAAAAATATTGGAGGGATAGGTTTGTCTTCTAAAGTTTAAAGCCCCCCAAAAAAGATTTATAGTAATCATACAACACACTGATATAAAAAAAACCATGCCTTTCTAACAAAACCTTATCTAAAAGGAAGAAACAGAGAAATTACTTTTTTATTTCAGCAGTTATTTATTTTACTGAGAATTATCTTCAAAAATTTTAGTTGTGCCAATAAAACAAAATCTAAAGCAATACTTTTATTACTTTTCCGATTAAATAACGCAGAAAGATTCACAGAATAATACTGTTGGGTTGGCCTCGTTCCTTGAAATCTATAGATCACACCCTTGCAAATGCACTTCAAGTCAAATTGATCGCATTCTGAAAACCGTGGCCGAGATTACAGCACAGTAATTGGCTGATGACGTCATGCGGGAAGCTCTTGCAGAAGAATCCACTCTGTTCGATCGTTCAAATAAATCAGGACATCAAATAATTACCGGTGCATCGTACATTTCAATGCGCAATCTATCGTCAGACAATTAGCTTTGTATTCGCAGAAACGTTAACCCACATCCGATGTGTCACGGTACCATCACGACATTCCTAAAAATGAACTCGACCCAGAAAAGGTGAAAAAGTTTCAGTTCTAAACCGTGTAATTTGCATTAATTGGATGGCTTTTAAATTCAAATTTTATCCATGACACAGTTGGAAGGTAACTCGGCCAGTGGTACCAAGTTCAGTAGCAGTCGGTCTGTTTTTGCGAGATCATTATGCAAAAAAAACAAAATAACTAGTTGGAATATATGGTTCTGTTTGTAGAATGGATGTAGAAAGAAGTAAAGCTGATAAGTAGCCTTGCCATTTTTTTTTGTTTTTTTTTTTTTCATTACTACGGTGCGTTGACTTTTGTTCCATTTTCGATTCAAATGTTTATTATTGCAACTCTTAAATGGTTAGTTAGAAAAGTCCATTGTCCAAGAGAAGTCCAAGATAACCATCTAAATGGTTACGTCTAAATGATCGAATGGAACGAAATGAACCATTTCCTTTACGTTTCTGTGATGACTTTTCAAATTCTCATATTTTCAAAACAAACATAGCTCACAGCCTAGCTTATGGGGGGGAAAAAAAAATAACAGTGAGATTGTTATGAAATGAAACAGTGAGATTCAACAAGCAGGGATGCAAAATCGAGATTACATATGAGAATTGAGCTTCAGTTTTCTTACGTAATAATTATCCTTTTTCTTAGTGTCTTAATAAAAAATTCTCTGAGTGTCTGAACTTGTCTGAATTTTTTTTTAATAAAAAATTAAATCTGATTGACTGGAGAATGCTCACTCACATTCACTTATTCTCAAAAGCCCTGTATTTGAATACGGGGAATAATTTTGCTTTAGTCTATAAAATATATATATAATGTCGCTTCCTTTGATACTTTCTCGTCAATAATTTGTACCAATAATTATCTCTTCTTCAATCTGTTGCTATTGCTGCAAAGGTAGTGAAAGAATAGTTTTCATCGAAGTACTACTCTTCATCGATCACTCCACTATAAACATATTCTTACTCATATAATTTAGGAGTCGCGATATAGCACAGCTGGAATCATGCGTTCTTGAAGGTCGGTAGTAAGCTGTTGAAGTTTTGCATGTTTTTTCGCCACTTGGGTTAAGTATCTGCTTAACTCAAGGTCCTTCTTCGATCATTCTTTGTATTCGATGATTATTTTTCGGCATTGTCCACTTTTTTTACATTCACATCGATTTCCCTTGGAACGTGGTGTCAGTTTGGTCAGCCTTAAGTCGTCTTGCTGCTCGCTGAAATAAAGTCGTTGAATAATTCCATGATAACTATGTATATTAAGCCAAAATTCAGCATGTAATTTATGAAGAAATTTCAGTATGGCACTGAGCTACAAAAGGTTGTTCAGACAACTGCATGAAGAATCTACAGAGCTAGTCTGTCTTAGGAATAGCGATACTCTACAACAATACTCTGGTCACTTAATATCAGAAGAAATCATATCATTCCTCAGGGTTCATAAAGCAATGTAAACTGTCTAGATGGTAAAAACAAACCAATACATTTGGTCCCAATACCATCACCAATAAATAAACAGGCTACCAAGTGGAACAATGACATGTTGTTCTGGTGTTTCTGTCGTGTTTCCATGATTGATGATGTCAGTACATAAAAAAACAGGAAACGAGCGGAGTTCATTTTTTTAATTGCATCCTGATCAATGAAAAATCTGTTGTTTTCCTTTCTCTACATAATTTATATATATAAATATATAATTTCTATTTAGCCCTAATGATTTTCTTAATCAAAGTTAATCAGCATTTCTGTTTTTTTATTTTTTTTGTTAGTTAACTTTACTGAATATAAGGGCAGAGTATGTATGTATGTATGTATGTATGTATTGATATTTATTGTTCAAGGGACAAACTTGTTAAAATTTATAATACATTTTGAAAAATTCTAACATTAGGTACCGATTCTCGTGCTTCAGACAGCGGTTCATTATGTAGGGAACGAAGACATTACTGTCTATTAAGTTTAAAATACTGTAGTTATACATTCAAAGGAGTCTATCTGAAACATCATTCGAAATAGGACATGCTTTCATATAAACCTTTTTTCTTAGAATAACTGGTGCTGTAACTCCCAGAATACTGACTTTTCCTGCTGGGACATCCTGTATTTACGTTTTGAATCTCGTAAGCCCAATTTTGATTACAAAGGTGTTCTTTACCTCATTTTGAAGCTTAATTGTCAAGACATCGTGGAAAATATTAATATTAATAATTAAAAAATTATAATTGGAACTTTTAACTTCAATTTCCAAAAATTATATGGTGCATGGATCTAATCAGCCACATGACTTATGTGGAAAATTATACAGATCTTGCAGTTTCTGCATCAGTATAATAATTCTACTCCATATGCCAGAAGCCTGAAAAAGAATATTTCGTTAAAAAAAATGGGGAAAAGTGATGAAACTTCCATGGATGTTCACAACAACACGAAACCACATAATAACTATCTCAAAATAGTAGTTATCCAATACGGTAGTAGAAATGTAAAAGCTGGATGACTCGGCAATGCCTTATCCAATTTTGATTCTATGAAAAGCAAATGAAAGATTAAAATTGGTTCTATAATTATGGATGTTCATCAGATCCCACACAACACGAAACCACATATTACCTATCTCAAAATAGTAGCTATCCAATATTGCTGCCAAAGTAGAAATGTAAAAGCTGGATGACTCGGAAATGCCTTATCCAATATTGATTCTACGAAAAGCAAATGAAAAGTTAAAATTGCTTCTATAATTATTATTGAGTATATTTTTATTGCGGAATTGACAATATTTTCGTAATACTATCTTAAATATGATCATTTGAACTGTTGTGGACACATAATTTATCGTGTATCTAAGAACGGTTAATTAAAGAAAAAAAAATATTCAGATAGAATTTAAAGATTTGTTTTTACATCCTAATTTACGTCTGATATATTCTATTTCTCTTTAAGTTAAGATTCAGTTTTACAAAAATTAGTTCGAGATTGATTGATTTAAGAACGAGGTGATGCACTTTGAATCCAAAACGGCAAACAAAAAGAAGTCATGTTTGGAGACTTGATTCCAATCTGTTAAAGCAGCGGTCGGCAACCCGCGGCCCATGAAGCGTTTTGGTGCGGCCCGCGAGGCGTGTTGGAATTTTTTTTTATGTTTTTTTGTTATTAAATTAAGATTTTCCGGTTTTTTTTTGTTTTTTTTTTTTTGGTTGTTAAAATAAGATTTTTCTTTTTGGCCCAAGTGCGGCCCGCAGTAATCCCCACATAACATATGTGGCCCTCTTACAACAAAAGGTTGCCGACCACTGTGTTAAAGCATTGCTATTCTTAGAATTTTTCAAATTCTTGACTAATTTTTGACTAATATTATTACATTGTTCACAAAAGTCTCAACGAATACTACAGTGTAAAAACTTTTTTTTTTTTTTTTAATTTTTTTTTTTTTTTGTCTACAGCTTTTTTCCACTGCCGCGTGGGGTCGCTGATGAGCAACGCGTACTTGCTCAGTATTCGGATGTGGCTAGGGGTTTTACGGTCGGATGCCCTTCCTGTCACCAACCCAGATCAGAGGGAAACCCAGAGATGCCATAAACGGCGGAAGAAGCGAAAGACAAAGGAGTAAACAACACAGGAAAGAAAGCAAACATCCATGTCCTAAGCCGGGATTTGAACCCGGGTACCGGCCCACTGGCCACTATAGTCAAAAATAAACCAAATATTTAACATTATTAAAACAATGAAAATCCTGGATTTAAAGAAATGTCATTAATTACATTGTAGTAATTAAGCATGAGACACTTTCAATTGTTACAATATGCCTATAAATATATAATTCTGTGCTTCAGCACTTCGGCATTTTTTAAGTTTGTTTCTTCTTTGTTAAATTTTTCTTTCTTAGTTGATTTCTTTCTCCGTGAACGAAAAAAAAAAGCAAAATAAGAAACGAAAAATTCATTTTTTTTTAGGTTTGTTTTTTCTTTCTTTTTGAAACTTTTCATTCTTATTTAAGTTCATTCTTTTCTACGTGAAAAAAAAAAAAAAAATAAAGCAAAATAAGAAAGATAAAACTACCTCGGTGTGTGAGGTAGCTTGTGTGCCCTATGGGGAAGGGCCAGACTAAAAGAGACACAATAATTCTATAAATACATATCAGGTTGGAAACCCCAAAATGTCGGTTTGGAGTTAACGAATTCAAAAACTGTTTTTGAGTGTCAGATGTAATTTTTATCTTTGAAAATAGGTCCCATCTGCATCTACACAATCTTGCCAAAAAAGGTCCTAGACGAAAAAAGGCGGCTGCAAACCTTTTATTTCTTTTATATATTTTCTTTTACCAATGCATCTAAAATTCTGAAAATTTAAATATGAACTTGTAAAGCATATGGGATTTATATTTTCTTGTCTTTAATTTTCAAAATATTCTATAATTAATTAGATTGAGATTCAAAAACAGTCAATTTTGGGGCATTTTTGAGGTATTACTTGGTATTTTCAACTTAAAAAAAACTTGAAGAAAACCTGAAAAGATCAAAAAGTTCGTAAAATAAAGACTGTATTTAAGATATTTATTATTAGTGCAATAGTTAATTTAAAAAAAAAAATAAAAACTGTGTTGTTTAAAATTGTTTGAGATTAAGTTATTTTTTTGTTGTACATAGTGCTATCAAATAATCATAATAAAAAACATATTCATCAAAGGCTTTCTAAATATCATACAAATTCATTGGATGCTGTTCGTTTCCAAAAATAAATTTGATTGAAGCATTTTTTTCTTTATACAAATAGATTTTTGTAAATTCTATTAAAATCTGTTTCTATAAAAAGAGCCTTCAAAACAAATTTTGAATTTTCACTATGTTTGAATTTTGCTTTAAAATATAAAATATAACAAGAAAATATAAATCCCAGATGCTTCACAAGTTCATATTTAAATTTTCAGAAATTTGGGTAAATTGGTAAAAAAATATATATAAAAGAAATAACAGGTTTGCAGTCACCTGAATTGATTGAGTCAGGACTTTAATGGAATCGCAAAATCCCCCCTTTTTCTGGAAGTTTGTATCTTAACTTTTCCCTTAGTTCTAATGTGTCAGTAACCATGTCATCAGGTATCAATACTTCCACTCTTGATAAATTTACTATATCTGAACGACTGAGATAATGGCGAGGCGAGCCCCAATTAAATTTGTAAACGGTCGCCCTAGGCCTATCCATCCCCCCCCTCCCACGAAAGAAAGAAAGATGAAAACAGTTGATGACGACACTGAAAAAAAATATCAATATTAATGGACGGACAAGCCTTTTTTTATTATTTTGGATAGTGATAGTTTCTCCTATTTCACTTATCCCAATATTACAAGATATACAGTCTAACAGATGGATGTTGACGATCTCGTTTGCATGAGAATTACGGAAAACACGAGATCTCGCCATTAGCCTCTTCAGCAGGTCTCAAGGAATTTAGTATTTTGAATGTCTGTCACTAGGAAAATGCTACCTAATCAATTTATTGCTTGTTTATTGACTGTTTTCAATTTATGAAAACTTTATTAAAATGTAGTAAAAGTCTCATGCATTTCCCCGTATTATAATTCATTTAAATATTTCAATTTACTTCGCCATTTCGTGAGAAGACATGGATAGAGGCCATTCTCGCGTAAATTACGTGAAATCACGAAAATACGAGATCGTCAAGATCCGTCTGTTGGACTATAGGTAATTTTTGAATACCTGAATGGTAAGAGCTCGTAAAAAAATTGTTAAAAAAATTGATTCTTCAAAAAAAAAAAAAAAAAAATTATTCATTTACTTAATTTGAGCCGTACCTTCTTACCTACTGGTCGTTTTCTACCAAAATCAATAGGGATCGTGCTTGTAAGAACCTAAACGTATCTATAAAATTTCAGCTTTTTAGGATGTACAGTTTTGAATTATCGTTAAAGTTTGAGTTAAGAAAGATCCTATTGATGTGGATAAAAATCAGATGAGAAGGAACTAGAGATTCAAACAGTCAGCATAAGGGAATTAACTTTTTGTTGGTTCTTATCATTCGATTTCGAAAGGTGGCATTGCAACTATATTTTGTTTTCTGTAATGGATTATCAGATAGAATTTCTTCTTTGTATTCAAACACAGTTTCCATTAACCTGCTGTTGTAGCTGCCAAGATACAAAATGTTTATCTAACTTTCGTCAGTGATTTTGAAAAAAATGATGCAATGCCAAAAATTATGAAAAATATTTTAATTCTTTTAATATACCCTACTGATTGTCTTAAAATGGAATTTTAAAAGTGACTCAAATAGATCTTTCAAATACATTCGTGTATCGTCGAATATTGTACTCCATGTCAGGATGTGAGTATGTCACAATTCTGCGAAGTTCCATCATGATATGAGCAGGCGCGAAGCTCCCCGTAGGACCTGGATGATCTGATACCAGCTAACGGCCTGCTCAGAAATGTCGAAGTGCCCATATCTTTTAGTTAAGCAAAAGAAAGGTCAGAGATAGATACATATGGAAACTCGTTCAATTTTGAAAAAAATGTATAATTAACTAAAACTTTATATTGAATAGGAATTAATGAATAAAACAGAATTATTATACAGTGTATTCTCGATATCTCGAAAACCTTGATATGTCGAAAAATTATTTTTCCCCTTGATATTACATATTCATGTAATCTCGACCCTGTTATCTCGAAAACTCGCTATCTCGATTTTTTTTTAGCATCCCTTCGACTTCGAGATATCGAGAGTATACTGTAATAGAAATTCCTGCTTAAAGTTATAATAAATTATTTTATTTAAACTACTATAATGCAAATTTTAAGAAAGATTTTAAGAAAGAACGATCTAACAGCAGGGAAATGAAATAAAATATTTTTACGTAAAACTATGCCGTAAGAACATGTATTACAGATTATAGATTAATTATAAATTATATATATTAATAAAAAAAAAATACTTTTGTACAGAGTAGGTTTTGATAGCTCCTCTCCGAACATGTTGGATATAATTAAAAAAAAAATTATATATGCCGTAAATGTCTATAATAGACAATAGCTTAGCTAATCAAAAGAACTAATAGATCTATAGTTAATGCTGCTGAAAAAAAAATGAAATTTTATGAAAACTAGGCCATCTCCCGTGTACACGCGCTTGTTTTTCTATATCATATAGATTTGGTTAAGTAAGAATATTATATTTAAAATATTGCAACGTTTCGGCAATTATAGTTTTCATTGTCATTTTCGAATTACAAATAAATAGACGGATCGGAAATAAATAAACAATCTTGAGATTCAAAAAACAGGTTGAATACATTCATTATTTAATTGGGCGAATGGGAAGGACACATAAGTCAAAAAAACAAAATAAAATGAGTTGTAGTCCCGGTGGCCTATTGTATAAAAACGTCTGACTTCGGATCAGAAGGTGGCAGGTTCGATTCCCGTCGTTTCATTGTAAAAATTACTTATATTTTCCATTCTCACAGGAAATTGCGCCGGACAGAGAAATAAAAGATTTTACTGTCCTCCAAATGAAAGATGACCGGCGGAAGTTTGAACTGCGCAGCCCTTCCGGTAGCTGATCAATTATGTTTTCCTGTCACAATGGATGACGTAGTCTGTTTTCACTGAGAAAGACATGTTGATAACGCCAAATTAAAACTTCTCTCGACTATTTAGCGTTATTTCAATACCAGTTATTAACAATAAGTATTTATATAAATAAATATATATTATTTATAAATACAATGCTCTTTTGCAAAGTAACAAGCGATTAGCACAATGGCGGCGTCCTTTCATTACATCAGACGGACGTGCCTGACCAGACTAATCGATGATATATGCGCAGATCTCACAAAAACAGGGCGGCCATCATTCATTGGGAGGATAATAGTAATATAGATTCATAATCGTAATGAGATAAAAAAAAAAGTTAGCTCAAAGCTTTCCGTGTATAAATAGAAATATATATAAAAAAGAAATATGCTAGACAGACAATAACTTGTGTTGTTCACAGTTATTTTTAAATTGTACTAAATGTATTATTATTTTTAAAACAAGTACGTGGGTCCGGTAGCCCAGTGGTTTAGGTGCTGGACTATTGATTGTAAGAGCCCGAGTTATTTTTCCAGTTATTTCTCCTCCAGACGGACTCTAGGGTTTATCCAGCCCTCGGTCAAATGGGTACCGAAATAAGGATTAAAGGAGGGCGAGTGTCGGATTGACCATTCGACCTCAACGTAGTCACGTTGGTCGAGAATCGTTGGAAGCCTAAACCTCCGGCGCCCCAAACGGCCTGAATGGTCTACAGTGGTATAGCCGACTTTAATAAAATAACTATGCAAAGTATTTATTATATGTGTATTATTGTAATAAACATTTGCAATATTTGTTTTTTAAATCCCAATTAAAAGTAATTATGTAATCTGGGTGTCCATAGTCTCAGGTCCAGCAAATACAAGTGGGCAGTGCGAGTTTTTTATGATCTCCCTCCAATCGTTGGTTGCTTCTGTACTAAAACGAAAATCAAATCTAGTGTAAACTTTTGAAATAAAAGTTTGTATCTATACTGAAAGCTTAAGTCCAAGAGAAATGAGTTTGTAATGATAATAATTGCTAATACCATTGCTACAGTCAAAGACATAATCTTTGAATCGGTGGAAACGTAGGTAGCGGCAGGGGGTCACTGGCTGTTATCAACACACAGGAACGAAAGCATATAATGATCATGTGCCTTGCTAAATCTACATGACGTTAAACTTTGGAATAAATGCAAACTTCTTAAACTAAAGCCTAAATATACTGTAATGTAATCAATCAATTCTAGCTTTGCTAGAGAAATAATCATTTGATAATAAAATCATTCTTTATAAATATTTTGATTCTTCTTTGGATTTTGAAGTTATTGTTTACAATTCTTACATGAGAATTTGACGCCTGGTGAAATAGTCTGACTGAGCCTCTTTACCTTTTTATTGAATGTAGGCAGGGCTATAATTATAACCAGAATATTTTTTTTTTCTCTTTAACTTAATGTTATCAAAACTTTTTTCCTGAATCTCCGTTACTCAGATTTTATAGAAGAAACGATAGAAAATATATTAGATTAATACAGGTCTTCATTTAAAATAAGTCTAAGTTGAATAGTGAATGCACAGTGGACGAAAGATATCCGTACAAAAGGCAAGTTTTCCATTATTTTGTCTATTCCCCCCCCCCCCGGTATGTTCTAGTAGATTGAAAAAAAAAATATTTCTTGCCTCTATTATTTCAATTAAAATTGATACAAGTAACAAGAGATGAAGTGCTCTTTCCCTTATTGTTTACTAGCAAAATTCCCGTTCTTAGTACAAGTTACAATGATGAAGATGAGCAAGAAAATTAAAGTGAGAAATCACTTCGAAACTTTCCCAGCTGGTACAAAAAACACACGACAGATACAATGTTATATTTGAATTTTTATAACTCGAGATCAGAGAATATAAGATTTCCCATCCATTTCTCCCCACCTCTATCACTTCAAACCTTTCCCAGTTCATAAAAAAAAATCATGTGATCATTATAAATCTATATCTATCCAGAAAACCTTATACAAGTATCATTCAGCAATGTTTGCCTATCGTCTCAACGCCCTTCCGTTTACACCCCATAGTTCTAGTTTTTGCCTCCAGGATGTGTGGCGTTATTATGCACAACAATATTTTAGTTCCAATTGTCTCTACTAGGTTCAACTGTGGCGCTATTATGCACAGCAATATT
>JAFIDM010014012.1:16157705-16277447 GCA_023159025.1 Thereuonema tuberculata | reverse complement strand
ATTGTCACATCAGGTTGAGCTGTGGCGCTATTATGCACAGCAATATTTTAGTTTCATTAGTAAATGAAAGAAAATATGAGAATGCACAAGATGGACAATAATAATATATGCATATGTACTCGTATATGTGTGCATAAATAAAAAAGTATTTAATTTATCACCGACGATATCAATCTCCCACGGGAGACCATCTTCAAGGGGAGGACATGACACAAGAAAACAGAATGTCACTAACATGTATTTTAGTTCCTCTTCTTATCAACGCTATATTTCGCCGTTTTATTTCTTTTTACTGCTTCATCAGGCCTTCTTATATACATGGAAAAAACTCTTCGTAAAATATAATGAAGAATCTGGTAACAATATAGGAAAACTCTTGGGAATATTTATAACTTACATACTGTTAACAACATTGTTTATAATACTTGCAAAACTTTTTTTTTACAATTGATTTGCTTATAAAACTTCCATATTATTGAAAATAGTTTTACAATAGATTTCGCTTACAAACGATTTTCATTAATTAACTTAATTTAATGAATTAACTTCAGAATTGTTTACGCGATAATGAATGTATTTTCTTTAGATAAATATTCAAAATTGTTAAAAGAGAATATTTTTCGAACACCCACTAGAAAATGTTCGATTCGAACAAATTCCCTATCGAAATTTTTCCGTTCGAACAAATTTCCGGTGCATATGTGGTGCTTTCAAAAAAGATGGCCTTCCGTTTACACCCCTTAGGTCGCCAATATCGAAAATTCGTCGAATACTGGTCTTTTTGATTTTGACAAAGAACACTCAAGCCAAATTTAGTGTTTCTAACTCAAACCATTTCCGATATATGCATAACCTTTAAGAAACTTAACCCCAACCCCACCCGTTCAGACCCCTTAGTTGTGGTGTTTTAAAAAATCCTTTCTTAGAGAGCGCTTTCGTCACAAGGGCCCATCTCGAAAATTTCAAGTTCCTAGGTTCAGCGGTTTTGGCTGTGCATTGATGAGTAAGTGAGTGGATTTTGCCTTTTGTAGGTATTGTTTACAAAACAAAAAGAAATATTTACTGTTCGGTTTTGTTTACGAGAGCCTTCAACACTTTTGCGCATGCGTCAGGTCTCCTTCGATTTCTTCAAAATAGGGGCGAGGAGAAACAAAGATAAAAACAAACACTTTTTATAGCGTTAGTTTATTAGTAGCTGCGTTCTATTTGCGCTTTTCGGGAAAGAATTATCGAAAGAATAAATACTATTGCAAAAATGCTCCTCCGTAATTTTTTTCTTAAAAGCGAAAATGTCCAAAAGAATTTCTTAAGAAAGTACCCATCTCAGCTTATCACCCCTCTGCGGAGTAAAATCTTCCGGCAGTAGTGATTCTGTCTTTCAAAAACGCACAGCATTAGGTTTGCTTTGAATTTTCCTTAACTTCTGAATCTTATGCCTTACAAAACTTACCTTTGAAGAATTGCCATATTAAGTAATGAGAAGACCATTAATATCATTAAAAAATCATTTATTTTCCGTGGACCAGACAAAAACGTTGAATAATATTGTTTTTTAATGTACAACAATAAAAAAAATCCTGTATATCTTTTCAAACTTTCATTCTATTAATTTTTTTTTTTATTATTTTTTAAAAAAAGCTGAAACATTTTTTGATGAAACAAGTGTGGCAATTAAAATTCAAAAGAATATTTAACAAACCTAATTAAACCTCTAAGACAAGTTCAATAAGCATAATAAAGTTTATTATTCAGACAAATTTCAAACATCAAACAAATAAATCAAAATTAAATCGCAACGATTAAATAAAAATAAAGTCCAAACTTAAAAATAAAATAAAAGTAATGCTTAATTTATGTCAAAGCAATCAAATAAAACAAAAACAAAAAAAATTATTTAAATATAAATGCAGTAACTGATAAAATAAATTAACAGTAAACAGCAAATTTATGAATAAGGACAAAATAAGGATTCAGAAATGATTTTTGTTAACAAGGAGCGTTATTTTTGTATTGTTTTAATGTTTATATTATTATTATTCCTTTTTTTTTTGGGGGGGGGGGAGGTTTGCTTTGATATTGAGATTATTTTTATTTTATTTTATTTTATTTGGACTTCATTTTTGTTTACTGTTATGTTTTCATTTTGATTTATTCATGCTCAAAAGTTTATGTGAATAAGAAAGTTTATTGTGCTAACTGATTTTGTGTCAATTGTAAAACTTAAAAAAAAATTCCATTTAGTATAACGTACCTTGTCAACTGAAACTCCCTGCTAAGCCGTTATGATTATTTTAATATTGATAACCTCTTCAATATTTCTGTCTTAACAATACTTATTTAGTACATGCAATAACTAGTGTCATAAACAGAACAGTATTAGTGATGTCCTTTCTAAAGAGAACAGTTTTATGTTCTATTCATAACTGACCAGATAGTTGAGAAGCTAACTTTTTTTTTTTAGTTTTCTGCTGAAACTAATGAGGAAATTTTTTCCACTATTAAAATTATTTGCATTTTTTAACTAATCATTTAACTAGTAAGTAAAAAAAACAAAACAAAAAAAAAAAAACAGCAAGCACAGTCTAAATAGGATAACATTTTTAGATCAAGCAAGTATTGGGATTAATCATTATTTAAAAATAAGCTTTGTAGTGACATCCAATGTTTGTTTTTTTTTAATTTAAGAAAATAAGAATTTTTAAATATTTTTTTCCATTTCTTTTTGAAGGCATATTTACCTAACAATCCATTTCTTTCTTGTTCACTTACTCAAATTTTTGGTTGAATGAAATTACAATGCTTCGTATGAACTGGAGATGAGAATGTGCAATTCTGAAAAAACAGATTCTATCTAAACAAGAAACTTGGAACAAATTTATTAATAATATTGATTATAGGATTGACAATGCCAACGCATTTAGGTTGTTTAATACCTTAAATAATAAAAGTTCTACTAAATTAAATTCACCAATTGTTGTCAACGGAAAGGAAATAATGGATAAAAAGACTATGGCAAACAAATTTAATACTTTCTATTTTTTCAACAAAGAATTCCCTAAGCACCTAAAGAATAGAAAAGTGTGAAATTATTGCAGGCAAATACCTTTCTCTTTTGAAGATGAAAATGTAAAAGATTTGTTCAATAAAACCTCTCTGAAGATGAACTTCAGGAGGCTATTAAAGGTATAAAAAACAAGAAGCAACCAGAACCAAATAAAATCTTTCCTGAATTCATTAAACATCTTGGACCTATAGCTATAAGAGCTTTCCTTGCAATCTATATGAGGTCTTGAATGTGGAATATGAACCTACCTACTGATAAGACTTAAGCAATTGTAATCCCAATTGTGAAACATGGAAAGCCTCCTGATAACATGGCATATTATCGACCAATTGCCCTCACCTCAAATCTGGCTAAAGTTTTGGAAAAAATGGTGACAACTGGACTGAAATGATATTTGGAAAATAGAATCTTGCTATCTGAGGAACATGCTGAATTCTGAACTAATATGTCAACTTCCAACTCATTGATGAATTCTGTACAAAATGTGAAACAATATTTTAACAAGCGAGAAAGTGTCCTAGTTATCTTTACAGACCTTCAGGGAGCCTATATATGGTATGGGGAAGTAAGCTGACTGACAAGTTGAAAACCAGATGGTAGTAAGCTACAAACAGTTGAAAATTGGACTCCTTCAGCGAGTCTCTAGCACAATGTTATTTAGTATTTATATTAATGAACTCCCAGGACTTCTCAAAAATATTGAAGAGATAAAGGTCAGTATGTTCACTGATGATATAGTTATTTGGTCTGCTGCAAAAAATGATCATAAACAGCAAAATTAACTGGAGAAGAAACTAAATGACTCCTTTAAGATACTCAATAAATGAGCTGAAGAGAATAATATGATAATAAGCAGGATTAAGACAGAGTAACAATTTTTTACGCTAAGACATGACAATTCGGATTTTCACTTGGTACTGATCTTATAACGAAAAATACATGTACCAAATACCTAGGAATTTGTATTAGGTAGTGGTGAAAGCAAATAAAAGAATCTGTCTTATGAAAAACTGGCTGGGATTGTATACAGGACACTTTAAATATTACTTATAACACTTGTGTTAAGCCCATCATTAAATATGGCATTGAAGTTATCATGATTACAGATATCATTTAGATCACCTTGAAAAAATTCAGAATAATGCATTAAGACTGATCTGTGTGGCAGTGAAAACTACGACTATCACTGCTCTTCAACTTTACACCAGAAATCTACCAATCAATCTAGAAATTCATAAACAGGCATCAAATTCTTTAATCTCGATGTAAGCATCAAAGAAAGAAAACTACAACAGCTCCTTCACTGACTCCACTTATTCGACAAAGTGGTATTGTTGGTTGCTTTGAAGTCTGCCATACAAACCGTTGTCACATGTTGTTTTAGGGGCGCTCGCCATCTAACGCATCCCTAAGCAAACCACGACTACGGGACAAGGGGGGAGAGGTGTTTGGACGGGGAAAGGGGGAGGTGCCGTGGAAAGCCAGCCTAGAGACAGTGGCCCGCGCCTTTCAGATGAAGGAGAAAGGGCAAAACTCAGGTAAAGGGTTAAAAGAAAGATTTTATTACAGAAATAAACTGATAGAATAAATACAAGATATCAAGTATATTATATGAAGTAAAGAGATAATTTACATGTTCTCTCTCAATTTGTCCGTTCGGATCTGTCCTGGGCGGCACTGGGGGGAGATTGGCTGGGACGGTCTCGAAGGCATCCTTGAGCACTGCAGAGGCACACTTGCGATCACCGAAATCTGTTTCCGTATCTCCGGAGATGTCGACAGCTAATAGCGGACGGGCGGCTGTGTTGGAGACTGGCGGAATCGTATTTCTGCACGGGTCCGCGATGTCTCCTCTGATGCTCGCCTTCCGCACTTGCACTGCCGTCGACCTCCTGTAGGGGGTGAGCTCCAGGTAATAGTGAGAAGGGGGCAGGTTTTCTGCGACGACCGAGCACGCTTGTCGCGTGAACTTCGGGCCGCCTTACCTGCGCCTCGCCTTCTCAAACGCTGCTTGCTTCCGTCATGGAACAACGCCGAGCAGGGAAAATGCGGTGGGGTTCTTGACGACTGGAGCCGCTGGCCGCGGGAGCCGTGTCGTCTTCCCCAAGCCTCGCTTCCTGCTCTCGGCCGCTGCTCTCCGGATACTCCTGTGATACTGCTCCGACACTGCTGTGATACTGCCTTGTTTACTCCCGGGGGTCGCCGTTATATTCCTGGGAGGGGTGGTGAGACATTTCTGTCCCCATCACCGCTTGTGGCAACACCACTCGTTGTTGTGACATCAGGCCCTTTGTTTTCCCGGGCTCCCGATGCACATAACAAAAGGGAGAAAGTTGGGAGAAAGCTTTAACGGTGAACAATGGGCTTCATGGCCTGATAGCCTTTGTGGACCGTTTGGAGGAGCTTTCTCGAGCCCTTCCCGAAGTCGTTAAACCATTGTTTAAGGTTTCTTTGGTGCCAGCTTGTCGGGAAATTGCAGTCCAACAGACGCCAGGACTGAGGAACGACAAGAGAGAAATATGGAAGGTTGGAAATGATCAGAAAAGAGAAAGAAAGAAAAGGAAAAGAAATATTAGAAAAATATTGCCAAGAAAGAAAATGGAAAGGGAAATGAGCGGAGCGCGGGGCATGAATACGTTCGTGACACCGTGTCTTCCAATATCTTTCAATTATCTTCTTATACTATTAGTGGCATTAGACAGACCCTTATCCAATTGAAAGGTTTGGATAAAAACCATTGGCTTCCAGTGGATACCCTCGCATATTGGACTGATGAGCAATGAATTAGCTGACAGTGTAGCTAATCAGGCTCAAAAAAAATCTATCACTTACGAAAAACCACTTACCAAAGAAGCAACAAAAAAAACATTTGACTAAGAAATCCTCTGAGCAATCTTATAAACAATTATCAAAAAATAAAAAATGGAATTATATACAAAATTTGTGGCAGAATAATAAGTGTAAACCAAGAAAAGAAGCAGTGGCACTTTTCAGACATGGAACCAGACATGACTGTTTGGCAGCGCATCTGGAGAGAATTGGTATTTTTTTCATTTAATGAATGTGTAATTTGTAAAACTCCCACATTCATGTATGGATGAAGACCATCTCCTTCTTTGTCTGGGACTTGATATTCTTCGGAATTATATCGGAATCTCTCCAAGCTCTGTTGGGATGCCAGAACTATAACGATGAGCTAAGCCTCTTTATTTGCCATAGGGACGAACGAACAATGCTTCTTATCATTTTAACTTTTAGTTTCTTATAACGTTTTATTTATGGATGTTTATAAGAAACCTTGGCAACCTGCTTTTACCCAATAAATTTATCTATAACAGAAGATAACTCAAAAGTGAATGGTTGGCCTATATCCTAAGAAAATAGTAAAATATAATTATTTTTCATATAAAAATAGTTCATTTCTGACATTATGAAAACTAAAACAGATGCAGAAGTCAAAGCACAATATATACTGTAAGATTAGTATGAAATCTATTTTTTACTTCAAAAATACAGAATAGAACAATTCAGTAGAATGCATTACTTATCAATTATGAAGCACAATATTGGTATTAAACACATTTAATAAAGTGCTATAAAGTTTTATTCTTTCCTTAAGAACTACATAAATATAACAAAACAAAAAATAACAATATATTTAAAAGAAACCAATGAAAGAACAATAAAATAGATAAGAAAAGAAAGTCAAAGTTTGAAAAACAAAAGACTAATTAAATTGAAATGAATAAAAACAAAATTACAATACAAATTTGAGTAATTATATACTAATAACAAACAATTTTAGTAATTAAAATAAGCAGTCATTAATATGTTAAACCATTAATAATAATATTATAATAATAATTATAATATGTTAATAATTGAAAATTTAAATTATAACACAATGCTTAATTTTAAAAGAAACTTAGTATTAATTTAAAAATAATAGCAAAAACTTTTGAAAGACTTTGCATTTCAATGATGGAGTGCATTTTTAGTTTAGTATTATATAAAAATTCATCACATTTGCAATAAATAAACCAAACTGAAACACACATCAAACTTTACTTCATTTCATTGTAAATTTACTACTCACTAATGTTTCGTTGCAACTTTAAACATCTGCACAGAAGTTAGTTCAAGAAATAAAAATAAAAATTAATAATATTATGACCATTAGCTGCATTCAATGTACATGTTTCTCTACTCTATTCTCCTTATCTCTGGCCTAATTTGCTTAATGTCAAGTTTTGCATTTTTTATTTACAAGCAATCTGCAGATAAATAAGTTTATTTTTTCATTCTTTAAAATCTTCAAAAGACAAAATAAGAATTTCAAACTATCATCACAGTCGCAGAATTGATTTTGTTAATAATTGCAATTATTAAATGATCACTTATTATTTAATAGAGCCTGTTTTCTAGAATTTGAGTACCCTGTTTCAGTTTATTCAAGATTATAATTTTTCTAAAATATTTACATAAAATCCTGAGACTTCTACGGTAACAAGTTTGGAAGTTGTTGTCAACTTCAGAATGTTTTGAAAACATTGGTGTCACCGGAAATTTTAAATTTCCCTGTACAGTACCACTAAAGTTACAATCTCAAAGGAATTTGAAAAATTAATATAACATAATCCTAGGTTGTTGTTTTTTTTCTGAGATGTTAAAAATACTCTAATAAAAAAACAAAGAAATTAGGCAAAGGATATTTGAATTAGTATTGCATCAGAGAACGTTGCAGTTAGCATTCATTTTGCCATTATTTTCATTTCAGAATACTTCTTTAATGGTAAATCATGATTACAATATACAGTCACTTAAGTTGTAATAATGTGAAAGGATATATACATTAAAAGAATTACTTACAGAATTGCTCACATGTGATAATTTAAGTTTGAGTCTTCAAGGTTTTTTTTTTTCTTAGCTAGAGATGGCATTTTATCATCGTATAACCTTTCAAAAAGAGTTTATTCTCCTTATTGGTAATGCAGACAAACACAAATCATGCTGTAACTTTTGTATAGATACTTACAAAAAGAGTTTATATTTCTTTGCTTGGCTATTCATCTACATAAAACTTTTTCTGTTCTTATCTTAACTCTCTATATGGTTTGATTCACTTCTTCTCACTCCATTTCTTCTACCATTTCAGAGCAGGCAGCTTTGACAGACTGCATTGATCTCTTTCAAAAACTAATGAAATCGACAATAATACAAAAATTCTAACCTACATAATGTAAAATGTGGAATTTATCTTATTCAATTGAGACATTGCACATAGTAACATTTGCCTAAAACCTGTTTATTTCCTGCAAGTATTAACAAATTTACATTTACCCAAACTTAACATATTTACAATTTTCTTCTTTTTTAATCAAAAAGCTTGATATGATTTACTGATGACAAATACTGGCATTCATAAGTTTGCATTTTAAGTGATTTATTTTTATTAACTATCTATTATACATTAATTTACACAATCTTATCTAAAGCTAATATAATACAAATTATAGCTGTCAAATTATTGAAAGTAGGGTCTGTTAGTTTTACCAGGGTCAAATCTACCTAAAGAATAAACTGATCGTTGTAAAAATTAAGCTTTGGTTAATATGAAATCCACTCCACATTCTTATTGAAATTAGAAGGACAAGTTTGGAAAACATCTTAGACTGACAGTCCCGTAAATATGTGCTTCGTGTTCTCAAATAATTTAATAAAAGTAAAAGGATTATTCTGTTTCCTTAAATAAAGAAATGGGGAAACAAAAAGGAGATTATTTTACAGTAATCAGATTATTAAGGATAAAGGTCTATCAAGAAACTTAGCATTGGAAATTAATATCTTGATTAAATTTAAAAAAATATCAAACAGAATTGTTTATAGAAAGTAAGATTAATATTAGGACCTTAGATGGGCAGAACAAAAAGGTCTAATTAAATGCAGTTTACTGTGCTGTCTTAGTTTGTGTACGTTATTAGATATCAATAATTGTTAGAAGAATGGTATTTTTCTTAATAGTAGCTGATATCCTCCTTTCAGACATTATTGGATTTCTTTTAAATTTTCTTCAGTTACATACATTTAACTTAAAATTATAAGTTATAAAATCATTTTTACAGTAATTGGAATTACGTAATTTTTACAAAAATTAAAATTATGTTATTTTATAACCTAACATGGAAACATTTGTAGTTTAAGAATTGTTAAAAACCATATGTATGGCACACTAACTTTAATTTCTTTCAATTCTTGATATGTTTTTTTAATATTTTTTTTTTAAAATTTAAAGACTACTTTTTAAGCATTCTTAATTAAAAACAAAAAAGTTATAAAAATCACAAAAAGAATTGCAAAAAATTAAAGTGTTTCGGCTTATTCATCATCATTGTTATTTTATAACTATTTTTACTTTAATTTTAAACAAAAAAAAAAAAAAAAAAAAAATTAAAGATAATTATAAAATAATATAAGTCGTTCTGGCATGGCCGAGTGATCTAGACGGCGGTCTGGAATCTGGGTTGGAATCCCAGTATTGGTATGGCTGTTTCTTTCTTCTTCTGTGATTCTCCCTGAGACTTAGTATCTCAGGGTTATTCTGGACGGGATGTGAATCTCCCCCCCCCCCTTCTTGAATATCACTAGTTCCGTGGTCCCTAGTTGGCCAAATTCAATAAAGGAAGGAAGGAAGGAAACTAATATAATTGAAAGTATTATCTGTAACTCAATTATTAAACTTTATTAGAAAAATAATAATAATAATAAAAACTTAAGACACATGTTTTATTATGCAATATTTCTGTTTTAAGAAATAAAAATAATAAAATCTTCCAGACACTCAGATATCGATTACTGACTAATGGATGTGAGGAATCAGTGTATAATTACTGCAAGTGATTCACAAAATGGAAGTTAACATCATTGACTCCATAGCCAAATATACTGTAAATGTATAAAGCATTAGCGAAAAAAAAAAAAAAAAAATAGTAGTATATTCCGTAAGGTCCAAGAAATTTTAAAGCTCTAATTTTAAACTTTAAGTACCACAGGCTTATTCAAAAAGAAAAAAAAAAAAAACCTGTCTAATGCTTAATGAAATGTGCAGTTTGAAGCATCAGCTATAGAAGCTCGTATGTAATGAATTGAATGATATAAATAGATAAAGGATGTAAATATAAAGGGAAAAAAAGCCTACTCGCTGACTCAAGTAGCACCATTGGGAATAGAATCCATTAGAATGTTTAGAATTGTTCATTCAAATTCTCTAATCAAAATAATGTAAATATCTGAAGATTTTGTATAGCTGCCTTGCTTTTAGAACCCATGTTTATCAATAAAAATGATAAAAGTATAAAGGCCATCTTTAAGTATTTGAGCGAAAGCATTATTATTGATATGATTATGCTCTGCAATAATGAAAAAATGGTGAATATTTCTTAAATTGCTAAAAAATTTTTAAATCAATTTTGAATATTGGTAGAATTACTAAGTCAATGTGTGCTAAATTGACTGGGAAAATCTGAGAATTTCAGATACACAAAATGCAATGTAACAGTAAATACAGAAGACAGGTATTTTTATCTTTTCCGAACATCTTCAAGATTTTCAAAAAAAATAAATAAATAAACAGAGCAACATTAAATATAAGAAGTTTTGATTTACAAAAGACAGATTACACTTGAAAAGTTAGTAGAGCTCTTTCAGTTTCTTTCAATTATTGCTTTTATAAAATCAAACAATAATTTACAAGATCAATTATACCCTACATCTAACATACCCTACATAACAGCAGAAAAAAATATCATGAAAGGCATTTTGTAAGGCTAATGCTATATACAGGGTGTTTCAAAAATACACGGCATAATTTCAGGTATGTATTTCCCACATGTAGACAATCAAAATAGTTCATTACAACATATGTCCGGAAATGCTTCATTTCCGAGTTATGGCCTTCACAACATTGAAAATCACCGGAACGTTTTTCGTATTTACAGATGAAGCACAGGTCACACGAGATGGCATAACAAATTTCCACAATCAGCATGTATGGGCGTATGAAAACCCAAATGCAACTGTTGTATCTCATCACCAGGTGCGGTTCTCCCTCAACATGTGGGCCGGTATCATTGGTGATCGATTAGTTGGACCCCATGTACTTGTAAACAGACTTACGGGGCAGGCGTACACAAACTTCCTGGAAAACACCATACCTCATGTTTATGACGACACTCCACTGATCGATCGTCAGCACGCTCACTTCTTGCATGACGGCGCTCCTGCACACTTCAGTCGTACGGCTCGCCGGTACTTGGATCGAACGTTTCCTGATCGATGGATAGGTAGAGGTGGCCCAATTGCTTGGCCTCCACGCTCACCTGATCTGAACCCTCTCGATTTCTACTTGTGGGGCCATTTAAAATCATTGGTTTATTCGTCTCCGGTGCCTGATTTGGAATCCCTTCGGAATCGAATTGTGGCACGTTCTGAGGACATACGCAACATTCCTGGAGTGTGGGATCGTGTTCGCAGGTCATTGAGACATCGATGTGAGGTCTGTATTCAAGCAGGAGGTGGTCATTTTGAACATCTTCTGTAATGGCAACGACCGGCGGAACGAAAAACGTTCCGGTGATTTTCAATGTTGTGAAGGCCATAACTCGGAAATGAAGCATTTCCGGACATATGTTGTAATGAACTATTTTGATTGTCTACATGTGGGAAATACATACCTGAAATTATGCCGTGTATTTTTGAAACACCCTGTATATATATATATACAGTAGAGCCCCGATTATCCGCGGGATTGGGTGGCAAGGGCTTCGTGGATAACAAAAATCGCGGATAACCCGAAAAAAGACAAAAAATGAGGTGTAAACACGAAAAAAAAATATTTCACCATTAAAAACTACGTTTTATTGTACAAAAAACATAATATGTAAAACTTTTAAAATATGTACAGTAAAACAAAAACCTTTGCTCTACGTTTGCATCCACAAATTCCGAGAAGGCCTATACGATGCACAATAAACCTGTCGGAAATTTTCGACCTTCGCACTGTAGGGCCTATTGTATTTTCCCTGTTGTTGGCTTGGATTAAAATTGGTTTTTTTTGAGGTTTGTAATTAAAAAATTTTTTCGCGGCACTCGCGGATAATCGGGGCTCTACTGTATATATATATATTATTTATTCATTTTGTTTCCCCATTATTGCATCAAAATTTCAATAGATTTTTTTTTATTTATATCATAGAAAAAGTCTATATTGTTTCATCTTAATGGACATTTTAAGACATATATAGTTAAATTTAAAATATAGATGGACTATAAAAAAAAATGTATCAAAGATTTCAAAATTCTTTGCACAATTTGAATGTCTACAATGGTAATATTTTCAAAGTTTCCTTAATGTGTCCATCTATAATTTAAATAAAACAAACCTGACTAAATCCTCACAAAATAAGCTTTTCAGGAAAAGTATCAAAAAATTACAATTTAATCACAGTTGAAAAAAAAATTTCATTAATCATTAAAAAATAACAATCTAAAAGAGTTCAAGAATTTTTGAAAAGACTAAATCTCAGGATGTTTAAGATCTTAAAATTTTGTTGACAGTTTTGCTAAACATTACAAATAATTGAAATTCAGAAAAACTTTTAATTATCCCATAATAAAAGTTAAGAAATCTCAATTAACTTTTCAAAATCAAGTAATATTAAGATTTATTTTAAACTGGCTTTCCAGTGTGTAGCCATATTTAAATCAAATCATTACGTTATTTTAATCATTCCATTTACTAATTTTAATCAGTCTTAAGCATTAAGAATAAATGAATTATATTTTACAAAATTTTCCATTTTACAAAATTTATAATTTTATTGCTCCTGTTATCAATATTGATAATACTGCTAAATATTATCATAAACATGAAAGAGGCAAAGAAATTATAGTAATTTAAACTTCACAATTCTCAATTATCTACTCTTCCAAACATTAAAACAGAAATTATATTTTGTCTAAATTAAAATGAAATCCATCACATCATCATTTGTAAATTAATTAAGATACAATTCAAGTTTTTCTTGTAGGGAATTTTAAGGTTTTTAGTAAATGATTATAAATACAATTGCATGATATATACATGTGTTTTTGATTTTTTTTTTTTTTTTTTTTTCAAATAACTTATTTTAATATGCAGAATCATTTATTGTTAATGTTCTGAAAAATCCATTATTTTTTTGAAAATTATTTCAAAAGAAATAAATTCTAAAAAAAAATCACTAAATTCTATAACTGACATGATTAGAAAGCAAAGGCATTTGCCATTTACAGAAGTGAAATAAAAGTTAAGTTACTAATGCCTTACTGAAAAGATTATGCAAAGAAATATGAATATCTATTTTTAGTACTTTCAAATATATTGTAAAAATATGCCAGGCTTTATACAAATAAAATAAAATGATCAGTTGGCCAACTACTGATCATTACAGCACTGTTATAGGATGCATTATTAAGCCATTTAAAAAAACAGTTATTTCATTTCAAATAAGTTTTATTTTTAATCGAAAAATAGATGGCTGCATCGTTCATTTTGTATTATGCTTTTTCTTCCCTAACTTTTATTGTAAATGAATAAGAGGATTTCCATTTGGAGAACAATTCAACCTCTTACAAAAACTAATGTGTCTATCCCTGTTTACTGAAGACTAGAACTGACGCTTGAAAGCTACTGAAAATAAATGAATTAATGAGAAAATATTACTTGAGAAGAAGAAAAAACAAAAACAGACTGTAGTCTTTACTATTAGAAGTGAAAATAGAGACCTTTCCAAACAATAAATAAAGGAAGTACCAGACCATAGACAAGTTTAAAAACACAATGCTACATTTCCGTACCTTAATTAACTGTTAGCAGTGAATGATTAAACAATACTTTCAAAAACTATTTATAAGTATTTATGTAAAAAAAAAATACTTATTGCATTGAGCACTAAATTTTTATCAGTCACTTTTTTTGGTTCAAAAAAGACATGGCAATGGAGGTAGCACCGTGATCTATTATAGTATCTTTAAAATTATTGTTATTGTTATTTGCTTGATTGGTTTACTTATTATTTTCTCTAATATTATTAAATGATTGCATATATTTCAGGGGTTTTTTTTTTTTTTTTTCCTTGAATTCTTTTTAAACTTTTATCCATTATAATGGTATTTAATATTTATTCTGTCAGTTTATGAAGAGCCTTTTTTGTGTATTCATAAGCAACAAAAAGGGCACCTGTTGAAGGAAATGTGCGAATAATGGTAGGACCAAGTCCATTATACAAAGGTTTAATACCTGAAACGAAAAAAGTAAAAAAAGAGAATGTCAATGTTGTGGCCATAATTTCTCTCTCTTTTAAATGAAAAAATAAAAAAAGAACAAAAGAATAAAAAATTAAAACATAATTAATTTGAAGTTATATTCAGTCCCTTAAGAAATATAAAAGATCAAACATTCTCTGTAAAAATGAAGCAAGTAATGCTTATTAAGATAGAAACTTCTTGTATTACAACTGCATTGTTTCTTATCTTGTAGATACACTGAAGCTCAGTTATAATGCGGTTGTTTATATCACAAATTCGGATATAACACAATTTGGTCTTGGACCCCTTCTATTTTGAAAAAGGTGTATAATTGTAAAATTGCAAAATTTACTATTTTTTCGCCTAAAATCAAATCAAAGGTGTAAATTAATATGCTTGTTTCCTTATTATTTACAGTAATTGAGACTCTATACCCACCCTAATGTCACGAAAATGCGTGAAATACAATATATTTTTTTTAAAAATACCAGAATCGCGAACTTTTTCGTTTAACCAAAATGAATATCGAGATCTATTTTTCTGCCAATGACAACCAGTAAAGAGGTCCATGTAATCTAATAGGTGTATGAATACCTAGTTTCGATCCACGTTACTCGTCGTTTGTACAAGATGCCAAGATGGCGGCGCCAAATCGATTTTGGTTAATACTGTATAACCCATCAAAGTGTTGAAAAGGTAATGATTTATGTATTTATAAATATAAAATTCTCTCACATAGCTTTGAATGATGTAGGTAATCCCGAAATGACCATTTTAAATCAATTTGGAATTGTGTGGGCGATAATAGGGTGCGATATATGACATTTGATTTCGCGAAGTAATAAAAGTTCAGTTATATCACGATCTTCGAGATCTTGGATCCGAAAGATCGCATTATAACTGAGCTTCTGTGTATTATAAATGAGGCAAACAGCTTATTTGGACAAAACATAAATAAGCCAAATTGAAAAGAGATGATACAGATAGATTAGCATTGAATAAGTGAAAATAGTTAAAGGTTTTTCTTGGATTGAATTTTCCATTAGTTTCTAATGATTTAGCTCAACCCAATTGATATGCCTGTGTAAAATCATCAATGGGCTCATCATCATAGTTCTATCATTTAGATCGTAATACAAACTTATCTGTAATATTTTTATTTTATGCTAGATTTAATTATAAGTGTTTAAGAAGTTTACGAAAGATTACAAAAGAAACAGCAAAAACAAATTAGTTCTACCAAACAAAGGTGTGATATTTCATACAGAAAGTAATGCTTTCTAAAAATTTCACCTTCAGCTTGGGATGGGTGGGAGGGAGAGAAGAATGTCTATATACATATTTGTTAAAAAATGCTACAACAGATTTTGAAAATTTTATTTTATTTTTCAAGAAATTAATGCTTTGTCATTGTCTTTTTTTTTTTTTTGCATCATACAACTAAACACTTTCCATATGTGGCACTTAAATGAAATATAAAAATTTAAAAAGATCTTCTGAGTAATGTTTTAATTTTGTAAAGATTTCATTTATGTAATGCTTCATCACTGTTTTTAATTAAAATGAAACCGTATACATAAAATGAAAATAAAACAAAACAAAACAAATAAAAAATCCTTAAAAAATGATCAAAGAAATTAAAATAATATCTAAAATATACCTTCTTTCCTGACAATAGTTGAAATTACTGATAACATGGATTCTTTAGAACCAGCAATCTGGATACGTGATTTCACTACATCAAAGGGGAATATTGCTACCCAGAGAGCTACTCCACCCACACCCCCACTGATGATTGTGCGGAATAAACCTGTAAACATTAGAAAGTTTTAAGTTTAATGATATAAAAAGGTTTCTGCTACTTCCTGAGAATTAATCTATATCAGATTGTAAGTAATTATATAACTTATCCATTTACATGTGTATTTAATATTAACTAGCAATTTAATATTTGCAGGTTTCGTCTGCAGGATTTCATAGGGTTTAAAAATTTATGAATATTTCTCATATCAGTACCGTAATCATGTTCTTTGACTATTCATGGCTTCCAAGCTAAGAGAAAAGAAATGTAGCATCTACTGCCTGAACTTAGCAATTCAGAGGTTTAGGTAAAATGATTTTCAGATCTTGTTTTATTAAATAAAGCAAGCAGACTAAAAACTCAGGTAACTGTAAATTGAAAAGTAGATTAAGTACTGATAAATTTTCTGAATTGATCAAAAATATCAGCACAGACCAATTTCAAAAGTTGAAAGGCAACTTCAAAAATAGAAAAGAAGAACTAAAAACAGACAGCAAAGAAGAAAATAATCATATTGGGAAAGTCCTACAATTCAAAATAGATAAGTTAATTCAAATAAGGGCTTAGAAACGCATCAGGAGTGCTTGTGAGCATACGGCTTGAGTTTTAACTTCACCTTGTGTTAAAAATGACTGTCTCCAGTTTTCCTTCTATTTATTGATATTTAAAAAGATTTGTTTTTGTTTTTGAATAACATTTAAAAATCTAAGAATACATTTCTTCTTATTGAGCATGTTTCTTTATTAATTCAAGTTAAATTCTTTGACATTTTTTGTGAGTCAATTATCTGTTTTTGGTTTGAGTTATCCATTGCTCATTGACTCCTATTAGTACAAAAATAGAATCAGAATACAAAATTGTTGAATAAATGTGGATCAGCAATCATATCACACAATCATCAAATTCTTTAAAAACAGATACCATGAATCCTGACATGGAGTAAAATAGTAAGCAATCTCTTGAGTAAAGCATAATTGAATGTATTCTCCAATGTCAAAGTATCTCAGTCTTTTTCTGCAACACAGTCTTTTCCAGCAGCTTGCTATAAATCATTTTACATTGTTCAATATTGCCAGCCATAGTTGATTTAATATTCTGAATATAGTAAATATAGCATTTATTGTTGTAACAGAATAACTTGTGAAAGTAGTTTTTGTTAATTGACAGAATGACATTCTTGATTATAAATGATGTTAATGAATGAAATTGAAGTTAAGTAAATATCAGGTGTAGTAATTTTTATGTTCTAAAGTAATAATTCACCGATTGGTTTTACCATTATTTCAATGAAGCTTATCTCAAATTAGCCACGCATTTGGCAAAATGATTGAATACCGCAGCCTTTTATAACTGTCCAGTGTTGCTTTGACAAAGGTTTATCACAAAATATTGAAGTAAGAGTATTTCTTGTATCTAACAGGGTTTATGGTTGTGTTAAAAACACATTTAATTTATTATTGCCCAGGAAATGATACTTTTATTATCAATATGTCTTCATTACTCATCATGATGCATTCAACACACTGAAATTTATTTTATTTAGAAATGTAAAACATTCAAGACAGGAACCCATCTAATAACTAAAGTTCAAAAAATTGCATAAGACATTTTAAGTGCTGACGATTTCACAATAAGTCAGTACACAAACAGAAAGGCAAAATAAATTTTCCAAAAGATTAATATCATACAAACCAATGTTTTCTTTTGAGGTATTTGGCGGTCGTAAAAGTTCTCGACTTAATTCATAGCCACCAAAAAAGAAGAAATATCCAGGCATTTCCCTAACAATTGTTGATGTCAGTCCTCGATAAATCCCAGGAATGCCTTCAGCTTTTAATATATCTCTAGTCATCTTCCATGGTCCTCTAACCAATTTAAAAAAAAAAAAAAATAGTATTTTTAGAATTAAAAAAAAAGTTAGGTTTCTGATTCTAAATTTGTGTGTGATATGAATGCATTTTTTTTAAAATTTTATGTGATTTATTTATATATACATACAGGGTGTTTCAGAAATACTTTTACATACTTTGGGGGTGGGTTCCTAATATCAAAACAAGAACTGAAGTCCATAAACATTTGTTCAAAAATCCTACAGTTTTCAGTTATTAATGAAAGTTTATGGTCAACATGTTTCAAGATACAATCCAACAACTCACGCTTGCTGTTGCACTGATTGTCTCCTAGATAGCGCTGTGTTGTTGCTAAGGAGATTTGTTTCCATGTGTCATTGGTGAACATTTGTGTAGTAGTGAGTTAGTCTGTCTTCAGTGTGTCAGTTGTGTAGTAGTGCGTTAACTGAAATGTGTTCCATTGAACCATGGCAGGATACCCCTTTTGTGAGCAGGCAGATATGATTTTTATATACTGTCGCACGAATGGTAACAGATGCGATGCTGCACGGTTGTATCAGATGGCGTTTCCAGAACGCAATCAGCCAAGTCATCCAACATTTGCTGCTGTTCATCTTTATGTTGCTAAGACAGAATCTGTAGCACCATGAAGTATGGATAGAGGAAGACCAAGAGTCGCTTGTATGGCTAACCAGGAAGAACGCATTTTACAGGTTGTTGCAGAAGATCGGGGAATCAGCACACGACAGGTGGTCCGAGTATGTAATGCATCTCCTACTACCACATGGAGGGTACTTCACGAGAAGCTCCTGTATACGAATCATCTGCAACGTGTGCAGGGTCTTTCGCCTGCCAATTACCCACCATGGGAGAACTTTTGCCATTGGTTTGTTGCACAAACTGCCAATCCGTTGTTTGTCTCTTTGGTCTTATTTACAGATGAGGCAACATTTGGATGAGATGGACTAACAAATTTTCACAACCAATATTTGTGGGCGTATGAAAATCCTCATGGTACAATTCAGGCTAGACACCAGTATCAGTTTAAGATTAATGTGTGGGCTGGAATTGTAGGTGACTGTCTAGTAGGTCCATATGTTCTTCCAGCATGTCTGACAGGCGCTGTCTACAGGGACATGATTCAGAACACTCTTCAGCCTTGCTACAGGATAAGACGAAACATGTGGTTTATGCATGATGGGGCTCCAGCACATTTTAGCCACATTGTTCAAGATGCACTAGCCGATATCTACCATGACAGATGGATAGGCAGGGGAGGACCAGTTTCATGGCCTGCACATTCCCCTGACCTCAATCCTTTGGATTTTTATCTGTGGGGACCACCTCAAACAATTGGTTTATGCAGCAGACACTCCTAATGCAGAGACACTTTATCAACAGGTCATGAAAGCCTGCGAAACTGT
The DNA here is from genome assembly GCA_023159025.1 of Thereuonema tuberculata. Lineage (NCBI taxonomy): Eukaryota > Metazoa > Arthropoda > Chilopoda > Scutigeromorpha > Scutigeridae > Thereuonema > Thereuonema tuberculata. The sequence continues at coordinate 16,257,965 of JAFIDM010014012.1, read as the reverse complement.
TCGACACCGTGTGGGAATATTGGAAAGGGTGCGACAGTCCATAATCTGACGACTGCATGCATGTGTGGAAGCATGAGGAGGACATTTTGAACATTTCTTATGAGCTTTTGAGTTGCTGAAAGTTTCAACACTAACACTGACAATGTCTAACAGATGTGTCAGTACGCTCTTTCTTTAATAACTGAAAACCGTAGGATTTTCGGACATATGTTTATATGGACTTTTGTTCTTGTTTTAGTGTTAGGAACCCACCCACTCAGTATGTGAAAGTATTTCTGAAACACCCTGTATGTATATATAAATAAATCATATAAAATTAAAAAAAAAAATGCATTCATATCACAAATTAAAATTTAAGCTTCTTCTAATAAAATGAGACTATTAATTTCATTATTGTCTAAGGGCTAAACTATTAATGAAAAGAAACAGGAATAAAATTACTTACATATGTATCATTTTTTCTCCAGAAATGTTACTCATTTCTCTTTGTGCCTGTAGACGGCATTTTATTAACTCAGTTGGACACAATGCTAAGGCAGAAAAAAAAGCAGCTAAAAACCCTGAAAATGCATTTTCCAAAACAGTTAGATCCTTCACTGCATCCTTCCTAACTGCAAACTGAACAACTTTTTGGCATCCTCCATATGCAGCAAAGAGAATGGAATTTTCTGCCACATTGGCCACCAGTGAAGGCACTGTTCCAGCATACAAACCCCTGAAATAAATTAAACAAATTTTCATTGAACTAATAATAAAAAGTGAAAGTAATCTAAAAATCTATCAAATAGTGGAAAGAAATTATAAATTTCTTGCCCAACATTTGTACTTTTAATTGAGCCAAGATTTTTTTTTTTTTTTAGATTTTACTATTACTTTTAGTGCTGGAGAAATGCAAACTTCCTCCACAACTGTGCATACACAGCTTAAGAGATTACAGTTTTTGGAATGTTACTGCATGTAGGCCAGGCAAGGGTGCTTGGCTGCGAGTTGCAGGTTCGATCCCTGGCCTCGGTGGCAACCTGACCTCATCTTAGTCCCATGGTCGCGGAAAGCTGGGAGCCTTACCTCCAGCAACTCTAAGGGCCACATGGATACTGTACCTTAACTGCATGTTTAACTTTGAAGTAGTAGTATATGGAAGATATCTCACTATAGCTTTTGACAATAATTTGTAATATCCAAATAGTAGTTTAGCATTGTTATAAGGCTTAAGTTACATCTTTGAGAACTAGTCTTCATTTGACATAGAAAGGACTAAATGTAGATGTGGCAAGGATAAGAATCAAGAACAAAATTCAGCAAGCATATTGTTTAAAGTATATAAAACCAAACCATATTATAAATATGCTAAATGCTAATTGGTGAACTCTGGGGAAGTTTTGAACAAACTTCATTAGACACATGCGAAATTTAGGAAAAGTCAACTATATATATAATACATATAAAATATTGGTGATGTGCATTTTGTTAATGAACACATTGGAGTAAGTAACAGTCAATCCACTTCAACATAATTAGCTTTAAGATTAGTGCTAATCCTTTGTTAATGTTGTCAACTACTGCCTGTATATAAGATCATGCTTAAATTGTCAAAACTACACACATTTTAAAGTGATAAATGAAGATGTGACATTAAGGATAAGAATCAAGAACAAAATTCAGCAAACATATTGTTTAAAGTATATAAAACCAAACTTTTGAAGTTTTGAACTGTCACCAATTATTGAATACATTATGTTCCTAATAGCTATTATTCTGTGAGTTTTATAAGATTTAATTAAAAAAAATTCCATTAACAAAATACTAATAATAGTACTATAAGCAATAGCAATAATGTACAGATGTCAGAATAAAAACACGGCAAAAACTATTCTTTAAGTTGGTTGCCAATCTTCTCCAATTTCATTTGCACAAAAGAGCTTGAAAACCAACCAACAAACAAGAATTGATAGAAGGTTTTATGAATGAGAGGAACAAAATCTTATAAAACCATTAACCATTCGACAATGTCTAATTATAAATAAAAGATTTGCCACCAAATATTATTTTAGTGGCAAAAGACTCCAATGAACTACTGTAATTTGTGAGTTAAGAGTTTATTATAAAATGTCTAGTTTATAATATATCTAGTGTACATAAAGTAAATGAACTTACTTGACACCATCATTAACGTATGTTTTTACAAAACAGTCAAGTCCTCCTTTATACAGGGTTGGAAACGTTTGCATTTTAACTTTCACTGTATCTAGTGGCTGACCAACAACAACATTAGCTATCCCACCTAAATGTTTAAAAGAAAGAAAGAAAATGGCCAGGAGTAAAGATCAATATTCAAGACAATTTGCTTAATCTGAGACACTAAATTCTAGAATATTAAAATTACTTGAAGAGACATATCATGATTGATGTAATCAGACCTTAGATTCATACAGAGTATTCTACTACAATCGTTTAAGTTTTAATGGTATACATATGCCAGATTTAGAACTTCGATAATCTTTAAGATATTGATGGAAATCATTGTCAATTCTTGAAGGAATGCAGCACTTCCAAAATAAAATAAAATAAAATGGTTTTGTTAATTTGAAAAACAGATCGATAGAAATTAAACCTAGTGTGAAGATAAAGTAAAATAACTGTACAATTGAATAATTCCAAGGTCTTAGGATGATGTGATTGAGTAATCTTCATTAATTCATACTATGAAAGAGATGATTTGAACTATTAAATATCATTTTAAAGAGAAAGTTAAGTTTAATTTGACTTTTATTCCAACTGCCCAGCTTCCCTTGTTTGTGAGTTATAACTTTCCAAAAGTGGTGCAGAGTTTTTTGTAAATACAGAGTTTCTAAAACTACTTTCTAAAATTACTTTTTTTAAGATATCACATTTATCTGATAAAGTGTTTATCAAAGTAAATTAAAGCTCATGACACTACGAGTGAATTCAATCATCAAGAAGATTCAAATTGAGAGAAATTCGTGCTACCCTCATTTGGGCATTTTATCTTCAGGAATGTTTGGCCAACCCACAAAATGTAATCGAAATCCACAATGGAAGTCTAGTCTTACTCATTCTTGTTTTTAAATGTTGCAAAGATTAAAATAATAAACTAAATCAAAATTACAAAGTATCGCAATTTCAATTATTAAGCTATTATAATATATTCTCATTTGATTATATTGTACACTTAGATACTGCATTTAGTTAATGCTTCACAAAAATCCTATTACTCTTAGTAAAATATCAAGTGATTTGTGATTTTAAATTTTTCTGATCCGAGACAAAAAAAATGAAACTTCCAGAACTTTATTACATGAAATGAAAGATACAGGAAAAGATTAGACACTAGTTTTAATCTTTAGTTAAATTATATATTTCTGATTAAGTAATACCTGCTGAGCCTGCAATAAGATCAATGATGGCATCTTTTACATCTGATCGTTGAGGATCAGATGCTTGCCCAGGGTCTGGTGTATGCATTTTGGTATCTGACTCTAAAATAAAAATAGAATTAATTAAAAATTGATTTATCAAGACACAAACAGTAAATCAGATAAGTAATACCTTCGGCATCTAGATGAGGTTTTCTAGTGCATTGTCGTCTATTTAATATTCACTTTAAATAAATTAATTCAATCTTTTTACATTAACTTTAAAAAAATAAAATAGCATATCCTTTATTATTATTAAAGAAAGTACTACAGATTTTCACTAGCTTCATTATGCATTTGATTATCTTAACAATAAATAAATTTAATTAATGTTTTTTCTATATCATATCACTTCCACTCCATCTCACTAATACATTAAACTTGAGATGTTTTCATCCAAATTTATGGATATTGAGTTAGATATCATGTTTCTCTTACGTAAAAATAGAAACAAATTTATGATTATTTTTTTTTTCATTTACTCATTACAAAATATTATTCCTATATTCTATCAAAGAACATCCAATGATTGAGAAAAAAAACTTTAGTATCAGATTTTCGCAGGAGAAAGTGTTTAGCTATGTGCTTTATTACCTCTTGGACTGTGTGTCACCGTATCAATACTTTTAATGGCTTATTTGATTCAGGAACTAGGAAATTGAAATTATATCACTCAATAATATGTCTTTTTCTAAAATTCTAGAAAACCTGAAGGCTTTCAAAGGCTTTCAAATCAAAAACAATCTCATTGATTCAAAGATCAAAATTGATATATGCAAATGAAACCAGCTCGAGGATTTTTTTTTTTTTTTTTTTAAGTATAGAATATATAAATGTAGTACAGTTAAATTACCTTACTTAACAATTAATTTCAAATACCAAGATGTGCAGTTTTAGCAAATTTTACCTGTAATTCAGTACTAGATGTATTTGGAGAATAAATATGCTAGTTGGACTTGATCACATTCAGAAAAGCTCTTTCAAAACACCTGTCATAGCATCAATAAATCATCCACAGATGTCTAGAGCAACTATTTTTTTCTAGCATTTCAGGAGATTAATTCCAAATGGTTGAATATACATATTTTTTTCTGTGATTCACTTACGAAATCCTCATGATAATGTTTTACAATAGTTTTGCATTTGTAATTCTACAGTATTTAAAAACTGATACATTTTTGAATAAATAAGCCATGACCAAATATAGTAAGAACACCCACCTCCTAAGCCACATTGGGAGCTCTAAGGCTTAAGACTGCAGGCGAGTGGTGTTATACCCATTCAGCAAGCAGCCATATAAAGTTCTACACACAGCATTCAGGTCAGGAGTCTGTTTTGCAAATGACTACTGACAAAATGCTTTCTTTTTATTTCTTTAAAAGACCATTCTGCATAATTTTCCAAGTAGAGCAGAGTGGGATTCTGGATCAATTCCTGTACTCACAGACCAGTCTGTTTGTTTATAAGGATGGATCCAAGTCTTCCAATGGCTCCGGGGCAGATGTGTATTACCAAACTGGTGGGATTGGTTTTTCTTATAACCTAGGTAATTTCACAACTGTCTTTCAAGCAGAAATCTTTGCAATTCTTGCTTGTACCGGCATCTGTTTGGACAGAAACATCAGAAATAAAAATATTTATATTATTTCTGATAGCCAAGCACTCTGAATGCTTTGAATCAGTGCCGCATTACTTCTAAGATTGTTTTTGATATCCTCAAAGCTCTATCTCTACTGGCATAGTACAATAAGGTTCGTCTTTTTTGGGTGCCAGGATACAGTGCTTATGAAGGCAATGAGAAAGCCGATTCTTTTGCTAAGAAAGGCTTGGAGATGACCTTTATAGGTCCGGAACTTATTGGTTTATTCAATAACATGATTAGAAAGATCTTTCTTAAGAAAATGAGAGCTTTACAGCTTAAGTCATGGCACAGGCAGGCCAAGATGCTAATTCAAGGACCTAGCAACAAACGTGCCTCCAAACTTTTAATGTTATGGAAAAAGGAACTCGGTACTGTTGTTGGTCCACTTACTGGACATTGTCATCTTAACAAGCCTTTTTGGCTCTTAAACTTAAAAAGACAAACCTGTTTGTAGGAGTTGTCATTCACACATCTTATGTAACTGTAAATATTTCACAGTACTTAGGCATAAAATCCTAGGATCTTTCTTTTTAGAACCAAAGGATTTGTTTACAGTCCCTATAAGTAAACTACTGTGTTTGCCGTAGCTATAGGACTTTTGGGGGATTAAGGTTGGGGGAAGTACAATAGACCTTAGGTCACGGTGCTAGATATATTTACCACCCATTTTCTACATTAACACCCCACCTCCAAAAGAAGCATCAAAATAAAAAAATTTAGTCACAAGATAACAATATATTTAGAATTCTATTTATTTATTCAATAAAATCACTGGCAAAATTTATATTTGCCTTTCAGAAATGATGTAATACAAATTTCTAAACACATTTGGTTTTACTCTTTTAAATATCAATATGTTGTCGAAATTCTGATAAGTATCTAGCACTTGTGTTACATTATAATTACAGAATATATTTACGAAAAAATAATACCTAGTAAATTAACCATCGAAATAAATGTTAACACTTGGATCTGAAGGAGGAGTAGGCCTTGATAATCGACTATACAGATAAATTAACCTTTAAGGAGGGATTTTTCTCCACTCTGGAAATTTATTCAATGTTTCAGCTCTGTTCTTGGAGCCTTTGTCTGGAGATGTTTCAGAATTACATGAATGTTGCTATTGATTTTATCAAAGTTTGTTTTTAAACAGCCAACTATTTGGAAAAAAACAAATTACTCTATCTATTTATTTAAACATTCAATTTTCAGTTGGTTGTCTTCTAAACTAAAATGTTTAATTCAAATTAATATAATTGAATTAATTCAAACTAGCTAAATGCAATGTACATGTTTGCTTCTGTTTTTGTTTTGTTAATCTTTAGTATTTCAATGCCACTAACCAAACAATCTCAAAAGTCTTACTGCTGACTTCCCCCTTGACTACTGAGAATAGGTCACTTTTACTTTACATTATTACTGATTCCATCATTAATATCATCTTGTTTTGTCGATTATCTTCCTTAACATATGGTAGATCTTTTATATTTTTATTCTGTAACTTTATTCCCACCACATTTTCAAACATATAGCGTAAGAATGATTAATCATTTGAGGATAGGAAAAAAAATAATTTTATTATATCTAGCCAATTTATTCCAATAATAATTGCTGACACTAATCTGACTTATTAAATTTACTGTAAACCTTCACATGTAGCCCACTCAAGTTCACAAAAATTTGGAAAATAAACGAACTGAAGTAGCTGATCTATTTTACTCAATTTGGATGATATCCATAATTTCTGACTGCTGACTTTCATCACCAGTGTCAACATGATTCTAATATAAATATCATATTTTCTGAAGCCTTCATTGGATTTACTTAAAAACTTTCTACCCTGTTTAAAAAAGAAATTAAACTTTTTTTTTAACATAATTTGATAAAGCCATTTGAAATTTAACTTCTAAAATATAAATATATTTGCATAGAAAATAACAAATTTAACAAACTTGCTAAGATTCTTCTTTCAAATCATATAGATGAAATTACATATGGGGATGGGGGGGGGGTGAAGAGGAGACATTTTTAAATGTCAGCCAAATACTAATAATAGTAGTAAAGAAATAATTGCATTATTTTAACTAGTAGATTAATTTCATCAAGTTACTAACAATCGCATGCAATTGCCTTAAATATCCTATAAGTTTTGAAAAGTTTTCTTTACCTGTTATTAAGCAATGTAACGGAAACGTACATAAAGTTTTCAATAAAGCAGGCATTTTAGAACTGTAATACATTGTAGCGAATCTATAAACAAGATAATATATTCGTTTATTTTAATATTTCGAGTAAATAAAGACTATTCAATTGATCTTAATATTTTAATTTTATCTATTTTTCAAGATTTCGCTATAACAGTAATTAGTATGCTCAAATTATCGTAAGAGTAAATTAATAAGATCAAAAATTTCTGCGAACTTTGAGATCACAGAATGTCATCCGTCTACAGCTGTTTCGTGCTTTTTGACGATCGTCAGGCAGGTTTAATCATTTGTTGAAACCAAGGTCCCTTATAAACAATTAGTTGTTAGTCGGAATTTAAGTTACACTGCATTATACTTCAAGCCGTTTAGAATTACTTCGATATATAATATTTAATCTTTAAATTTTACAAATTAAAGCGTTTTTCGACAGTAAAAACTTACGATCCTATTTAAAACGTTAGTCTGCCTAAGTTCTGGCGACAGCATTAGTAAATCAAATATCATTAAAGTAAAGCATCGTTTTTAGTTTTTATAATTAGAAACCTAAAATACTTAAAACGAAGAATTTATTCGCATGTAATTCTTACCTGATTGGAATAGTTTTCAAAACCTTAGGTAATTATGTTTACGTTTTATAACTAGAAAATTTTTTTACGTATTTAAACATTTTTTTTTTTAAAAGGAATAAAACATTCACGAATAATTTACGGCATTGGGCTAAGATAATGCTACCCACTTAGATAAACTGTCTGATTATTAAGTCAAAATGAATTCAATGTAAAAATACTGGGAATTTAGTGATAGACATTTTTTTGAAATGTACAGAACCGGCAGTTCTGTAACTGTTCACTTGTTAGATAACCATGTGGTTGTTAAAGAACTAAAAGCGCTTTATACTTGTACTTACGCCATATTAAAATGAACAATAACAATTAAATATTTGATGAAAATTTCTTTTAAATGAACGATTATGTAAAAAAGTGGGAAATAAAATAAAGTGATTATTTTTTTTTGCAATATTTTTAAGTTATGGTTTTAAATTGAGAAAATGTTCTTTTGTAAGGCGCTTCAGTCTCAGTTTCGACTTAACGGGAGCCCTGACGTCAATAGGGAGGGTCGTTAACAGCCAATCAGGATGCGTAAAGTAGATAAAGGCGGTGACAATAGGAAAGGAGCACATGTACACAGAGTAAAAAGTTCAAAGAGTGTTTAGATTGATGTAGACGCAGAAGGATCTCTATCCCTTTCATTTAGTGCAAATTAGCAGGAAAAAAAAAAGCGATCACTAGAAATTCTCCAATCCAACTTTTTTTATTCAATTCTACGATTTCTTCGTAGACAACCCGAAAACTATTAATATAAGGTGTATATTAACCGAGAGCGTAAGTGCTGACGGAAAACAGTATGAGTTGCCCTTACTCCAACGGGTGAGTATAAACATTAACCTCTAAGATTTTTATTATTATTATTTTCCATTTTCATATGTACCATGTAGAAAATGAGAGCTATAAAACTTACAATCTTCTTGCCAAAGGAATCAATATCCAAAAAGGATAAACAAACCTGACCTTATGAAGAATATCAAACAGTCCCGCGCGGGCTGCGGGAAGAAGGGCTGAAAATTTACTTGAAAATTTGACCAGTTTTGGTTGGAGGGCATATAATTACTTTTTAAAGATATTTAAATGTAAAAGAAAATTGGGGAGTCAAATCGTAAATTTGTGTAAACGTCAAATCGCAACTATGCAATAATTTATTATGATATTTTATTATTGGCTGGTAAAGGTTATAACAGAATTTTTTTAATTACTGGAACTTTCAAGCAGTAATAAGGTGAAAAATTGCATCATCTGGAACAAAATAAATCTCCGCCAATGATATAAAAAGCTAACACGAAGACTCTCCCTTCTGCCCAGAATTAAGAAGTTATTCTCAGTGAGTTGTAGAAAAGCGACATATTTAGAAATTCGAATGCTTTATAAAAATAAATAAATAAGCCATTATTTCGTTTTTATTTTTTTCAAAATCCAAAACTAAAAAAACTTATCAAGTTTCAGCAGTGTTTTTAATGAATACAAAGTCCAGAATTAGTTACGGAATGGAATAAAAAGTAAATCAAAATTTAACCAATCGAATCATCTTACAGCAAAATACTTCAAAAAAAAAAAAAATGTAAAGGCAAAAATACGCCAATAGTTAGATTACAGAAATACATACAATAAGGTAATTATTATTACTTTTTAGTATTATTAACTATGATTTATAAGCATTATTATCTTATAATAGGTAAATCGGTCTTAGACACAAATTACTTGATTGATTATAAGAAAAATATGTGATGAGTTACAAACCGACCTTATTATAAAAACATCAAGCAATATTAGGAGCTGATAAAAGCCAGGTGAAAACATTAAGACGAGAGAGGGGAGGGTCTTAGTGTTATCTTTATATATCGTTGGTGGATATATTTTTTTTTCGCAGATGATGCAAGTTTTCTCCTTATTACTGCTTCTTTGATTGATTGATTTTTTTTTTTTTATATGCAAGTTAAATATATAAAGTAATTTTTAAAGTTGCATATAAAAAAATAAATATAAAATAATTTTTAAAATGAGATGCTATTAAAAATTTTATTAGTAAAAAGATTCGAGCGCCATGTTTTTCAGAAAGCATTGCACTTATTTTTAATTACAGTTTCAAGCAAACTCTTAATAGAGATTTAATTTCCTATATTGAAATCAGAAGTTTAAATAGGTTATGAGCGTAAAAATGAAAGGAATTTAGTGGAGAAAAAAAAAAAAAAAGAAAGAAAGCAATGGGGTGAAGATTTGGGTCATGGAACACCAGTCTTTTTTTAATTGGCAAATGTATTTAAGATCGTTAATTATTAAGTTTAAAACAGATCGAAATATGAGTAGTTTTTGATAAGGCTTAATTTGAATTTTTACTTAGCTGCTTAAATTTTATGCATTTATTTTTTCAACTTTAGAAATATTTTTCGAGTTTTGGTGGTAATCTTATTAAGGATATATTTCAAAATGCAGTTCTTATTTTCCATTGCTAATTCGACCACTATGATTTCTTAATAAAGTGATATTCTCAGACTGCTGTTCCGCGTAGATCTAATGTTAGTTTCTACCGTAGAAATATATGGAGGGGGGAATCTCCTGCCCCTCCCTCATCCCGATTTTTTTTTTTTTTTTTTTGGTTGGATGGTCGGCCGGCTGAAAGGGTTTTGGCCCAACCCCCAGAACAACGTTTTTTTGTTTGTTTTTTTCAAAAACATCTTCTTTTTTTTTGCTGTTGGAGGTCGGCTTCCTAATTTGGCCTACCCCAAAATAAAATCCTTGTTTACTTGTGATTTCTCGCGTTTAGGTTCTTTTATTTAAGTGTTTTATTTTATTTTATTAACTTTTTCTTTCTCTTTCTTATGCACTGATTATTTAGAAGAAAAAAATCGAAAATGCAATTGGACTGCGTCAACTGGATTAACTTCATTGAGAAATTTTAATAGAAGACAAGTTAGCCTGTCAGTGACTTATTTTGATTTTTATGTGAATTCATTTTGCATATCGCATCCAGTTCATCTAATGTTGTGGTTATGTTGTCCATCTGAACTACAGCAGTGGTCTTTACATGTTCTTTATTCAAGTCCATTACTATAGTATCACATAGTAAGAAAAGACCTCATTCGGCAGATGGAATAGCTCATGATGTCCATCTTCACTACAGCATTTTCTCCACACATTTTCACTATTCAATTCCTTTACTGCAGTACTAATAACAATTTATTGCGAGGTAAAGGAATTGAATTGAAATGCCTGGAGAATTAATGCAGATAAAATCCACTAGTTCAAGTTTCATTGTGTGATTGAAGACGATTTATAATATGAGGGAGTGAGCTTAAAAAAACTGTCTGTAAATAATTTTTCTCTCGGGGGATGAAGAAGATTAATATTTTTGGTGAAGATTGTTAAAATGTATTACAATTAAGTGTACAATTACAATTAAAATGTATTACAATTAAGCCAATTGCTAAAAAGTATTAACTCTAAAAAAATTAAACAAACACTTAAAATTATACAACAAGTGAACTTGTTTTTAAAGATAACTATTAATTTGTCGAAATTTAATATTCATCTTTGACATGAATTGTACTTACATACAGAAAGATTGTTTTTCTTGAATTGATCTCAATTGTTTATTCTGAGTGAAGCGACAGTCTTCAAGTTTAATTGTGGTGAAAATAAAAACTAATTAAAAAAAAAAAAAAATAGGAATTGGTAAACAATTTTCTTCTCGTAAACAGAAGAAAAACAAATGCATCTTATCTCGTAAAACTTGGGGCGAAGAGGAAAAAAACGTCCTTGGAATGTTTTCTTCCTCCGGCAATGACAGCGTGAATGAGTTTGTGGTGTGTTGACACTACTCATCGGCCTGGAAGCGCGGGAAATCTCGGATCGCGAATTAATGCGAACATTTAAACCGTGGAATTGTTATTGTTCTTTGCGGAGGATCTAGTTAAAAATCACACGATGGGAGAGTTTTGGCTGTGGTGGCCGCTTTCCTTATTATTTTTAGTAGTAGTGTTATACTGAGAAACATCAGAACCTGTAACCGTTAATAGAAATTAACAAAATTGAGGTTCCGGTTTTGAGGAGGGTGGGTACTCGAGCTGAAGGGCATTCACTCATTGACAGTTAATAAGTTAATTTATAAACTACCAAGCCGAGACATTGATCACTTGATCAATTTATTTTTTTAACTTTTTTTTTCTTTTTTTGTAAGGAAAGATTTATTTATACAGCAAGTATATCAGATGCCCCTCTGCAATAGTGAATCTGAAGCCTAGATGACACGACGACGCCATGTTACGGTATAAAAGGAGGCAGGTGTGTTGTTAATTGATAGAAGTAACATCAGAATAGGTCGATCAGTAGAGCCAAATAGTCATTTATGGTATTTGGTAGAGCTCAGTGACTTTGAACGTGGACTGGTAATTAGCTGCCACTTAAGTAACAAGTCTGTCAGGGGCATTTCAACCCTTCTAAAGTTGCGGAAATCGACTGTTGGGGATGTGATTGTGAAGTGGAAACGAGAAGGCGCAACCACAAAACCCCGGCCGTGTGAGCCACGTATACAGACAGACAGTTAAAGAAGGTGGTTCGTGCAAATAGCCAGACATCGATTGAAACAATCACCCATGAGTTTAATAGTAGTACTAACACTCTAGCCAGCGTCGTTGTTCGTCGGGGAAGGGGGTTTCATGGTCCAGCAGCTGATCACAAACCAAGTATTTCCGAGGGTGGTTAGCATCCCTTTTGAATGCTAAACGCCGTCTGAAGTTCTGTAAAGAGACGCCACTGGACAGTGGAAACGTGTGATGGTATAGCATGATTCATCACTTCACATGTGGCGATCCGATGGGAGGGTTTGAGTGTAGGGAACAACATCTGCCGTCATGTGTAGTTCCAACATTGAAATTTGGAGGAGATGGCATTACGTGTGGGTTTTTTTTTTTTTTTTATGGAATGGACTCGGCTTTCTTGTACCATAGTATGGCATTGTAAATGCGGAAGGGTGCAAGTTACATACCGCCTACGGTAGAGGACCACTTCGGTGATGACAATTACCTCTACCAGCATGACAATGCTTTGTATCATAATGCGAGGTCTGTGAGGGACTGGATTGTGGACAATAAGTTTCCGGAAATGGACTGGCCTACCCAGAGTCCCGACTTGCGCCCCATCGAACACCTACGGGAGGAATTAAAACGTCGTCTTCGCTCCAGACCCTAACGTCGCACTTCACGACCTGCTCTGGCTACAGTTCTTCAGGAAGAATGGGCTGCTATTCCTCCAGAGACATTCAGGGACCTGGTGGAAAGTCTCCCAGCTAAGTCATGGTTGTGAAAAAGGCGGAAGGAAAACCCACCTTATATTAACGTCTACTACTGAGGAATGTGTCACGGGGAAAGTCGACGGTTTCGGTTAGGTGTCCGAATATTTTTGATCAACAACATACATATATGTTTAAATTTCTAAATAAATAAAAATTTTAAAAATTAACATTAAAAATAAATAAAGATGATTACGAAATGACAAAACCAATATTTCTCTGTGTTATATAATTAAATTTCGACTGCTATTATGTCAATATTATGTCGTTCATTAGGAAATTCGAAATAATTTTCAGCGAAGAAAAAAGAAATTAGGAAATAATATGAAAGAAATGCCTTTACTACATTATGAACGTGCACTTTATATGTCATAATTCAGGCCTTTATGTAGACTAGTTCTGTTACTTTTCATGAAGTGCGGTGAGGAACCTTTGGTGTACTGCGAGAAAAATCTTGAGTGCAAATGTAATTTAGTTTCACACTAGTCAAATGTTCGCATCTAGAATAAAATCTAGACGTCACAAAACATGAGCAAACAGAAATTTAAACTCCATTCTCTTTCGTTCTAAAATCTAGATAATAAAATATTAATCACATTCAAACAGGCTTAAAAAATCCAAGATGTATTTAAATGTTTAAAAATAAAACTTTCCTATCTTAGGTGTTTTTCAAAGGATTTTATTGTAGTAATAAAAGCAATGAAAAAGTTTGGTATAATGCGGGATTTCTGCAAATACAAAAGTGCGCCATGAAGCAAAAAGAGATTGCGAAACACTGACTTACTGTAGATGATTATTCCGATAGCCTCAGTATCGAGACCTCGCTGCTGCTAGCTGAAGATCGCCAAAGAGCGTGAAACAGCTGTTCAAGGATGTTCGTAAACACGTGGTTTCACCCATTGTTGTCGAAAGGAATATATTTAGAAGGTTCATAAAAAATAGAGGAAGGAAGGTGAAATCAAGTATCAAAAGCAATGAATTTTTTAACTGATACAGTTATATTAATAAAAGTTGCAATCAATTACATTTTAAAATAAATAAAAAAAATGAGGCCGTGTGTGGCCAGTGTGCCGGCACCTGGGTTCGAATCCCGGTCGTGGCATGGCTGTTTCTTCTTCTGTGTTTCGTCCGTTTCCCCCTGGGACTTACTCTCTCAGATATATCCTCGACGGGAAGTGAATTCTTGTCTTGACGTTGTCAGGGGGGCTAGCACGTGGTCTGTTGGGGCTCATTCGCGAGTCGTAGTAGTAATAGTAGTAAAAAAATGAGCTTTTTAAATAACTCCCCTCCGAGAACATGTTTAGTAGTCTGATGTAAGTTGACCCTTACAATGGCAATAGAGCTGAAAATAACATAAGGTCTGTTTCAATATCATTGAGATTAAAAGCAACGTTTTGCTAAAATAAATGAATGCTGAAAATTAAATTATTATTTTTTGAATATATTTAGAATATATTTTGCTGAAACAAATACATTAAATATATTTTGTTTTTTTCCAATTTGAAAATTCCTTTTATTAAAAACAGTAAGTTCATTTTAGGCCACTTCGCCATTTGAAAGAGCTGCAATTCTCCGATTATCAGTGAAGCTCATTGGATGACTGGTCCATTGCTTTTTCTCTTTCACATAGAAAATCTCTGTACTTACACGCAGGATTAGGACTTGTCTAAAAACAAGCCAAAAAAAAAAATCCTCGATGATATCCATTCGCTGCAATATGCGGACAAGCTTAAATGCCAAGCGCCACCACCACTACCAGGAAACTCCATTATTCTTCGACCGCATAATGATTAAAAACTTAACTTATGTGAGAGTGTTCTTTATAATTTAATGTCAGGATTTATTGAAACGTATTATTACAGGCAACGATTTATGTAATGAAATTGTAAGATAATTTTAACTGGCACGTCGATATTAGGCGTATATCAGAAAGATGATAGTTTAAACATAGTACCATAGTAGTATCAGATGGATTATCTAATTATATACAAAAGTTTTACTGAATTTATTATTATTGAAAAAGAATAAACTATTTTACAGAAATAATTAGTTTACTAAGTATTACTTTTGCTATTTTGCGGATTCGCTAATTTTGATTCCCCAATTGTATCTTAATTATTGTTGCTGCTGTGAAACTGAACTACTTCACTGTGATTCTTAAAGAGTTTGAGTCTACTTCAAGAGCGTATTTTGCCCTCTAAAATTTCCAACCCTACGTCTTCATCGTAGAGGTAGAGATGTAGTAAGGAACTCCCAGTTGGAGGTCCCAAAACATGCTGGTTGATGAACCTTAAAGATAACCCTGTTGGGTTTGAAGACGAAATTTCCTCACACATCCTGTTTAACTAAATATTTCACAACCCCTAGACATAAAATCTTAGGTTCTTTCTTTTTAGAACCAAAGGATTGTGTTACGGTCCCTATAAGTAAACTATTGGCATTTGCCATAGTTACAAATCTTTTTGGGGGTTAAGGTTGGATTAGGTCGCGATGCTAGGTATATTTACAACCTATCTTCTACATTACATTAAGATTTTATAATCTTGGGGATGTAGGCAAGCCACTTCCAACAGCCAGATAAACAGAAAAGAACACCGTCTTCAAATTTCGGGGGGGGGGGGGGGGGAAAATTCCCCCCCACCCCCCCCTTCCCCCCCCCCCCAAAAAAAAAAAAAAAAAACCTCAAAGAAAATAGAGTGTATTCTATATATTTCGAGATTTCGGTCTACGCCTATGGATCACTATATCGAATATTTCTGAATAAATGAAAGAGGCCTGATCATACTTGCTACTTAAGACTTGAAGATAACAATATCTTTTAGAATATAAAATTTATAACAAGATAAATGCAAATCACAGATTGAAGTTGTTGTTTTTTTTATAAATATTAGTCTTCACAATTCATATTCTGCTTCATTTTCAGTAACTGCAGTAAACACTTTCTTTTTAATGTTTACAGAATATAAAACTTACATCTAAAAGTACATGCACTGACGAAATTTGTAAAGATTCGCAATTTGAAGGTTTATTGATTGACCCTATTCTGTTTATTCTTACTGCAGTTAGTTAGTTTTGTTCCGGGTTTATTCGTATTGTTTCTGAACTAAACAGTGACTATATATATTTAAAGTAGATGGTTGTATCAAAGCTTTTTCTTTTCTTTTTTTCTTCATGAATGTGGTCTGTTTACGAAACTATGTCATTGTCAGATTATTCAGATAACTGACATGATTACATCAAGTTGACACCTTCAACACTGGATAAGTGCCGAATGTATCTCATATTTCTTAGTGTCAGTGATAGATCTATTTAGAAGGAGGTCATTCTCTTGCAACAGTTAATTATAGTGACACATTATTAAGAAAACTTTCGGTATAGTCTTACATCTGGATGGTGGGAAAAATATGCACCAAGATTAAATGATCTAAGATTTTAAGATTTATTATTTGTTTTTTAATTGAAAGTGTTTCACTGTTATCTCAGGTTAGGATTTGGTCTCGTGTTTGACTCTAAAATGTCAAAGATTATAATCATCAATTTTTAAACCAACAATATCCAAAATACTTTTCCTGAAGATTTTTATATGTTGTCTAGAATTCCAGCAAAGTAACTTAGCAGTCCTGTTTTGTTTTGTTTTTGTTTTTTCCTAATAAATTACTGTACATGAGTTAGTATAATTGTAATGTATTAAAAATTGAAGTGGAGACATAGATTACCTTTATAGGTAAGTCCGAAAGTTTTACTTGACATTAATTTCAAACAGAATATTTCACTTTTCGCAAACTTTTCCCATTAATGGATACATTCTAATTAGCTTCCATTCTTATATTTTTAAGTTATGTGCTTTAAGATAACATTTTATGTTTGATATGCAAGTCCACCATCAAGTATTGGGAAATATCAGCTGGAAAAGTTTATAAAGAATTCCAAAAAACTTCGAGAAATAAAATTTAGCAATTTAAACTCATTCCAATATTACGCAGTGATCTCCTTGAACGGAAATATAACATTAGGTGCTTCAGTTTCCTAATCGGCTTAGAAGCAGAGCTTTCCTTTCAACCTCATACTTCCGTATTTAATCGCCTTTCCATTTCGTCTTCTAGGTACCTTGAAGATCTGATCTTTATTCCAACATTTGTTGTCGTAATTGTCAAATATAAATCAGAACTGATTTTTTACCATCTTCAGTTTTTATCAAACTGCTTTCTAATTTAGACAAAAACTCGTTAATTGCAGTGCACATTAATTCGTAGGAATACCAGTGTAGCACCATTTCGATAGCACAGGTAACAAAGCCAGTCTGACAACTGTTTTGAATGTGTGTGGAAAAATGAGATTTTATATATATATATATATAAATAGAATCGTACCGTTATCCTCCTAAATGCTGAGTTCTGTTCACATCTAGTTTTCTCTGTAAGCTTATCCTTCCCTGAGATATGAAACTTTAACAGACACAAGCAACATACATATTCTTTCATTTGATATAAATAGTGTCAAATTCTTTTATTTTAACCGATGATATTAGAAATTTTCAAATAAAATAAATAAATAAAAAATGAATCATGGGCACTTTTGCCATTTTTATTAAGAACTCTTTAACTTTCGTGAACTACTTCCTAAAAAGAATATTGCAAGTGTTTAGGGGGAAAGGATTTTTCACCCTTTTCCCAGAATTGAAGAATAGTCCGACGTTGGTCACTGCAATTAGATTTTACTTGACCTAAACTAACTGTTACGCTGTCTTCTGTGTATAAATACTCGCAAACTCATGAAAATAAATGAGTTCATGTCGAAATGTAGCAGCCTTTCACAGGTTCATTTCACCTTAACAAACCACCTATATTTTACTTCTTTATTTACGAATACTGAAACAGGAACAAGCAGACTCACCGCAGAACACTTTAAGTTGCCTTTACAAACCATGAGTTATAAGGTACTAATTAATTTTGAATTGCTTTTTAATATCGGCGATATTTGATTTTCATGATTATTTGGCTAAATTATTGAGCGATTTTTTTCTCTAAAAAGTTCATCAGTTCCATGTATTAAATTAAGGATTTAAAAACCATCGATCCGATACAGTCACATGTTCATGAGATACAGAATTTTCAGATAGATTGTTTTTTTAGGCGAAAATGTGTGAAATATTGGAACCTCAAAATTTTATGATAAATTTTCGATAATTTTTCAGAGTTATTACGGTTATTTCGATGACAAAATTAAAGCCAATTACAAATGTGAAATGTTATTCGCAATGAATTGAAGCTATATTTACTGTAGTCTATTATGTATGTAAAGAGTGTATAATAAATATTTTTATTATTGATAAGAAAGTCACGATTTCCTATACTGTTGCTAACTTAAACATTGAGTACACTGTGATTCCTCACGACAAAAAATATCACGACTAGCATAAAAACGAGACCCATTGCATTACATCACAACGACGACTTCTTATAATTGGCTACTGAAATGTATGAGTGTCATTTCCAAGACATTCGTCTAGGTTTGATATAGATTCCGATATCTTGCAGTATTATTATTTACATTTTTAAAAGGTTCACGTCGATGCCATTCAGTGGCGTAACTGTGTTCATGTTTCCATAATCTAGAAAGTTTCGGGCGATAACATCAAATGAATAAGATTTCAGATTAGAAATCTCATCTTCATTCCGTAATTTATTTATACAAGATCGAGTGATCAATCAACACTCGAAGGTCAAGGATTCCCAAGGAAAAAAAAATATAATTTAATTTATAATTATTGCAACAGCATTTCATCAACATAGAAATAACGAAGTTGCTTAATATCACGAAAATGAATCCACATGGGAAGACTTTGGATTGAAACTCATCGACGTGTCTTATATATTGATAGGATGAGCAATGTTTCGAAAGGGAAGTAGTCTAGTTTTTGTGAACTTCTAAAAAGCAGTGTAGGAAAAAAAAAAAAAAAGAAGCTTAGAATACAGTTTTATTGTAAAACTAGCTGTATCCGGCATGCGTTGAAATACCACTTATCAGAAGGTTTTCCGACGCGTGAGCAGGCCACATGCAGCTGTCCATGTGTGAAGCATGGATTTTCCAAATTTAGTCCACACTTGTAGCGATTGTCCCTGTGCTTTGTTGATGGTCATTGCAAATGCGAGTCGCACTGGAAACTGTAAACGTTGAAACCGGAAATACACCCATTTGTTGAAACGCCTCGCTCACCAGATATTGTAAAATGGTTCTACTAATTCAAAAACCTTCGCGGGCGTGCGCACAACAACTCAACAAAGTTTTATAGCAATCTCATGAATGGTATAGGAACACATACGGGGCAAACAAACAAAGAAACATTCATTTTTGTATATTAAGAAGAAGATTAAATTTAATTTTAAATTATTTACATTTATCATTGAGATTATTCAAACTTTTTATCCTAAATAGTTTAAAGTTTAATATAAAATTCTAGTCATTGCATATTGGATATGTATTTGAATTTCAGAGTCAAAAGTCTTCGTTTGATTAGAATGATTAAGTTTTGCAGAAGCTAAAAGATTATTTCTAGAGTTGAGATACTCATTGTTTGATTCCAGTTCATTTTTTGTCTATAACTTGGCCTCGTCTATATGGAGCCCGCGATTTACTTTAGCTCCTGAGTATTCGAATGTTGCTTACCAGCTATAATTTTCTTGTTTATCTACGTTTTCCATATATTAATTCGTTAAGCTATAGTTAGTGGATTGCTTACCAATTATCGATTGCTCTCATGGAAAACTTTCACATATAGTAATTATTTTTAACTCGGATTGTGGCTTATCAGATGTTAAAAAAAAAAAAAACTATTGAAAAGGTTATATTAGATATCGCGTACTATTAGTTTTCTGATTTCGAAGTTAAGAGTTTTGGAATTATTTTGATTATAGAACTGCAGTTTTTCGATTTAATAATTTTCCAAAACCTTTAAGGAAATATTTTTGTTTTTCAAGCATATTAACGTTGTTAAAATATAAAAATTACACTAGACTCTTGCTAATCCGACCATTCCTTGCACGGATTAGCGAGAGTGCATAAAAATTTAATTTAATTCTTCATTAAATTTAATGTCAAAGTTTAATGTATGTAGTACGTATTTAAAAAAAAAAACATAAATAACAGAGAAGAAATATGATAATGTTAAAAAAGCACGATCAGTTTGTACTAAGCTGTCTCATTTACAACAATGAAATGATCTTTATATATCAGTACAGTAAAGTACAATACGTACTATACACAGTAAAAGAAAGTACATACAGTACAGATGAAATCTTGCATTTTCTCTAAGTGCGACCACTTGGAAACATGTCACGGATTTTTGTCTGCTTGAATGAAGATACTCGTCGATGGCACGTTTTGTCACGTAATCGTTGTGCTAGCATTACGTCAGTATTGCACGTGTCTGGTTGGTGAATTATGTACTGCAAGAAGATATCGGCAACTTCAGCGCCAGCAGTGTGAGAAATCTTCGTGCTCGCTGCCTCCGCGGTGTCCACTTCCTCAACACTTTCATCTTTTTCTCCTGCACACTTTTGATGATTTCTTCATCTGTTGAAGCCTGATCTGCTACACGTGATAGGCGAACCATCACAGCGCCGGCTATAGTATTTTAGACTAATGGTCTAAAAATGACCCCGCCTTTTTTAGGTCACGGTCGGAGCCGGAGGCCGGATAATTGAGAGGACGGATTATTAAGGGTCGGATTAGCTAGAGTTTACTGTACGTCTAAAAATATTCTTTGAAATTCCGTTTAAAATCGTTTCAGATCCATTGGATCTAAATTGATTTTAGAAATAAAGTTTGTACATAATCGACATAGGAAGTGTAGCTTAAGTATGATAATACAGGTTAATTAACATTTTGCATCTTCTCTATACGTAAAATGATTTGAAACAAAAAAGGTCTAGGTTGTAATTTTAAGTCGAAGTAAGTGAGTCTATAAGTCTGTGATCACGATACTCTTTATCCTAGGCAACCGAAGCTGTATAGTGCAACCAACATATGATGGCAATTGAATTCACGCCCAATGACCATGAAGAGCAGCAATAGCCTCTCTTACAGGGTTCAAAGAAATATTACACTGAAGCAGCATTTCTTTTAAATGAGAAAAGTTAAATGTAAATATTATTTGTGATAAATTATTGATTGCTTACAGAATAAATGGTTCGGTTGTTGTACAGTTAGTTTTTTTTTTTTGTTTTGAATAATTTCTCGAGCACTGCTCTGCAATATTTTGCGTGCTGACATTTTGAGAGATACTGTTAATTAAATCAGCGTCTGTGTTTTGAGGCGCGGCTGTTTCTCATTGGCTTAAAAATAGCTACGTCATGGCCATTGGGCGTGGATTCATTTGCCCTCATATGTTGGTTGCACTATAAATATTATTTGTTGGCTATCCAATGTTAACTTATCGTTTATTTAATATGCATTGTACTAAAGCCCCACGAACACCATCCAACTTTCCACCAACTTAGTCGGCCGATTTTGACATCACGAGTTGGTAGAGACAGTCTTGAGCCAGTTTTTCACCAACTTGCTACCAACTTTAGTCCGCCGAATCGAGTTGGCTGTGCACGGACAACTCGGAAAGTTGGTGGGAAGTCGGTCGGAATTACCCAATCACAGGGCAGCGTTGGAACACGTCAGTCGTGACGTCACGCCCATGGAAAGAAATGGCGTCTAAAACGAGTTCACCGATTCGAGTCGAAGACAAGCTCATACTCAATGAATATCAGAGTATTGCGAGTTTCTTTCAAGCATAAATAAAGTTTATACTGAAATGCAGTAATTGTATGCGGCAGATATTATCAGAGAGTTTTCAAAACCTCGATTTTTTCGGATTTTTCCACATCTGCTGGGGGAAACGCATTATGGGATTCCTTCTATCACGGCCGACTCATTTGCGAGTTGGATGGTGTGACGGCTGACAAAAAGTTGGCGGACTCGAAGTCGGCCGACTAAAATTGGTGGAAAGTTGGATGGTGTTCGCGGGGCTTAATGGATAGGTCCTTGAACAAAACTACGTTGCTCCATCATGATGATAACCACTGAATTTTAAAAGATTGAGATAGCACACTATTAGACATTACAATTATTAACATACAGAATGTTGAAACATTGACTTGAGTGTTATGCTAATACGGTTCGGTGCGTACCGGCAATACAATACATACGTATCCTTATATTGAAGAAGAGTGTTTTGTAACCCTTTATTTATTTTTAATTGTAATTTTTGATTTTTATTATAATAGTGTATTAGCCCTCCCGAACTCTAAACCAAAGAAAATTTTCTCAGAGTTGAAATCAAATTAACTAGTCATATCATTGTAAAATTGTCGACTCTTACAATATCCACGAAAGACAGAGTGGTACTACTTTACTATGGTCCACCACTACATTGCACTTTTTCTAGGAATGAGCCCCCCCCCCTCCCCCCTCCGAAAGAAAGTCCTGGCTACGTGACGTGCCTGCCATCAGCTTATTTCTATACGTTATCGCAATTTCCTTCCATGTAAATCAATTGAAAAAAAGTTTAACAATTTTTTTTTTGTTTTTTTTTTTTTGTTTCGAGACCTTGTGGGGAATCATCCGATCTTCTCGTTTCAAATTGAACCAATCAGCGACGACTCCAACTGGGATTAGGACAGTGATGACAATGTACGATGATAGCGGTGACATGGTTGTAGAAAGGGTTGTAGAGTATAAACCAGTGGAGGTTTTTTTTTTTTTTCTTGTGTGTGGTTTCAACGATAAATGGAAACAGTGCCCTGAGGAAATACTGAATTCCATTCTTCCAAGGAGAACAAGCCCATTAAGGGACCATCGTTTCTTATTTATCCCCATCACTTTTTTCAACAGCTTTTTCGTACTGAATTGTCGCATGTGTGCTGGACACATTCCGACTCATTTATTTTAAGATAATCATTTTCAAAGCAATCGTACAGTGGTTGTTATTTCTTTCTCAATCAGAGTAAGAATTTTTAAAAAATGCATATACTACATAATTTTGTAATTGCTGTATTGCAATGTTGTTTCCTGGCATCATTAAACATAAAATTTATTAACTTTTAAATCGAAAGTTTTGGAAATGAAACAACACAATATTTTATATGAAAATTCAAGATTAATTTTCTATAAGCAAGAATATTCATCATTTCCATCTTTTATTCCGTTAAATAAAAGAAGTTTTGTATAATAAAAATGTACTGTTTTATATCTTTGTTAATCATAGGTGCTTTTTTAAAGGATACTATTATAGCGATAAAAGCAATGAAAAATTTTGGTGTTTCGCGGATTTTAGGAATAAAGTTTGTTCTGCGGAGGGATTTCTGCTTAGAAGTGATTCGTGAAGCGAAAACGATTGAGAAGCACTGATATAGTGAAATACTTCAACTTTATTTTAATAATAAAATATGATATATTATTACTGATTTTTCAGTTTTTGAATTTTTTCTTTATTTAACAGTTATTTTTGGATTAAATTTTAGTTGTTTGTCTTCTTCCAAGTAATTGATTCATTTATTCGTAATTTCGTTGAAACCGGAGAAAACGAAAAATAAGGGAATGATAATGTGATCGATATTCAGTCATTGTTAATAAAAATCAGTTTCACAAGTACCTAATGTGAAATGTGTGAAATTCGATCAAGCGGAAGATCTTCTAAAATCAATAAAGGTCTATTGGAAACATTTTCTTCAAAACATTAAATGAAAGCAATAGTGAATGTAATAATGATGATGATTTTTCAGAAGACAGGCTCATGTTTCTTTCATGTTTGGTTCATTTTAAGTTACTTGCTTTTTTACTCATACTCCTCTTGTTTGCCGAATTTGCACTTACAAGTTAGTATTTTATTTTTCTTATTATATTATTTCTTGCTGTAATTGTAATAAAAAATTCTGTATCACTCATAGTATTAATCTCCTTATGTAATTTATAAAATGCTGTTGTAGGAATATAGTAGACTGGGAGGAGATGACATCATTTAGCCACTTTTGCCTTGAAAGACCAAAAGTAAATGAGTTATAATCATAATATTACACATGTCCATTCCCTGGACGTTTATGTGCGTGAACAAAAAATGGCAGGGTAAACTTTACAAACTGGCATCTTGTCGTATCTGAAGGGTTAAGATGCACAATGCCTGCAGTAAGACGCCACTGCAAGGGTAAGATGCTTAGATTCATATTTCCCACCAACCTTAGCTAAAATACCCCATTCCTTAATAACAGAGCTCAAAAAACAATACTCTTACCTTATTTTCGTTGTTAAATAATAACGGTATATCAATCAGAAATTTACCGTTGTGTTCAGTGCACTGTGAAAAAAATTTACCCATATATGGTTGTATCGTCTATCGTCACAAAACAAATTAGAGCGAAAATGGCATCTTATCCCAAATGGCATCTTCTCCCATATACCCTACCAGTCTCTCCCCCAGTCTACAGATATACCCTTTTTTTTGTACTGACGGCAGAAATTAACCAATTTGGCTAGAAAATTGAGATCTAAGAAGAAGAAAAAATAGTATATTAACTATAATTTAATAAAACAATTCTTACGAATTTGTGCATTTTCAGATTTTTCTTACCCTTTTCATATTACACTTATGCACGTTAAACCTTCTTTATTATTAAGTTTTCGACTTTTCGTTGGGCCTTAGGCCTTTATTAAATGCCTTTCGAGCCGAGCTGAATGCTGGCCGAGGTAATTTTGCTGTAATGGTTGCAGCGTTTTTTCTTTAGTTGTTTGCTTTCAACCGGGTACCGCTTTCCTGACGGGGAGGCGGGATCATAGGTTCCGACGCATTCTGAATTCCATTATCAAAGCTAAATCTGGCTGATGAGTCCTAATAAGGACGAAATAGCTATCCCAGATTGCTTTTGATAATGACTCAATGCGTTAAAAGCAAACAATTCTTACGAATTTGTGCATTTTCAGATTTTTCTTACCCTTTTCAACTAAAATTTACTTGACTAATTTTATTTTCAACATTTCTAATTAAATACGATTGTTTTCTGAAAGTTGGTGCAATATTGTCCTACTGTCCTGAAGACCTTCTTTAACCAGAAGGCAAATGATAAAGAGAGATCAATGTCAGGAATTGTGCTAATCAGATAGGTTTTCATACATATCGTTAGTCTTTTCTTATCTTTAGAACTGATCGACTTGGCCGATAAAGCTCAGACAAAAAATGTTCGTAATTCATTCCTCACAGTGAGGACAACTATTCTATACGATCGTAAAATACTTGACTTTGTAGCATTAACCATCCCTGAGACGGTTCCCCTCCCTTTTTTTTGTTATCCGCCATTTTTTTTGACATCTGCCATTATACAGAGGAGCAAACTAACATCTAAAATAACAAATAAACAATCAGGCAAAGTTAAATTATTAACTTAACACAGATTGGTTTGTTCACTTGCTATAAAGAAACTTGTATCGCGATTTTCTTTTTTTTTCCTTTCAAATCGCATCAAATTATACAAATATCTTACATTTTGTAAAGAAAAGAAGTTTAACGTGCCCAAATAATTCAAAATTAGATATCAAGCACAGGCACAAAGCTAAAGGAAGGATTCGCACCTTGAGTTGTCAAGGAAGAGACTGGGACGGACCGTTTCGTCCTTATTAGGACTCATCAGCCAGCCAAACTCCTCCGATGACAACTCAGGAAGTGCGCGAGATGTTAGTATCCCGGTTCTCGCACCCGAGAATGGGACCTCCCATCGAAGAAATCCTAACCAAAAATTAAACAAGATATAAAATACAAAACTTTCTTGTCCTGCACTCGGACAGGCACAAAAGGAATTTAATGGCGGCATTAATAAAGTAAAAAGTGCTTGATATCTAATTTTATCATACATTTTGTATTAGATGAATATTGCGTTGACAGTCCTAGAGAACGCATGCGCCTTAATAATTATTTTGTTCCGCTGGACCACCGCGTGAGGCCCATATAAGGGTTGTTGCTTGTCTCATAAAAACATACAGATGTCCTGTATTTTAATACTAAAATTCTGTGCTGACGTCCACGTCCTATAAAATGATATCTTGTTAATTCTTTAATGGAGTTCATTAACAGAACAAACGCATTCAACCTCCTTAAACATTGATGTAACGAAAATAAATTAACGTGCATCCATGCGTTTTCGTGGAAAAAAAATGCACATAATGTTAATTTATTTTCGTTACATTAATGTTTTTTGATTCTCTATCCCTGCTTAAATTCGTTTAAGTCCGCGAGTTGCCGGGACAAAGAATTTGAGGCCGAACGGTGCACGATGACTTATCGTTGTTGTGTTGATATTGTTGAGGGCCACTTCGGGGAGCTGAAGTGGTAACCTCAACTTTGTTTTGCACTCTGAGCTATCATCAAGGGTACATCTGCTGAAGAAGCCTCATTTGGCTGAAACAGCTGTCCCAGATTCCTGACATGGTAGCTTAGAGTGCGAGAACCTTTATTTAATTTTTATTTTTCCCCCGCCCACTAATGTGTAAGGATGGATGCCCGTTAATTTATTTTCGTTACATAAAGTCCGTGAATTTATACTTTGTCCTTTCTCGCCTATAGGAGAAGCTAGGATTGGATCACAGACCTTTTTTATTTTATTTTTTAATACCTTATGAAATAAAACCTTACGTACATTCGTATGAATGTCAAAATGATTTGTTGCTTCCTCTATGTGTACATTAGTATTTAATACATCTATAAATCTATCTTAAAATATCAGTTGTATGTTGTCAACTAATCGCTCCTGAAGGGAGATAGTTGAATAACGAGGAAATAAAAGCAGATTCAAATTAAGAATAAAAGATTTCGAATTAAGTTGTAAGAAATAATACATATAAATATACTTTATAAGTAGTTAAAAGAAGTTTATATATAAACATTCCATTACTAGTCCAGAATTAATCCGAAAAATCTTACCCAGAAATTCCTCTAATGAACACCTGAATCCAACATTCACTGTTGAGTTTCACATGTTTTCTGACTTAATGATTTAAGCTATTAACGACTTAATATTTACAACTTAAGCCATCGTTTGATAACACTGATTTTCAATTCTTTTTTTTTTTTCAACGACTGGACTTCTATAAATCTCTAAAAGAAAAACTGCTTTCAACGTTTGAATGTTGTTCTCTGCTTCAAGGAATTTCTTAAACAGTTTTCTTTCTTTTTTTTTTAAACTGAAATTCTGTTGAAAAGCTTCGACCACAAAAGTCTAAGTTGTTTATCTTGTGAATCGAGTGTCAGTAATTGATGTTTACAATTTATGTAACAAGTGTAATCACTATGTTTACTTTCTTGTCATTCATCGTCGAAATAAAGGTAGTGCTTTTCTGAGAAGGAAATTAAAAAGAAAAATATCGATTCGGATTAATTCAAGAACAGGTTCATTCTGAATCACGATAACAAATACATACGTAATAAAAAAAAAACAACAACAACAACAGTATACGTCATTCAAGGTTTCACAATTTTCCATTGTCAATATCTGGAGGGAGAAAAAAATTAGTACACGAACTTACAAATATGCTACAATGGGTGAGACAAAGTGTTTACTAAGTGACATCGTAGAACAGCTGTTTCACGCTCTTTGTCGATCATCAGCTATGAGCAGTCATCAGTAAATAGCGAGGTCTCGGTACTGCGATTCGATGATTATTTACAAATAGGCTTTTAGATCTTTTCATTTCTGGCAGCACACGGAACGATAAACCATAGTAAAATAAATAAAAAAAGTATTTTTTTTTTTGAACAAATACTTTTTTTTATTTATTGTACTATAGTTTATCTTTTTCTTTATCTATAATTTTACACTTGTGTAGTAAGATAGCTACAGGAGGTTTGGTCTACTGTTTGCAAAATGCCTTTATATACATCGCAGAAAGAAAAAAAAAGAGGGGTAAGAACAAAAAAAGATATGAATGTAAATTGAAGTCGAAATACCCAAGTTCATTCATCAAGATAACTCAAAAACTGTTTATCCTGATAAAACAGAAATTTAACGATAGATTGACGTTATTAAATGAAAGATCCCAATTAAAGGAACAAAATTAAAAGCCTGAACTATAAAATACTTTGCTGTTAAGTTCAGTAATCACGAAAATTATTTTTACTGTATTAGAAAACTGAAAGTGATAAATGAAATTGATGGTTACCTCCCTGGTTTCAACACAGTGGCCTCTTCTAATTTCATTTCGAGCCAAAACAACTGGAAAGAAGTCTTAAATATCACAGCGTTGGTAGGTTTTTTTCCTTTCATCTATTGAGTGAAAACGGAAAAAAAAATATAAAATTACTATTAAAATTCATAACATATTTAAAGAAGAGTATGGTAAAAATATCAAATATTTGCCCTGCTCTGTCAAAATAATGGAAGTAGCTAACATTTTTGCTATTTATATTTTCTGTAGAGTTTGTATAAAACTACATTATATTGCAGTTTTGTTGGTTTGATGGTTTTTTTTTAATACTGTTAATTTGTGATGTTTTTTGTTTCGTAGATTTCCGTAGACTATTGTTATATCCTTATATGATATCTGGGGGCACGGCAGTGCCTCCGCCAAGACGAGCCGAAGGCAGGAAGGGCACTACGTACCTTTTCTGGAAGTGTTTCGTCGTATTTTCGAACCCTTATAGCTTCGGCCTGGATAATACTAGAGAGCTCAAATTTTCAGGATAAGATGCAGTTACCATACTAATGAAATACGCAAAGTTTCATTTATCTAGCTTTTATACTTTGGATTTTATTAAGATCTGAAATACGTCGTACCCCCAATGCTTCGGCCTAAATAATACTGTGTAATAATGTGATTTCTTACAAAAGTGCAAACAGCTTGCATGTACAAGTTGACCAATAGAAAAACAGAAAAGTAGGGTATTGAAAAAAAAAAATCCATTTTCTAAATAATCTTAAAACTAAATTTAGTTGTAATAGATAATGCTACCCAAAACATTTCATGTAAAATAAGTTGCCAAGACTCACATGCTCATAACGCTTTCACTGTTAAAAAGTTATCAGATCTCATCCTACAAAAAGAAATGAAATCCCACCCAAAACATTTCATGTAAAATAAGTTGCCAAGACTTACACGCTCATAATGCTTTCACTGGTAAAAAGATATGAGATCTCATGTAAAGCCAAGCTCCTAACTCTACAAGGCCTAACTCTACAAGCCATAACTCTAAAAACCCTATATCTTGGTCAAAAAGTATGGCTTGGCCGTTTCATGGAACTGTTTCATCTCACCCAAAACATTTCAAGTAAAATACGTTGCCAAGATGCTCATAATGCTTTCACTGTTAAAAAGTTATCAGATCTCATGTAGAGCCAAGCCCCTCACTATACATGCCTAACTCTAAAAACCCTAATATCTTGGTCAAAAAGTATGCCTTGGCATACTCCATATCCTTTACATAACTCCATGGGATTGTCTGTGCGACAGCCACGAAACGGCCAAGCCATA
Organism: Thereuonema tuberculata; assembly: GCA_023159025.1. NCBI lineage: Eukaryota > Metazoa > Arthropoda > Chilopoda > Scutigeromorpha > Scutigeridae > Thereuonema > Thereuonema tuberculata. The sequence continues at coordinate 16,228,287 of JAFIDM010014012.1, read as the reverse complement.
CTTTTTGACCAAGATATAGGGTTTTTAGAGTTAGGGCTTGTAGAGTTAGGAGCTTGGCTCTACATGAGATATCATATCTTTTTACCAGTGAAAGCATTATGAGCGTGTAAGTCTTGGCAACTTATTTTACATGAAATGTTTTGGGTGGGATTGTTTATTTCTATTTGCGTTTCTCTTAATAATGAAAAGTGATAATAGAAAGAACGTACGCATCGGTTACTCGAAGCCACAGTTTCAAAAAAAATTGAAATGCACTACAGCATTGAATGTGTCTCATGTCCAATTTTGAAGTTTTTTGTAATAATCACTTTCTTAAAATGAAAACTTTTCTCATGCCCGTAATAAATTTCACTGTTGATTCCATATAAAGTAAGTTTAAATCAAGGAAATATTTCAAAGAGTCGTGTTTAATCAGGACGATGTAATGTTAAAAAAAACTTCTCATCTTTGTTGACGAGTCCGTGAGAAATAAATGAATAGACCATTTAGTTGGTCAGTGTCAAATATATGGGATTTCATTGCAAACTCCTGTAGAAAACCTTGTGAAAGAAAGATTGAAGAGACTTACAAAAATAGGCAGATATTGCGATAGATTTAAAATTGGTCGTTTCAAAACAACAAACAAAAAAACAGTTTCGATGTATTAATAGTGGCACAGTGATTGTGAAAACATCAAATTTTAGATTTGCTTCCCATAATTAACCAATTATGGGTTTTATTTTTGTTATTTGTTTTTCAATTCTTTTTACATCCTTGTGGGTTTTTCACATTGGCATTGTAGATTCCGCTTAGGATTATGAAAACAAATAATTGTTCTTTTTAATTATGAATCATCAGGGCCACTACGAAGAAATTTCTTAATTCGTAAGTGAACAAGATTTGGAAAGCCTAAACAATTTAAAAGCCACATTTTCAACAACAAATTCGCAATTCTGAGATCAATATCTTACGTAAAATCAAAGAAAATAATTGGGAACTATTCTTGCCCTACAATGCTAGTATCATACAGATTGTAATTTTTGCTTCTAATCAGAAATCTGATATTGATCACTAATTTAAAATAGGTTTCGCAATTGATTTCTAAAATCTCCTTAAGTATTTTAAGAATTTTTACAAGACATATCACTTTCTCCAAAATTCTAAACTTTTCTTTGATAACTTATCCAGATTAATACAGAGTTTTACTACATACAGCGAGCTTATATGAATTCACGTTAATGGGAAGTAGCTCATCGCCTGCCTGGGAGAGTTCAGTCCGTTGCTCCGGAAGTCGATGCCGTGTGTTTATTTTCTCTTTCCCATCATCTTATTGTGATTTCTGAAATTACCGTTATTCTTTGAAGATTAGTCCCTAATAAATTTCAACACCTGTCAGTAATTATTTCGCAAGTGAGCAGTTATTAATTGAATGTTAACTCCTTATGTACAACCAATGGCATCACTTCAAATAATGCAGTTGTTTTGAATATGAAAAGAATATTGTACATTTTATTGATTCCTGTTAATTATTTGTTTAATCATCACAGCAGTAAAATGAACTCTAAAAAGGTTTTTTTTATAATAGGGGAGTTTTTTATTAGCAAATGCCTTTCTTTAGTTTTCGTGCGTTGTAATAGTTTGGAAGGGAAAGTGGGAATGCGAGAAATTGAACTAAAAAAAATGAAAAATTAAGTAAATAAATAAATAAACAAACGGGAAAAAGTAAATAATTCAAAGTCTGACTGGAATAAATAGGCCTATAACTTTTTTTTTTTAATTATTTATGTCTTTATATTTTATATTGCCCTTTTGCTTTGTTCCTCAGTATCTGTTGTTGAGATATTCTATACGTTCAAACAGACAGTAATGATTCCAAAATAATTAGTACAAAGCTATTTTTAAATTTTAAATCAGTGTATCTTTGAAAAGAAAGTGTTAATTTATTGATTAAAATCTTTTAACGCTGTTTTAAGACTACCTTTAGTTTCTTATTTCGGAAAAAAAAAAAGACTTATTATTTAAATTTGAAAAATTCTCTCGCGAATTTCGCACAATGGAAATAGAAATATCTCCTTTTACCATTGAAACAACTCATGAATACGTTTTACCACTCATCACTTGAAACAATCTTAGAAGATTCTTAAAAGGTTTTAAAATTCTTAAAAAAAAAAAAAAAAAGAAAATCCATTAGGATTTTGGCATTAATAATTAATATATCTGTTAAAGAATTAATGATTTCCATCAACAGGTTCCCAGAGTTAGTTGAATAAGGTTATGGAAATTGGCATAAAGTCATGAAAGTTACCTAACTTCAATGCCATTTTGTTATATAATAAATATATTTTTTTATATAAGTGCATAACGTAACCCTTTTGAAATGCTATCTTAGCCGTTTCATTTTATGATGCGCCGTATGTGAGAAGGCAGATTTAGCCAAGAGAAATCAAGTTCAAAATATATCCAATTACTTGCCAAAATATCAGAGCAAGTTAATTTATTTCAATTTATACACCGATGAACACTTATCGACGGTCGCAATTAGACGCTTGACTATATTATTGGAGGAGTTTTCGCATTTTGCACAAATTTCCCTTCATCAAGAAAAAGATTCTTGGGACGATTTGAGAATATTTTATAACATCCAGTTTGTGCTTCCTGAGGCCTGGCGAAATAAAAATCAAATGGCGGAGCATTTTATGTTGAATCTCTCATTTTTTTTATTAAATTCTTAATCCTTTTTTCATTGGAACAGTAATAGACTAATATTTATTGAAATTGATCTCGAAGATCTTAACACTATTCAGTGATAAAATAACAAAAAGTAAAAAAGGGGCGGAGCGAGAGATGTTAAGTTTGGTAACCCACTGGTTAAGCAAATGGAGGCCGTAGAGTGAAAGTGAGCTGAATGTTAACAACCACTTCTCACCTTCTCAAGTCAGAAAGAAGGGAGAGGCATCTCTGGTGTCGAATATCAGACAGGTAATCAGATTACCTGTCGGCCTGCATTCCATCTGCTGCACTAATTGGATGTTTTTTTCCGTCCTCTAGGCGGGGCAAGAGCTCGTCTCATTCTAATCTTCTACCCCCGGGAGAAACAGGCAACAAAAAATATATATGTACAAACGAACCAAAAAAATCAATTCGACAACCAAGATTTTACAAAATGATCATTGAATTTTAAGTTCGGATTTGGATGAAATATTTAAGTTCGGCTTACATGTTTGAACCAAGGATCTGTTTACATTATATAAATGGATTTATTTATATTATTAATAGATATAGGTCTACTTATAATACTCTCAGTCAGTGGTTCCTTTTTTTTTTGTCGAGCAACCTTTGAGACTGAAAAAATTCAGACCTCCTCTCAAATAATTTTTGTTCTTAAAATCCGAATGTTACGTACTAATATTTACGTTTAAATTAATACACAAGGTAATGGAATTTCCAATTCAAATTGGGAAAGAGTGATTTAATAAACGGTTTTGAAAAAAAAACCAATTAATGGTTCCGGAAATGAATGGTTTTCACTGTTCAATGTATGGTTGGTCTTTACGGACCCAATTAATTTTTTTATTTTTTTTCAGCACCGTTTATTAAAATCACGCTTTCCCTGTTTTGTATATCTGTGTTTTAATTTATGAATATTTTGAAACACGTTTTATCGCATCATACTGTGCCAACAAAAGTTAACCATTTATTGAATAATGAAAACTATGTTTTCACGAAAACTATTCATTTCCGGACTCATGTTTATTTGTACTTTTTTTGTTTGTATTACTGAGTAGAACTTACCTTTAAAGTTTGTACAGGGAATACAGAATCACCCTGTATATAAATACAAATACTAGATTTACGGTTAGGCTTTTAAAAACATAATTATGAACTACAGCGTATTAACATAATGAAACACATGAAAATACAAATCTTCCAAAAAGAAGAAATCATCAGATTAGATTATTTCAGTTATAAAAAAATGAATAAAAAAAAATCAATACATTAAAAATTGAAAATTAATTCTTGCAGTTTAAAAGTATTGGTATGTGCATAGCGACGATTGAGAAAACTTTATAATAACAGCATTTATTTTCATTTGTTTTAGTGACATTATAGAAATAAGAGAAGATTTATCTATTTTTTTTTTTTTTTGATGGGTAGTATTAAATAAATCCATTTATTTTTTTTCATTCAAAAGTAAATTAAAAATTGAAAAAATATAATTTTCATCGAAGATTCTGTATCGATGTAGTGATGATCTTTGGAATCGTCTGTTATACTAAAGACGATGACTTGTTAGTAATCAATAACCCATCACCGTCACTTTCCGCATTCATTTCCTATATTAACTTTTTACTATCCTTCGGTTGTTTATTAAGGTTGTTCCATCAATTGGGTTTGACGCCCTTGACATAATCACCCACTACCTGGGAACCTGCAGCACGATTGAGTCCGACCGGGTTTTTTATTTCGTGGGTTCTCAAGTGGAACAGAATTAATCTCATCTTCATTAAGAGATTAAACATCACGGTTCTTCAGGGATGTCATTTTTCAATTTTATGCGTGGTTACTCAAGTGAAACTCAAATGGATAATGTTCCTTATATCTCCGTTAAGAATCATAGTATTTATTGTCATTCTTGAATCAATAATAAATAAATAAATCCTTTTCTTTTATTTAAAAAAAAAAAAATGATTGCTAGATAGTACAGTATTTACACATAAATTGCTTAGTTATTCTATTTAGACCTTTTTACCATTCAGTACTTATTCAGATTCTAATCGTTGGAGATAGATAGTAGTGTTTCTGTACAGAATATATATATTGTACATTTCTGTACACACATAAGAGATATTAACAACAATTTAAATGTAGTCCCCGTGGCCTAATGGATAAGACATTTGATTTCGGATCAAAAGGTGGCAGGTTCAGTTCCCACCGCGGACATTTCATTGTAAAAATTATTTCTATTTTCACAGGAAATTAAAATTATTTTTCAAACAGAGAAAATGTTAAGGAAGGACGTTGTGCACAGACAGATCTGGAAAACTATATAAGAAAACACGTTTAATGTTCAGAAAATATAAACTGTAATATATAGAAAAGAAAAGAAATTTAACGTGCTGTGAATATGAGTAAATAAAGAAAACGCAGCACTTGAATAAAGGAGAAATTGTCTTTCTGATTAGATTATGGGAAGGAATTGGGTACGGCCGTTTCGTCTTCTACGGACTCATCAGCCCAATCCCCGCCTACCCTTAACAAAATCAGAAAGGCAAGATCTTGTTAGTAAAAGTCACCGCCAACTCGGCCGTGACCCCACCAACAACAAAAGGCAAGGAAATAAATTGCTGCGTCTCTCGACACCAGCAATATATAGAAATTGCAGATTATCCTATGGTTATTTTTTTTTTTTTCAGACTGAGCATGCGTAGTCTTACTGTTTCACTTGAACATTTTCTTCTTTGTTTGTCTGTTGGTCTTTTTATGTTTGGAATGAATAGCTGAACGTACACCTACTTTAATTTTTATTCTTTTTCTTTTCTTTTTTTTTTTTTAACTTATATTTTTATTATACATTACTTAAATTTAATGAAAATAAACAGAATAAAAATTCCATTTTCTATTTTAATTATTAATAATAAATTCGATGTTATTAATAAATTAACGAAAACGACACATACCATTATTTTTTTTTTAATATTTGGGACAGAAAGAGTTACAGAATCACAATCTGGGCTAATGCCTGTATTATGTATATATGTCGAAGTGTTTTAGAACCGTCCATGTTAAGCAGACATAAATCATAAATGTCGAAATACCTGTCAACCGTTCCTTTTGAAATTTAGGTTTCATAAGTTCAGTGTAAAGATTATTCCATACATCTTTAATACTTAAGTTTGATATAACTCTACCAAGAATGTTTCTTTATTGCTTACTTGGTTCTTGGGGCATCGTGTAATTTTTTTTTAGCTTAGGACGTGATGACTGTTTTGGGGAAAAAAAAAAAAAAAAAAAAAACCCCCTTAAAAAATTATATGGAAGTCATCGGATATTTCAAACGTTTAGTCTTAAATAACATGTCTAAGATATCACTTCATAGAATGCATTTTTTTTTCTAAATGCCATTAGTTCTGATTTCTAGGTACATTCGTTTCATTCAATCGAAACCAGTAATTTAATTCTGTTCCTGAAAAGCTTCTCATGAAAATTACTGAACGATCAACTGATCATAAAGTGAGAGCCAGAATACACTCGGCTTACACGTTGATCTCTAGCCTAGATTAATGAAACGTTATTGAACGCTAATCGCATGTTGTGGGGATAAATTTTTCTTTCTTTTTTCGGTTGCAGAACGAAATTAGGTCAGGGATGTCCATTGGTCGTATCATTGTTTGTTTACATTCGTTGTTGGTCAATTAGGTAATTGAATGGTGTTTGCTAGTTAGAATAAAAGAAATCAAAAGTTTCGTTTTATAATAAAACTAGCAAAACGACCCGTTCTTCGCTCGGGTTAAAAAAAACAAACAAATATCCTAATGTAGATGATAAAGAAATTGCAGTTGTGATATCACTTGGAACTTTCCCGGTTGGTACAAAAACAACAACAATTCAAAAGGTCTGATCTCATTACAAATCTACATCCATCCCGAAAACCTCGTAGAAGTATCTTTGAACCATGTTTGCCCATCCACTCACCGTCCTCCCAGTGTACATCTTTTGTTCCAGGTTACTTGAATTTTGTAATGTCGTAACCCTATCACTTAAAACCTTTCCTAGTTCGTAAAAAAATCATCTGATCATTACAAATCTATATCTAACCCGAAAACTCCGTCGCTATTATGCACAACAATAGTTTAGTTGCAATTGTCCCATTGTCGCCACCCCGGGTTGCATATGTAGCACTATTGACCAGAACAGTATTTTAGCTCCAAGTGTTGCATAACAATATTTGTGTAGTTCTCATTGTCACGATAACAAATCCTACAACCTAACAATAGTAACGGAAGTAAATTTTCAGCTTTATAACTTAAAGCACCGCTTTTTATCATATCCAGTGGGAATTTCGAAAAATCCGGAAAAGGGGTTTTAGTGATTATAATTACCTACTTACATGGCAAATTTGAAGTCTCTACTAATTATAGTTACGGAAATAAGAAAACTTTCAAGCGAAAATAAATCTTCGTTATTCCCGAACCCGTGGGAATTTCGAAAAATACGGCCTTATTCATTGTCTACATCATAACGGGAACCTCTGTGCAAAATTTTAGCTGGCCGTTGATGAGTCAGTGAGTGAGTGAGGTGTTGTCTTTTTATATAGTTAGATGAAAAAAATATTATAAAATTGCTTCAGTAAAATTGTTATCAGACAGTTTTGATAAATGAAAACAAGGAAATACTTTTATTTTCATGAGTTTCTAATCATCTGATGGCTTGATATTTTATTCTACAAAAATAATGTATTGTATTTTTTAGATTTAAAATAATAATAATAGTAGTATTTAAATATTTGCATAACATAGATTGGTAACGTTTTGTAATATCCACGGTTTAGAAAAGATTCTCATTGGAGATGCATGGTTTTCAGCTGGGCTTTCTGATCTTTCGAGTCTCACAAGCACAGAGAGTAAGGAGGAGAAAAGAAAGGAAAAAGTATAAAGGAATAAGAACAGCAAGAAATGGAACTTTTGTCATACCCAAGGAAAACCGATAATTAGCAATTTCAGCAATTCAGGAAAATTGTTCCTTTGGTGATTTTCGGATCAATGGAAAGTTATTTTACTATGAAAAAGCTACTAAACTAGTTATCCAATATAATTACACCTTCTTATTTAGAAAATATTTTAAGACGTATTTGAACAACATTTTTTGGATATGGTTTGATATGTTATCAAAAATTTTATTTTGATAGCACTAGCTTAGAAAGATGTGATTTAAACAAGACATTTGACAAAACCGTTACCATATAAGTATCACGCACACACACAGTATGAAGATATTAAATACAGCGTTAAGACTTAAATCATAACAAATGCATATTCTCACTCACAATACAGTAACATAATAGTGAAAAGAGAATAGTTTGTTTTGGGTTTGTTTTTTTTTTGTTTTTTTTCATACCCTTGAAAGCCCCGATTCATTTTCAGAAGGACACAAGAACATGTACTGCGTACCATATGTTTTAAATTCTTAAAATCATTGTTAAAACAACTTCCGTATTAAAGCATCCCAATCGTGCTCCATGGCACGGAGATCTGGAAATTTGACTGCCGAATCGATTATTTCGACATCTTTCCTCTTTAATATTTTCATTCAAAAGCCTCTCCTATGAGGATGAGCTATACATTCTGTGAAAACGAAGTTTCTGCAGCATCAGCTTATCAAAAACAAAAAAAAATTTCTTGAGATTCTATGAGCAGGACTACACACTCGATGACATGTTGAAAGGACCTTCAGATGTTGTAGCTGCCCACAGCATTACCGTTCTATTATTACAACTGTTTAATTGAAACAGTGATTTCATACGTCTATCTCTCTCTTCAGATATCATGATGTAGAAAATGCGTTGTTAGGAAAAATCTTGACAGAAATGAGGCTTGTCCCCACTGATTACATGTCTCATTCCGACAATTTCTATTCTATACTAGCTGAACTGTTTCCTGGCAACTATTGCAAGATAAATCCTCGATTCCCTGGTTGACATCCTCTTTCCTAAAACTTTCTGGATACCATCCATATCGATATCGAGATTCCTGTTGTTCGAAGCAGAGAGTAGACGAGCCATACGACTAATGCACTTTGCAATTAAGGACTGCATACCGATCAACATCAGCTCGTTTAGACCGTGGTCTGAGATCGGTCTAGTGCAGCATTTCCCATCTCATAGTTCGAGAACATATTGGATGTTCTCAGCATAATTTTAATAGTGACGTCTTATCAAATTATGCATGTAATTTAAAAAGACGCCGTTAATTTTTTCTTTGTTTTTAATTGGTCGTGGTGAAGGGTTCATATATGTATATACAAAAAAAAAGGTGAAAGGGTTGGGGATGTCTGGGTTTAGTGCACCTATTTCTTGGAAATACTGCTCGATATGACAATTCGCGAGATATTCATAAATCAGGAAACCTCTGCGTAACATTGATTCACTTATTATCCTCTTATTTTTATTCGTCGTGAATAAAATACATTTAAAGTAAAAAATTATTGGAGAGGCGATACATCACGAAAGAAGGGAGGCATGTGAAGGTTGTTTTTCATTTTGCCCGTTTTCATTTGAATGGCCCGTATATATCACTTGATTTATATACTAGTATAAGCTGTACGCGTTATTCGAAAAAAAAAAGTAAAATAATAGTTCATTTATATAAAGTAGGCCTATTTTAAATTTAACCTTTTTTACCTGACATTATTTATTTGTTAAATAGAAAAACATGTAAACATTTGTTGATAGTTTTATTTATTTAAGATATATTCACAGGATACTCAAATTCAGTGATTATTGCAATTTTTCATTCGTTTGGTTTTAATTTAAAAAGATGTAAGTGCAAATTGACTGTGATAACGATCATTGGCCTAATGATTGTTTTTCTCAATAGATGGCGCTATCTAGAGATTTAGTTTCGTTTTGCAGGAAATCGGTTAATCGTCAACTTCCCTATTATATGATCAAGGTTATGTGGTAACTATGGCCGCAAAGCGACGAGTGTTATCCTTAGATGAAAAGCTGCACATTATATCTTTAGTTGACAAAAATCCCAATTCGAAGAGAGTGGATTTGGCCAACAGCTTAAATCTTGCTCCTTCGTCATTGAATTCGATTGTTGCGAATCGTAAATCGATTGAAGAGACGGCAGCGAAATGCGGCGTGAACGCAAAAGTGAGGAAATCCATGAGAAGTTCTCCCTACGAACAAATGGAGATTCAACTACTGGAATGGTTTCGATCACTTCAAAATTCTAACGAGCGTATCAGTGGCACCATCATCCGCGAAAAAGCGTTGGAAATCGCTTTAGATATGGGAATAACAAACTTTAGCGCGTCCAATGGATGGATTGACCGATTTCGTAAACGGTACGGATTCAACGAACAGCGTAAAACAAGGAAACGGAAAAACGCGGAAGCAGTTTTGGACAGCGAGGAAGATCACTTATTCACAGAACCCGAAATTTATATAAAAGAGGAAGAGAACCCGGTTTCGCCCCTCCCAGAAGAGGAAGAGGTGGAAGAAGACCTTGATAACAATTTTGAAGGGTATTTAAAACTTTTACCTTCATTTCTGTGTCTGCATTGGCAGTGGCCTGCGTTTTCCGGATTCAACGTTTTAAAAGTCTTTTTTTCTTTTCTTTTATACATGGACGAGAAAATTTTTTCAAACTTAGGGATTTTTTTTTTTTCCCTTAGAATTTTGTTGACAGATTTTTCCTAAACCGAACAAGAGCAAAAAAAAAAAAATATATATATATATATATAATACTGTATAATTAGAGGAAAGGAAATAGTATGGATACATGATGTATGTTCTGTCATAAAACAAGAAATGTGAAGTAAAGATTGAAACTTTAAAACTTTCTTTACTTAAAGAAAGCTTAAAATTGCTTTTATGGAAATGGGTAGACTTTTAACAAGTAAAAATCCATTATTATTAATTGTTAATATTGCATTAAAACTTTTTGAAACCATATTTCTGTAGAAAAATATGGGTATCAGAATAAAAAAAAAAAAAATTCTTGCACGCTTATTTTGGGGCAAATTGAAATTACTATATGAAGACTAATCATTGTTAGTATTAAACAATGGTATATTAACCTGCATTAAAATTTCAAGCATCATTACTGCTGACATCTCAAATACAAATGTATATATATATATACCAACATTTCAAATCACCAACATTTTCAATCCATTGTTGCATGAAGGTCTCTCTAAGTTTTTTGCAGTTCTTTTGGGTCAAAAGCCCTTCCTCTACCAGTCGAATCCAATTTTAAATTTTATTCATCCATCTCCCTTGTATGTACTTTCTCAGCCTCTTTTCATTCTTTGGAATCTGTTTTAGAATTTCTGTTGATCATCTCTTATCATTATGTCTTGCTACGTTGCCAGCCCAGTTTGAGCTTCTTTATAGCGATAATAATATCACATGCACTGCTTTGCTCTCTCATTCATGCATTTCATTTGCAGTCTCATTACATGATTGCTAACATGCACATGTATTGTGAAATGCATTTTATACAGCTATCTGGGAATATCGTTTATGAGTAGTATCTTGAAACAACATAACAAATAATAATAATAATTGGGATTAAAAACCCTTTCTAAAACTTTTAATGAGACATGATGCTCTGTCCCATTGTCTTTATAGCTTCCACATATTTAGTTGTATATCTTTGAAAAATCATATAGAGAATGGTATCATTCCCTAAATATGCCCGTTCTGTTGATTTATTGTTAGCTGTTAAAAAGGTCACCTTTTAAGTAAGTTATGCCTAGGAAAATTGTTTTGAGAAAAATGAATAAACAAGACATAATTACTTATCAACAGCCCTTCTACATTTCCCTAGCTGAAATGGATGTTCATGTAAAGTTAGTAATATTCTCAACTTTTCAGGCGATATTTAAAAAAAAAAAGGTAAAATGGCATATAGGAAAATAACCATGGGCTAGGAGAGGAATCCAGAGGAAAGGTATATACTTCCTGCCTCTAACATTTTCCAATGATGGAAATCTAAAATATTTGTAGATTTTATTCTGAATTGTTGTTTAAGTTAGTGCAAGTTACTATTTAATTTTATTCAGACTTTATATTTCACAAATGCTTTTTCACCTGCTTGAAAAAAGAAACACATTACTATTCATTATTTCTTGATTAAAAAAACGTGTGTAAACAAATATTCATGTATTTGTTGAGGTGCTAACATAAGAGTATGGTCACTAATAGAATATCAGTAGAAAAGATTTATATACAGTTTATGGTTTGAAATTAAGTTCCAAAATGTAAATTGTCATTCCTTTGACTATCTCTGAATGATACTGAGAGTTGGTTCTGACCTTTATTTATTCATTAACCATTCTTATTCATCCAACATACAAAAAAGAATAAGTAATGTACAAGTAGACATTTGCAGATGTAAAAAGAAAAACTATTGAAGCTAAGTTCAGTCTTACATCACTAATAATGTTGACCTAAAAAGCATTAAGACTAAATCTAAAAGTTTTACTTCTGTCTCTTCTAAGATAATTGACATTTTATTCATAATTATTAAACAGCAGTTCGTGAATTAGCATTTTGTTAATGGGTAACCCTTATTTCAAATGTCATACAATGAATTTTTTTTTTCTTGTATTTTTCTGATATGTATAAAAGTCTAAAGAGCCTATTTTAACAAAGGTAAAATTTAGAATAAAATCTGAATGTTTTGAAATATGTATTTGGTTCTGAAATACCTTTTCAAAAAAATTATGGATTATTGTAATTGTAAAATGTAGTATTCAAGTTTGCAGCCAGTGTTGTTGTTATTGTTTGTGAGATCTTATAAATTGTCACAAAATCCAGAGGTAATGGTACAGTCTACAATTCCCAGTGGAAAATAATATTCATTCAAAGCAGTTAGTAAATCTTAATCTATGGATATGTTTCTACTTTCTTTACGTTCACCAGCCTTGGGCAGCATTTTGATCAATCGCCTTGATTGCTAAAAATCTAGCTGTATCATTCTTGATTACTGACATGAACCCTCATAGCCTTTATCTCAGTTGGATCCAACCTCTCGTTGAAGGATAGATATCCACCAGATCTTAATAACAATTGCAATCCTTATGATAAAAGGCAGGGAAATCAGATATGCCTAAGCACATGAAAAATGCAGATTCCCATGCTCTGCTATTCTAAAAATGAAAAGAAAAATAAAGTAAAGAAATAAAATAAAAAATGTTTTATAGAAAGTTAAAAACTTGCAGCTAACATTCATAATCAGTCAAGCTGTAATCAAGAATTAGGTTGATAATTTTTAACACTTAAAGATTACTGTATATATTATATTTCATCCATTTAAGTACATTAAATACTAAGCCAAAAACTTAATTTTCTTTATAAAAATACTTTGTAACAATAAAGTCATTTTTTAATATTAATCTATTTTAGAATCGGCGATTCCGCTCAAGAGGGAAGAAATAATGCTGACTACGGAGGAGCATTGTATGGCGATTACTTAAAGGTAATTGAAATATTAAATTTCTTCATCTTATTACATGTTTCATCTATGGTGGACAACTTACAAAATATTATTATTATTCAAATCTTATATTGTTTTCTCTTAATACTTCTAATTTTAGTTAGATCAGTTATTGGGTGCTCAACATATGGTCAGTGTTTCAAGTGGAAGTCCTGTACATGATGAACATTTATTTATCATCACTCATCAAGGTAATCTTTATTCATATTAAAAATGCAAAATTTCAACAATTCTTACAGTCAAGATACATAGCCAATACAGCCCACAATGTAATTATTAATTTCTAATATTTAGACTTAAATTGTTTTATGTTTTTTGCATTTTTGGATTGGGAACAGTAAAAGCAATTGCAAACAGAATTGAACAGGAGAATTTGTAAAAATCATCTAGCTTTTAATTTTTACAGGAATTTTTGATTTCTTAATTAAAGCTCTAGAAAAAAAATAGTCTATATTTTAGATGGTGATTCAGAGGAACCATTCAAAAGAAAATTCAGTTTGTGATGTATCAGTAATAAGACGTGCTCAAAATGCTTGGATAAATGAAGATCTGTTGTGTAAAGTGAATACAAAAGAAACATAACAATTTGATTCATGAATTGCATTGATCACCACGAATTCAAAATTCTAAATTTCTGCTCCTCAGTTTAAAATTTGCTTGAAATAATTTTTGTTTGACATTTTATTGCAGATATAGTAATATTGCAATACAATCCTTCATAGAGCAAGGCTCAAAAAAAGATTGGAAATCTCATTTGCAGTTTTTCTTTGGACTGCCACTAAAAAATTAGCTATTAGGTGTGTTTCTACAATACTGCACTGCCTCTGTTTCTACCCATGGCATTTGAGTTCAGAAGACTTAACATTTTGCTGATTAAAAATTTAGTGAACAATTTTAAAAGACTATGATCTAAAGTCAAAAGAATAGTAATTAAATGTATCATTAAAGAAGAATTTCCTCCTTACTGTTAAGAACAGTAGCATAAAAAAATGGATGTAGGAAGAATTAATTAATTGAATATCAGTGATATCATAGAGCTTATTGTATACCCAAAAAGGAAAACTTATTTAAATCTTAATACAATGAATGCTTAATAACTTTCCTTCAACATTTGTTTACTATTTATAATATCACTCACTCTTATTCATTTATTCTATGATAAGCTTATATATTAATAGTCTGTGTTACATTATGGTATTGAATTAAGTCATTGATTTCTTCTTGTATTGTTTTTTTATCCATTATTTTTTTAACATTTATAATTATAGCTGGAGTGAAATGAATTAAAATCGTATTTTGGAACTGAATAAGTTTTGTATTATGCACAAAAATAAAACTATTTGTGTCATTGCTACCCAGCGTAAACTATACATATTTCCTGTTTTCAATGGACTTTATTGGTTTTATTACTAAGTCAGCTCTTGAGTAACTGAAAGTAATTCTTTCACATTGAACATTCATGGATATTTTCTCCAGTGTAATTTCCTGAATGTTGTGTATTTAACCTTTAAGACTTCACCCAAAGCTGCATCATATGATGATCTTGGGATATTAGTATTTGCATATCCTAATACTGCATTTCTTCATAATACCTGATTGGTAACTATGTCTTTCTGTCTGAACCAATGAGCGTTAGATTTCTGTCGGTGGTATACTTCCTTATGTTTTTGTATTTTACAGGTGTATTTTAGTTGAGGTTTTCTTCTACCTCCAAGGTAGCATATAATTTTTGATAATTAAAATTTGTTTCTTATTTAGTGAATTCATGTTGTTGATGTAGCATCATCATATATAAATTTGCTCCTTTCATCAAAATTATGTCACAGATTGCAGTCATGTGAAGAAATTTGCAAAAAATAATAAACTAACCTTTATGCTTCAAAGAAAACTGACTGTTGTTGTTCATCTAGAAAAGAATAATCAATCTTTCTATTTTTCAGCTTACGAATTATGGTTTAAACAAATCATCTTTGAATTAGATTCAGTTAGAGAACTGTTTGCCTTACAGGTAATAATAGTAATAATAATAATAAACTTTTTCGAGATAATAATAAAACATACAAACATAATAATAATAATAATAATAATGTAAATCCTTTACTTCTTCTTTACTCAATAATTATAATATTTCAGTCAGATCTCTGAATTTAAATTTAAACAATAATACACAACATCTCACAGTAGTAATCATATTCAATACTTCTTAATTATTTTCCATAATAATAATAATAATGATTAAGTATTACTATATTACCTATTTTTTAAATGATCAGATTCTCACTTTTTTTTTTTATCTTAATGAGTTTTATTATTTCAATATTTAGGAAGTAGATGAGGGTAAGATGCTGATGATTATAAATAGAATGAATCGAATTGTTTTAATATTGAAGGTAATTGATTATTTTTATTTATTTTTTTAAAAATCTTGTGCTATTATTATTCTTTGTGACTTAGGAAAAAATACAAACAAAAGATGGAGATAATTCTGTAATTGTTTAACAGTTTAATACAGTTTATCTTTCTCTCTCTCTGCCTGGCAGCATTTTGAATAACAAAACATATCTGTTCATTGCAGTTGTTGGCAGATCAAGTTATGATTTTGGAGACAATGACACCATTAGATTTTATGGATTTTAGGCAAGTAATTATTTGTTATCAACTTTTATATTTATTTTACAAATTACCTCATATCAGTAGCTTTTTTTAAAATTCAGTTATTATTCAATTTTCTCTACTGTATTTACACTTAAATTTAAGTTTTTGAAGAAAAAAAAATAGACGAAATTGAAGATGAATAAGAAATTTAGAAAGTTAATTATATAACAAAATGGTAACTATAGGAACCAAAAAAAGATTTCGCACATCGAGCTATCACTGGGAAGAGTCTGGGATGCCCGTTTCGTCCTCTTTAGCTAGACAAACTCCACCGATGACAGGCTCAGAAGGTGCAAACATATAAGCATTCCACTCTCTATCCTGAAAGCCTTTGTGCCTCCATAGTTACCGTTTTGTTGAACTATTAGGCACGTAAAATTTTTTTGCTAGTTTATTTTATGCTTCAAACTCAAATACATAATTCCACATGTTGAAATTTGTAAGTATTCCAGAATATAAAAATTCAGTTATTGTTTTCAGTTTGCTTTAATATCTACTTTTAACTCCTGTTTGTATTTTATGTTAAAATTATTTAATGGATAGTTGTATTTATGAAACTGACAATTCCAAATACAGCATATACTTAATGATAGGTATGAAGTAAATTTGATTATGGACATACAGTTGAATCACAGAAATAGTTACATTCACTAAGATAAGATTCCTAAGCTTACTTACCACATTTCCTTATAATTTCTTAAAGGCCAAAATGAAATTGGGTTTATCGTGATATGCAAAATGATGAAGCACAAACAATACCAATACCAACAAGAATTGTCTATTTTTAGTAAAGAAAAAAATAATTCAGATTTTGTTATGAAAATAATGAGTTCACTACCAACCTTTTCCTCATCCCCATAATGTTTTTTCCACTTCTGATAAAATTTCAGAACATTGAGTTGAATCATGAAGTAAAACAAGGACAAACTGTTAAATATAGATTTCAAAATCGTAGCAGCTGCACAGTGTGGCTCCATGGTCCTTAAAAAAAGCTCGTAAAAAGAGTTTTGTTTTTTTTTTTTATTCTTTAAGCCTAGTTCTGGTTGAGGGGTTGTTCTTTTGGTCCAGAACAAAAGTTACAATATTATTATATATTATGTGTAAATATAATATATAATATAAATAAATAAATTTATATAAATTGAATTATAATAAATAAATTAATTGAATTGTT
The DNA here is from genome assembly GCA_023159025.1 of Thereuonema tuberculata. Taxonomy (NCBI): domain Eukaryota; kingdom Metazoa; phylum Arthropoda; class Chilopoda; order Scutigeromorpha; family Scutigeridae; genus Thereuonema; species Thereuonema tuberculata. The sequence goes on along the minus strand of JAFIDM010014012.1, from coordinate 16,211,253 downwards.
TTCTCATCTCTCTTTTGCTGTACATGAAGCAGTATTATCTCTGGTCATCATAGACAAACCCAGGATTTTGAAATGGGGGTGGGATATGATGATTGGACCCATACAACCAAAAAAAAAAAAGTCTTGTCCTTTTGGGAATTGGGAAGGTTACAAAATTTAAGCAATAAACTTTCCAACCAAAAAAACAGGCCCAGTATCCTAGATTATTTTATTTTTTTATTCATTTTTGGAGGAGTGGTTACAACCCCTACCAATGTCCCTCCCTCAGTATATCAATGCTGATCATCTAAGTATCACTGAAGATAATAGGAGGCAGCAAACAATAAAACTGTTAGACCAAGGACAAAGAATGATCAGTATTACATGCTAAGCTGAAATAAAACTGGCAACTTTATTAGTTATACAAAGAATGATTTAAAATTAAAGATGACTTAAAATCAAATGCTTTATTTGTTTGATTATTTTCAATGAAAGAACATTCAGTGATTCAGAATGCTATAACATATATTTACAATTTAATTTTTATCAATTATTTGTTACTTGTGTGGCAGTTGGAATCTTAAGAAAACTTAGAAATGAAGTGCATGAAATTTTTGGGAAATTCTACACTTTCGCAATTATTAATCATTGCCAATTTGTCATGTTTGCAGATTTTGATATTTGTTTTTTATTTAAAGTAAATGAACTTTTTCTTAATTTTTTGGTTTTAGACATTACCTTTCACCTGCCTCAGGATTTCAGTCACTACAGTTTCGTCTGTTAGAAAATAAACTTGGAGTTCGAATGGTAAACAACTTTTATTGGTATATTAATATTTGCTACTGAATGTATCCTTTTAAATGATTTTCTGATGTCATTGCTGTATCTTAATGCTGTATCATTTTTTTTCTGTTTTATTGCATGAATAAAAAAATGAGGAGTTGTATTTTTAAAAAATATGAAGTTATCGAAGGAAGGCAATACCTGTAGTGAAAGTGATTTTTTTTTTTTTTTACAATTAAATGTTCATGTTATTTGTAATATCTACATCAGTAATAACCATAATAATCGAAAGGTACTTCATCGAAAACATTCCTTATTACTGATCACTAACTTTAGCCTGTTTGTGATAAATAGTGTGGGCAGTAATTGAATATTTGTTATTTGCTTGTAAGTCTGCATTGGTTAGGGCGAAATAAATATCATCAACAAATCATATAAATTAAGTTACCACTAACTAAAAAAAATAATAAAGGAAGCTTAATGTTATCAAGCATACTTAAAGAGAATCTGAGCTATGCATTTCTGATCTTTTTTTTTTTTTTTTGAAATATGAATCTCTCCTTCTTTCCTTCTCTCTCTAATTTCCCCCACAAAGATATGGGGAAAACTATTAAACATCTCTGCATTCTGCAGTTGGTGTGCAGAGAGCCTTGCAGTGAGTACTTGGAATGAATAAATAGGGCAAAATGCAATGTGGAGTTCATGTATATTATAATTTAATTTCATTCAGTACCTTTTGAAACAGTGATGTAATGAATGCTTCATATGGACTGTATCTGATTAAGAGGAGTATCTGTGAACTACAATCAGGTTCGGGTAAGCAGAGCCTTTACCCTGGGCTCCGCACCTTTACACTATTTAAAAGTAAACTTAAAAATTAACAAAACAGAAAAATTTGGAGAAACATAAAAAATAAAACATTTTTATCAAAGTAACAATAAGAAAAAAATTAAAAAAACTAGATTTTAGAAAATTAGTAAATAAAATGCACTAAAAGGGCATTGCAGTAGATAAATGCAATGGCTATCCCTGACTAGTGATAGCAGAAAGAGAGACACCAAGGCCTCAGGATTACAAGAATACAAAGAACTGATTTTTTTTCTTAGGACAACACTTACTAGATTGAGACAGTTTTAAAATAAAATGTTGTATATATTTTCATATTAAAGGTAGTGATGTTTCGAAATTATTTTTAAAAAGTTTTGCATCTGGTTTTCATTCCATTGGGAGCTCTTAATACAGCAAAACTCAGTATTGCTCAAAAATGACAGAACTCACTTCTCCTTAATAGAACTTCATTAGCAGTCATTTTCAGCTAAATATAAGCGCACCTTATTTCATTTATATTTTGAGAAATAAAAAAGAATGTATACAGTTTTAAAATGTAATTAATACAATTATTTATTAAGAGCTTGTATTATCATTAAACAATTAAGAAATAATGTTCTTCAATAGAGTATTTTTTATTATTATATCAAAAAAGCTTCAAACCATGGGTTTCCCCAGCTAAGACAATATGGCGGGTCAAGGACCAAAACACATATTGCCAAGTGTAAAAAAAAAAAAAAGTTTGGAAGAATAGTTAGGGATGTGTGCTTGTGTCCATAAATTTCCTAACTATGCGTGCTTTGTTGAGTACCACAGCCTTCCGGAGTTGTACATAAGTGTTTTTATGAAGTCCTAGTGTGCTGAGGCTGTGGTGCAATGTGTGAGGCACCAGACCAAAGGCGGACAGGACGATGGGTACAACACATACTCGGTCCTGCCTCCATGCTTCTGGAGCTCGTGTGCTAGATCAGTGTATTTACTGATCTTTTCTGCATGTTCTTGCTGATAGGCACTGCAATATCAATGAGGTAGGTCTGTTTGTTGACCTTATCAACAAGTGTGATGTCAGGTCTGTTGTGATGTATAGTTTTGTCTGTGTGAATGGGGTGGTCCCATTATAGCTTATGTGAGGGTGACTCTAGTATGCTTTGTGTTGTGTACTTGTAGTATGGGACCATGCTCTGAATAAGTGAGTGTTTGTGTGCTAGTTGTTGATGAACGATCGACGCTACCTGATTGTGTCGGTGGAGTTAGTCTGTTTGGGAGAGAAGGGGACAGCCTGATATTATGTGGTCGATCGTCTCATGGGTAGTGTGGCATTTCCTGCATCTGTCATCATGCGTGTTTGCGTCGTGTAGAATGTGTTTCTTGTAGTTGCGTGTGGCGATGACTTGGTCCTGTATCGCAATCATGAACCCTTCGGTCTCCCGAAACAGCTCACCACTCGTCAGCCATCTGTTCGACGCTTCCATGTTGACATGAGGCTGGCTGAGTTTGTGGCGATGTCTGCCATGGAGTTCCTTACGAGCCCATGATTCATGCAGCTGCTGTGTGTGGATGTCGGGGGTGGTGAGTGTTAGAGAAGGGTTATTATTATTATTATCTGGAAAAAGTTTCAATCCATGGGTTTCCCCAGCTAAGACAATATGGCGGGTCAAGGACCAAAGCACATATTGCCAAGTGCTTATTATTATTATTATTATTTAAACTTTCAGGGTCTTTATAATTTCTAATTGTAGCTTTATTCTCGTTACAGGAAAACCGTGCGAAATATAATCAGAACAATTACATGAGAGTCTTTGGAAATGACCCAAAAGCAATGCAAGCCTTAAAAGAATCAGAAGAGCAACCATCTTTGGCAACTCTAGTCCAGGTATTGTCATCTTGTACTGTTTCTTCTGTATTTTTATTTCAATGTAAGCTCCTGTTGTTGGATTTTTTTAATTGCCATATTTTAACATTAAATTTAATGTAGCGGCTTTATTTTTAAAATTACCATTCCATCTGTTATTATACCTTTTTAATATTTCTTAGAAAGTGACTTTTTTTTTTTTTAAATTAAAATTAATTTTTTAAATTTGCAAAGTTACATTGAATTAATAAGATCAAGTTTTGACAGATAATTATTAAATAGATTGAAAAGGAACTTTCACAACCGCCATTTTTTTTTAAATATTTATTATAAATTTTAATTTAATTTATGTACATTAGTTCAAATGAGAAGCTATATAATAAATCAGAGGATAAAAGAAATATTTTATGAAATTGTGATTTCTTTGATGCTCAAGAAAATTTTATTTGCTGAAATTAAAATTAACTGTACTTTCAAAACTATATTTACTTCTCATTGTTGTCTGTTTATTTTCTTAATTAAGCGTTGGTTAGAAAGAACTCCAGGACTGGAAGAAAAAGGTTTCAATTTCTGGGGAAAATTTGAGAAGGTAGTTGGCATTTTGTTAGACCAACAACGTAAAAAGGCACAGGTATTATATATTTAATATATTATAAATGTCTCAACAAAAACATAAATGCACATAAATAAAGATCCATTGAGCTGTTCTTAGTATTTTTATTGTGATGTTATTAAATTTCCCACAGGTTAAATTTGTTGTTATATTTAATATAATATTTTTATCCTGTGTATTTTTCTAATGATGATGAATAGGTCAAAGACACTTTAAATTAAAAAAAATAATAATGTAAAAACATAACATTTCAGTTATAAAAGAGTACATAGTTCTTTTATCTATCCCAATGATAAAGGAGAAAATTGTAAAATTATTTAATTTTTTTTTTTTTTTTATAATTTATTCATCACCATTACTAGATTCTGAAACTACATTTGTCAAAACAAAACAAAATTATCATATTAAATTTTATTAGAATTTAATATATTTAATTTTTTATTAAAATGTAATGATTAATATCAATAACATATTTCTTACTATTTCCTAGATTGAGACTGATCCTGATAAACAATCATACCTTCAGGAAGACTATAAAAAGAGAAAGGTAATATTCTGTAGTTTGGTTCTGAAGGAGGAGTAGAGCATGATACTCAATAGATCCTTTTTTTGGAGAGATTTTCCCACTCCGGGACAAGGTTTGCTCGATATTTCGGTTCGGTTCCTTGAGTCTTCTTCAGGAGATGTATGTCAATTACATTAATGTGGGTGCAAATCTAACAACTTCCGTTGTAAGTTTCTCAGATAAGTTGTTTTCGTGTTGTTCATTCTCACCATGGCTAGGAATGAATAACACGAAAACAACTTATCCGAGAAACTAATAACGGAAGTTGTTAGATTTGTGCCCACGATAATGTAACTGACATACATCTCCCGATGAAGGCCCGAGGCACTGGGCCGAAATATCGAGCAAACCTCGCCCCGGAGTGAGAAAATCCCTCCACAAAAAGGATCTATATAGGTAATATTCTGTTGCAAATTAATTAAATGTTTTTTAAAGTATGTATCTGTTAAAACTAACATTTCTAATTGTAATTTAATTAAGCTAATAAATTGCCTAAGAGTGTATCTAACAACAGATAAAGAACTTTTCTTTTGCAAATTAGTAGTGAAAATTAAAAGTATTGTTAGTGAATATTTATATATGAAGAAATTACATAAATCTGAGGTTGCATAGGGATCTGCTGTTAATATATAGGGATTTGAAATCATGAATATGTAATTCATGTAGTTGTCTATTTTGAGTTCCATACTTTCCACTGAACTCTTTATATATTATATATTGCAGGAAATGTTTGATTCCATCTTTAATATTGATACTCATAATGCTCTAGTAGCTAGAGGTGAGTTTACATTTCCTTAAAGTTTTAATTGTCTTAATTTATGAATACTACTTTTATTTTATACCTTACTTTTATAACATTCATATCTTAGTAAAAAAAAATGTAATTTATTCATTTGGGATTACTTTAATTACAAATATTAATATCATTGAGTTGCAACAACTCGGTAATAAATTTTACTGGAAAAACACTTATGATGAATTAGCTAGTAATTTGTAATATTTATTTATCTTATATAAAGTTATTAAAATATAAAGGAAAAAGAAGGAATTTTACTGAATACTACTGATGCTAAAAAGTCAGTACTGGGAATTTTTTACTGTTTGATTTGTTTTGTATTTATACTGTTAATTAGGAGAACGCAGATTTACATATAAAGCTCTTCAAGGTGCCATGATGATATCCTTTTATAGAGATGAACCAAGATTCAGCCAACCATATCAGCTCTTGACTTTATTAATGGATATAGATTCACTGATCACCAAGTGGAGATGTAAGCTAAAGTTTTACTTTGACTAGCATTTTAGTAATACCTTTTCTTTTAATGTCACTTCTTTGCTCACAGATTCCTTTACTTAATTTATCTCACAATTTTTGCTCATCAAAATCTGGGAATAAATGTTAACATTAAGACCAATCTTAGATTATTACTTAAGTTCTTTTTCATGCCTAGATATCAAAGGAATGATTGAAGAGTTTTCATATTTTCTTAGGTTTCAGCTAAGTTTCCTTTGTACTTATAATCCAAGGGCACAGATGCCTTTAATTAAAATCATCTGAAAGCTGATCATAGATTTATTTCAAAAGTTTGCTTTCAGCTATTTAGTAGTTCCATTATGGATATTTCAAACTTGACAGCAGCACACAAGCCAGAACAGTACCATATGGAATACAAAATGTCATCTGGATTTATTGACACCATTAGAAAGTAAGGAATGGAAAGATACTCTAAAACATTTGGCAGTTGGGCAAAAGAGTCTGGGTATGATGATGTTATCAATATCCTACCTACCTGATAACTGCAGTATCATTATGAAGTTTGATGGAATGGAATCATACTCTGAGTTTGTTTCTCATAATGTGGATTAGAACCACTAGCTTCAGTGATTCAGTGACTATTACTGTGACATTCTACAACATTCTAAACCACTCTTGACTCTCAACTTTCTAGCAATAGTCCAGGATGGTATTGTTTCTTTTCCAACATGATAACATAATCAAAAGTGATGTCTGTATAGGAATGGCTTTATTATTTGAGTGTTGAAGAACTTGACTGGGCTACTCAACTCCTTGATCCTAAATCCAACTAAGCATCTGTGGGATGAGCCGGAATACTAATTGCTGCTACTCATCTAACACCACTACTATCACTGGTGTTTTTGAGGAGGAACAAACGGCCAATTTCTGTTCCAATGTCTGGAGGAAGTCTTTCTAGACAGTGAAAGCTATCATAGAAGCAAAAGGTGGACTAACACAACGTTAATCACAATCTTTCTACAATAGATTTTTGAATTGTATAATGCAAGTTAATATGTTTTTGAGTAATTCATTTGATTGAAGAAATCAAATGATATTATGATGTGTTGTTTATTTTTGAACTTGGCATCATTGACATTTGCCATTTATTAGAGAAGGATTTTTACTTATGTACTTCTAATTGTTATTATTACTGTTGTATGTTGTTAAAACATTCATTTTTAGCAAATAGTTGACAAATTTCTGAAGCCATTGTTAGAAAATTGCTTACCTATCTGAAGTTATAAAATTTATATTGATATTTTACATATAAGTTATTATATTTTTCTATGTATTGTCCTATTGTTCTATGAAAATGTACATTTCGAGTTGATATCCTATTGTATATTGTAATGCCTTTCCGTGGTTTATAGGCGAACATGTAAGAGAGGGGGTTTAGGTGAAGGAGAATTAACAGTAGTCGAAGAGGCGCTTAAATAAATAACGAGGCGCCAGGCTCAATTTTACCTCGTTTAAGGAGTTAAGAAATAAGAAAACGAAGAGTTAAGGATTCGGGGAAAGTATAGGCATCGGGCAGTGAAGCCAGAAGGGAAGGGGACTGTTTGTAAACACGTTATGGGGGAAGGAGGTGATGCCATGCTGTCTAGCAGCGGCTGAGGGACAGTGGAGGAGAGGTGACAGAAAGAACTAGCCTGTTGCCCTCAACACACAACTTAGCTGTTGTCTCTTAGCACCGGCCAATGCAAGAGTCAATAAATAAAATACAATGTCAAAAAAATTAATTGCAATAAATAAATAATACAGGATAACTAGACTAGAAATACAAAGAGGTTTAATAATAAAAGAAATGATTTATCTGCATATATGTAAATAAAGTAAGGATATACTTTACCTCGGAGTTCCAAAACAAATAAAATACAATAACATATCCTGTACATATAACAAAAGAACCAGTAGTCACGGCCATGAAACCAAGTAATTGAACCGCACAGTGTCCATCCGAGACTTAAGCAGTCCATCGGATTCTCGGGAGAGGTGATGCAGGTCAGTGTCCAGTCCGCACTTTTTGGTCAGTCCTTATGCACCTTCCGACCGATTGCAGATAGGCTAGACAAGACAGTCGACTTTGCTTTGCCTTCCTCCAACTTCGGAGCCTAGATGATGAGGAAAGGACAAATCAGTTATGGTTCCAGTGCTCTAGGGTGATCTTCTGGGTCTCCGGTTGCAGCAACTAACTTTCACTTCACAAGCAAGAGGATTTGAAGAACGCTCATTCGATGCAACAAGTCTTCTGTAATGCGAAGTATAGCCTCTCACTTCACAAGGGGGAAGTTCAGAACGAACTAGACGCAACATCATCCTCGGTGATGCAAATTATTACTTCGCCTCGCCTTCCTAGATCGGTAAAAGATGGTTCAAGTAACCTTCACTAGGCGCAGAAGTCGCAGTTTCTCTTAATGAGAGCAAGCACTCAAAGGGCAGCAAATAGCTGGGCACCTGTCCTTCTCGGATGCTCCCTACTAACTATGTATTTTACTATTCTCCTCTTCACACTGTCCCTCCTGAAGTGACATCACCCAATGCAGAAGATCTGGCCTGTCTGTGAGTACATCTGTTAACATCTATAAGAAGAAACTATTAGGCCTTTTTTTTCTACTTAATTAAAGTGACTGAATGGTTTACCATATCCATGATGGGAAGTGATCACTTAAATGCATTACACTTGAAGCACTGAAACAAAATAAAGTTGCATATTGCTATTCATCAAGATTTTGAATGGACATTGGAAAGAAATAGATAAGTTGTTTGGAAAAAAAAAATCCTTCATAAACCTGCATAGAGAAATCTCAAGCTGGAGTGAAATTATCAAATTTCTATATATCGAAGTAGCTGTGACTACAAAGGGACACTTGTATAAGGTGAGTCAATTTGTAATGAAAGATGACTGCAAAGATAATGCTCCAGTAGTAAAAATTAGAACTAATGACAGTATAATAAAATAAAATGTTCCCAGAAAAATAAATTTATGAATAGACTGCAGAAGTAGAAGAACTTCATGAGTTAATATATGTAGGAATGATAGGTTGACAGGATTTTTTTTATTTTTTATGGCCAAGAATTCCTGGAAATCTTTTGATTGGGAATGTGGGGGACTAAAAATATAATCTACACTCGAGAGGATGACCTAAAATATTTCAATTTTGAAAAATAGAAAAATTTAATTCAAAGTCAACTTTGTAGAGCTGTTAATTCTTTTTTTAATAAAACAATTTAACATGTGGCTAAGAATATAAACAAATAATTTCAAGACCAATAATGCACACTTTATTCATGATAAAAATTAAAAATAAAGCATCGACATGTTTCAGGTACCTGTTAAATCGGTACCTATCTTCAGAATAAAAACCACAAAGGAATTAATAATTAACTGGTTTCAAAAGCAAAACAGGAACCAATCAGCAATCTCATAAGATGTGGATCTTCAGTGTTCATGGCTTTTGTGATTGGTTAAATAATTAGTGGATTCGTCTTCAATTCGTAGGAATGTCCATTGGTTTAATTTTATAAATAGACAATCCACCTCGTTGTAATTAACCATGGTAACTTTGTATCGTCAAGATAATACAATTAAACCAATGGACATTCCTACGAATTGAAGACAAATCCACCAATTATTTAACCAATCAGAAAGCTTTTCCATGAACACTGACGATCTGCATCTTATGAGATTGTTGATCAGTTCCTGTTTTGCTTTTGAAACCTGTTAATTATTAATTCCTTTGTGGTTTTTATTCTGAAGATAGCTACCGATTTAATGGGTACCTGGAACATGTCGTACTTTATTTTTAATTTTTATCATGTGTACAGTGTGCATTATTGGTCTTTAAATTATTTGTCTTTATTTTTCCCTTCAGGATTGTGGATCAGTGAGCACTACGATCCCTTGTACTAATTAGACCTAAACTTAATGAATAGGTTTAATCTAGCAAACTAAATGAGTATCGCACAGTTGAATTACTCCATGTGAAATAGATGCTTTCGTAGTATAAGCAACCATAATATTATTTTTCTTTAAATCAATAGTGAGATTAACAGACTGGCTAATTCTTTAGTTATTGTACTTAGGCCATTAATAGTTGTTGTTTTTTTAATTGCAGACAACCATGTTATGTTAGTCCAACGCATGATTGGATCACAACAGCTCGGGACTGGAGGTTCATCCGGTTATCAGTATTTACGATCAACATTAAGGTATGCCTATATTAAAAAATACGTATGTTGCATCTATTTGAAATTAATCTTTTATCATTTACTGGGGATCATTCTTGATTTATGTTTGTGGCAAATCCTCCATGTAATGTAAGTGGTGCTTACAATTTCAAAAACCAAATTTAGAAGAATAAGATTAGTGAATTAATTATATTACTTTACAGTAAATTTTGGCTCTAGTTCAAGAAGCAGGTATTTTTTCCAGCTCTAAATGCCATGTAAATTAAAGCTTGGCAGTTTATCACTGTAAGCATTTGTTCTGTTGCATACAATGTACCAATAGCAGTCACTGACCTCCCTGCCGATAACCAAGTCTCTCACCATATATACTTATTTGGATCTTGTAAGTGTTTCCTGGACCACTTCACTTTCACATGATGGAATTTAGCAGAATTGTCACATAGGGATATCCTGATATGGGGCACTACTTGATGATACAAGAATGCAAATTCATTTCAAAGATCTATTTGAAGCACTTTTAAAATTAAGTACAATCAATAGAGTACATTAAAACAATGCAAAATATTTTTCATGATTTTTTGTCATTGCAACATTTTCCTAAAACCATCAAACAAATTACAAAACATTTTGTAAACTGTTGCACTTACAAGATGGAGCTACAACAGTAGGTTAATGGACACTGTGTTTAAATTATAAGAAATTCTGTATCTTAGACTTCATTATAGAAATCATCCAATATATTTCAGGATGTGTTTGTGGCTTCTCTTTCATCTATAATTAATGATTCCTTACATTCTTGGCTATTCCTGATGGATTCCTTCAGTTAATTTGTCTTAACATTTTTGTCTGCAAGATGTTTATATATTTACAGTATTTATTAATACATGCTGTCTGTAGCTTATAAATCTTTGGTAAGCATGTTATTAGTCTTCCATTTGAGCAATTTTGTTCAAATTTCCTTTTCTTTGGTAGAAGATATGTGACTCCTTTTGGTGAATACAATTGGAATTACATTTGGATGTTTTATGAATTCTATAAACAAAGCTGCAGATTATCTGTAGCAGTGAATACAGAAATATACCAAAAACTCTTTGCTTTTCAATTTTGAGTTTTCAAGGTAATTTTCTTTAAGATTTCAGTGGAAATGCCATCATATCTCTTAGCTTGGGTTTTTAGTCGTTTGTCCTTTTCTCTCTTGATCCATACAGTCAGGGCTTTTTTCCGGCCTAAACGACGTTCCGGTAAATTTTTTTGGACAGTAAATAATATGATTTTAAAATAGCCTGATTAAATTTCCCAGTAGTGATTCTAGTGCATTAAGCAGTAGTTTTAAAAACTAAGGTTTACACTCTTCATTCGTCAACTGATGTTCACCACATTTTCAATTAATAAACAATCTATACTTAAGCAAGACATCAGATTGATTAAGAGACATGTGCAGATGATGAAAATTGACAATCTGATGGTGGAAATGACTACAATCCATCAAATCTGAATGAGGCTTTTCTCAAGTGAAATTAATTGTAGCCCCAGAGAGGGCAGCTATATTAATTGATACCCTTAAAAATCTGCTTTTCATCAGAATTGTAGGACCACCATTGACATCTTTTGACCCTTATAAATATGTGAAGTGAAGGTAGCTACAAGGATGGAAATGAGTTACAGACACCCAAAGTAAAACTCTGAAACAAAGAGATATGACAAAAGTTTCGAAGATTTTATAAAAAAGTTAGTCTATAAAAGCATTTTAGCATTTCTCACAGCAATTGTTTATATAATTTAACAGCTTTGTGCACTTAGTGCTCTCTAAAGTGATTATGCTTTTATGGAAAATGACCAGAGTTCCTGTACCTTTTTTTCCTAGAAAAAAAAGCCCTGCCTACAGCAATTTCATTATGCTTCCTCTTAACTGACCAAATAAGAGGACCAATAACTTTCAACCTCAAGGTATATTTCAGTGGGATTTGTGTAACCTATTGACCAGAATTCTCATTTTGTTTTAGCTTTAGCCATACATCTTGAGTAGATTATTCTTGGAATGGAGTGTTTACGCATTTAAGTTAATATATTTAAATAAGAAACAATTAGCAGAAGTTATTTTAAGTTAATGTCGGTTAAAAATATTAATTTTATTTATTTATTTATTTATTTATTTAATAATGAAATAAGGCTTACATCTATCTTTTTCTTTTTTTTCTTAGTGATCGTTATAAAGTATTTCTGGATCTATTCAATCTTTCCACTTTCTTGATTCCTCGCAATTGTATTCCTCCACTGACAAGAAGAATGAAACTTCAGCTTTCAATGTCCGAAGAAAGAACTCAGGATGAAGAAGAAAATGGAGAAGAATTATGAATGTTCAATGCAAATATATATCCTTTGTAATTTTTTTTAAGACTAGGGGGGAAAAAACAACCTTCGATTAAAAAGGAAGGGAGGAATTATAAATAAATTTCATAAAAGATTCACTTCACATCTAAACACCAGTTCCTCAGGACTTACTTGCTGCATGTTTTTTATGCCAGTGATATTTTTATTAATAAGATTATTCTTGCTGACTGCTTTATTAGAAACATTTGAATTTAACGTTTTATTAACGTTTTTCCAGTTGTAATATTTTTTCTGTTCATGAAGGTGAGATAAAAATGTTCTTTTCTCTGAAGTGTGTTCAGTGACGTGGAATCAAAATGGCATATTTAATTTATTACACTCATTGTTTTTTTTTTAAAAAAATCATAAATCACAAGATATAATATCACAGTTTTCAGTAATTCTGGAATAACACGAAGAATAAAGATTTTGATCCGTTTGCCAATTATTTTGATAAATTACTTTTATTTGTATTTTCATTGTTGTTTCTTGCCTACATTAAAAAAAAAAAAAGACAAGTTTTAAACAATACACATAAATGCCTAAAGATTTTTTTTTTTTTTGCGTGTGCGCAAAAAATAAGCAAAAAAAAAAAATGTACATAATTGACTATTAGTTATATCATCAGTAGATCTTGTAAAATGATCATCATTTCATTTATTTGTACTTTCTCTTGCTTTACAATTAGTGATAATTGTAATAATTCATCCTCATTCAATGCTGAAATGCTGTTGTTGTAAAGATTTAGCTTGTTTTTCTGTTGTCTCCATTGCAGCTTCAGAGAGAAGAACTTTTTACCTTTTATGTTTATCAAATATTTTTATGAACTTCAGAAATTTTACTATACCCTTCAAATTAAACTCAAAAATTCAAAGCATATAGTTCATTCAAGAAGTAGTTGTTGGCTTCTTACTAAGTAAAAATCAAGATAATAAAGTTATAAAACAAAGTAGTAAAGTAAATTTAAAATAAAAAAAGAAAAAGAAAAAAAATATTCAATAAGAATATATTTAACAAATGTCTTTAGAAAGAGATGATCTGACTCAAAACAAATAATTTAACGTCGTAAATAGTCTTAAATCATCTGATAATGCTTTGACCATTTTATAAAAAATAGGCTAGTGATCTCAGAAATAGTAATTTTACTAATTTTACTGATGCCCTAACTGTATTTAGCCAATTCATCCTCTGTGTTTGTATTATTATTTAAAGAAACCTCCTTTTTGATATCCAATTCTTCTGTCATTTGTCATACCATTAATTGAAGTACTCTACAGATCTTGTCACTTTACTGTATCTCCTCACTAGAGTTGAGTTTGTTCTTTAAATTTGATTTCATTGCAACCAATGAGCACAGAAATACAAGTAAGGAAGATTGGAATGAAGTCGTTTCTATCCTAACAAATCTTTTCTTTAAAAGGAATGTTGGCAGTTTTCCCAGTCTTTCTTCCTATGGGTTATTAATTAATCAATCACTTACTCAGCTTAATTCCTTTACCCAGTTACCTTAGGTAAGTAGAAATTTTCAATGTTTTGAGAATGAAGATTAGAAAATTCCATGTTACTCTTGAAGTAGGACAAACAGTTTTGCAATCAAACAGCTGCCTTCCAACTTACAGATTCAGTCGCTTTTAATGATTTTGGGTGAATGCAAATTAAGGCTCATTTAAGATTGTAAGTCTTGATTAACAGACAAGTAAGGGTAGAAAATGAATATCCCTTTGATAATATTCACTGAAGTACGACATATAGAAAAAGGAGAATATTTATATAATGATTAATTTGAAATAACTTCAGATAGAAAGCAAAATCCATTGTGTTTTATTGGATGGGTAGGAGAGAGAGAGAAGATACTTTATTTTTTAGATTTTTTTTTTTTGTAAATATTCATTTATATAACTGTATGGGAAACTTTTGCTAAAATTCAGTTAATTTTTATTTTATTTTATTTTATTTATTTCTATAAAGATAATCTGGCAAAAATTGTGACAGTTTTATTTATTTTATATAATTATAAAATGGTCAAAGCACAGAATGGATAATGAGAATATATATGAATGAAGGATATTAAAATTGATAAAAATTATAGCATATTTTTCACAATATTAAAATCCTTACATTTTTTAATTGCATGCGTGATCTAAAGACAACGCTGTCAACAAACTTTTATGTTAAATTAATATTATTTTGTCTGATTATTGATTTGAGTAATGTTTAAAACAAGCTGTAATCACAAAAATTAAGTTCAGCGTTTTAGAATCTTATTATTAACATGTGTGAAGATAACATGATTATCTTATTAATATTACGTTAAGTATGAAGATGAAATCTTTCTTTTATAAATATGATATTTAAAATACATTTTATTACTTCAATATTGATAAATATTGAACATTATTCTTGTTAATCAACTTTTTTTTTCTGAGCTGCATTCCATTTTTAATCCTTATTTGTTGCTATTTGATATCTACAAGCTGTACTGTTATTAAAAGATGTGCTTTGTAGCATATCAAATTACAGTTTGTTTTTTGCAAAAATAGTTCAGGAGAAAGGGGATGGGAATATCAGATAAAACTTCATTCTTTCATTAATTGTTTGGTTATCCTCTATGACGTAATTCAGTCATAGTATTGTTAATCAGAGGATTAATGAAAAAGAAATTTATTTTTTTATTTTATTTTTTGACCAGAAAAAGAGATATCCCCTTGTTTCAAATCATACCTTACTGTTAATCAAAGGTTAACCAAAGGTAATATAATAATTAAATCATGTAATAGGTAAGTCAACTTCCTAATATTTTAGAAGTTGTAATGTAAACTTTGGAGATTATTTCTATAACTTAGCTGCTTGGAGAAAGTGTGCTACTAAACAACAAATATAACAATTGTTTTTGAAAAATTGGTTTTTAGGCTCAATTTAAAAGCAATATAATAAAATAGTTGTTATATTTAGAAATAGGGAAGGACAAAAATTTGCTATCAACTTTATGGGAGGATAAGTAATGTTTGTTTCAACTTTGAATATGTCTTTTGTTCTAACTTTTCTAGCTGTATTATTAAATGCAAACTTATAAGTTTCATTATATTCAGAAGCTAATAACAAAAATCATAGCTTTATTTTTATTTCTTTTTTTACCCAAAAATGTTTTACTGGCAGTAATCATGGGTAAAAAAAATCCTGAATCTATAGATTCAAAAACTTATCAATGAAGATGAAATTGTTGAAACTATTATAGAATGTCTATTGAGAAACATTTATTTTATTTTGGTGAAGGCTTTTTTTTTTAATTGTTGTGGAATAAATCAGGAATTATTTTTCCTGTTAATTTGATCATAATTCTGAATGATGCTAATTTTATTCTAAAATAGCAAATTCAGTTTTATATATTATGAAGCAAGATTCATTATACCTATGCTGACTTTCTTATTAGGATAAATGTGTTTCTTTAATTCTGGAATAAAATGTTATCCTCGATCAAATGAGGAAGTCAATGCTGAGGAAGTTTAGCTTTTATTAAAGTTTTCCTAACCTTACAGTAAATCTACATAATTACTCTATAAAATTGACTTTTTATTTCTGTATCATTGTAAAAGTTAATAATGGAGTTTTTATGATGATTCTTTGAAAAGAAAAAGTAAAACAAAGGGCTCTTGTTCAGCAAAACATAGGTAAAATATCGAAACTTGTTATACATTCAAAAAATGACATATGTAAAGTATTGTATTATCAAAAGAACAATCATTTGTTTATATTTTCATGGGAGCAAAATGTCCTTAACATTTTGGAAGTTTTAAATGTTAATATTTCATAAGAATATTATTTTAATCTTGTAATTTTAAGTCATAAATGTACAAAATATTTTTTTTTTCAAAAAGCTTACTTTTACAGCTATTTTCCTAATAAAAAAAGTAATTTTACAACTTGGTTTCTTTCTCATGCAAAGAAGCTTCGAAAAAAACTACACTAAATCTTAAGCAAAAATAATATAAGTTTAAAAATTTTGTCTTTGAGACTTTTTATATTTTTTATACATACACTCATTGCCAAAAAAATTAACGAACACATCACAGATCATCGAGAATGACAGAAGTCAGTTACGGCAATGTTATATGTAGTTGTGCCACTGATTGCAGTCAGGCTGCAATTGTCTGCTAAGAACTGCCACCAAGGGTCATGTGAACTGTCATTGACCACTTTGTGCTTTATAACCAATGTGGTTGGGGAGTACAGGTCTCTTGAGTCCTCAGCATGTCTTGAATAACTGACAGTGGTTGTATTGTTGGACTGCGGGAGGTAGTCTGGGTGTTCCGTCACACTAGCCACCACCTGGACTATACTGACTGTATTTTACGTGGGAGCAGTGGAGATGTGAGGGAACATACATGTGCAAGGAAGGCACTGGGAGATCTAAGCACACTGCCAGAAGAAAACATTATGTCATAGTCTGACAGGCATGAACTGATCTAATGGGTGTTCCTATCCACCATCCAGATATATGTAGCAACATCGCTAGAAACCCCTCCCTGTACCTAACCCCACGATTGCAAGACTTCTTGCTTTCTCAGCTCCCCTTACGCTGTATGCCATTAACACCCCACCATCAGTGGTTTCATTTGCAGTGGTGTAGCGAGCAGTTGGCATGGGGAGGTTGTGACTGGTAATGAATCGTGTTTAGTGATGAATCCAGGTTTCGTCTGTACATGGATAACCACTGTACTCGAGTATGAAGAAGCACTGGGCAGCACACAAATCTGGATTTCGTTGTTAAATATACACTGTCAGGACTGGTGGCATGATGGTGTGGGGAGCCATCTCCTGTGATTCTTGGTGTCCTCTGGTAGTAATCAAGAGAGCATTGATGGAGCAGTGGTAAGTTCAGGAGATTCTGCGGCCTTGTGTGCTTCCTTCTATGGAGCAGTACACTGTTAATTTTGCAATAAGATAATGCCCACCCACATATAGTATTGGTTTTTACTGTATTGCCTCTTTGCTGTTGACACCTTTCCTTGGCCTACCAGCATGTGTGGGACCAGGTGGGACAGCAGCTTCTGCCATCAACAAGTGAGTGACCTGGAGCAGCAGTTGTAATAGCTATAGGAGGATCTTCTGCAGGATAGCATTAGATGTCTTATGACTCCATACTAAGCCGTATTGCCACAAGAATCCACACTAGGGGTGGTATGACACAGTGCTAAAAAGGAAATATTGATCTGTAATGTTTTGCCCAAAAATAAACTGCCCATTTGCTCTTCATCTGATATTGTAATCACTTATTTGCATCATCATTCTCATTGTCTATGCCTAGTGTAATTCCAATTTGACTGCTGCTTCAGAGTGCGCTAATGTTTTTGGCAATGAATGTGGATTTACACATATATAGTTGCATGCAGAAAACAGTGTTTGTTTAGCTTCAAAAAAGAATTATCATAAATTTAACAGATGGTAAGGTCAATGCAGGACATCGTAAGATACCATAAAATTGACAAAATACAGGTTATATATAATTGAACGAAATTACTAAGATGATTCAAAAAGTAACAGCAAATTGATAAGTTTTCAGGAAAAGAGCACCTAAGGCATTTCAAATTCCGCATAGGGAAGACAATCTTACAGAAGGTGATGACAGTGCCTAGTAGATGGCGTAGTGTGCATAAGCAGAAGGGCAGCATATATATCATTGCAGTGCCCTTAGCTGTTTGTACCTTAGAGAAACAGTGAGCAGTCGTCAGATTTTTGTGGTCGAGGGTGTGATGTCTTGTGAAATTCATCAAACAATGTTGCAACAATATGGAGATGCCTCTATGGGTGAGAGAAGTGTACACTAGTAGGTAGAGATGTTTAAAAGTGGACAAACGTCGATCCCTGATGAACAACCAGCACAGCAGTCACCAATGAGAAGATGGGCCATGCTGACTCCATTATTCATCAGAATAGACCTGTTCCTGGATGTCAGTATCAGATCTGCCTATACCATCGTCTTGGAAGTTCTCGAATATCTCAATTTGTGTGCACGGTGGGTGCCTAAGTTGCTGATGGATGAGCACAAGATGAGATTTCAAACCTTACAGCATCCCCCGTACAGCCCTGATCTTGTTCCCTGTGATTATCATGCTTTTGGACCACTAGGCCATCCCCCTTGTACACGCACTTATTTTTCTGTGTCACATAGAATTTGGTTAAGTAAGAATATTATATTTAAAATATTACAACGTTTCGGCAATTAAAGTTCTAATTGTCATTTTCGAATTACTAATAAATAGACGGATCGGAAATAAATAAACAATCTTGAGATTCAAAAAAAGGTTGAATACATTCATTATTGGGGGGGGGGGGAACATAAGTCAAAAAACAATATAAAGTGAGTTGTAGTCCCCAAGACCTAATGGATAAGACGTCTGACTTATAATCAGAAGGTTGCAGGTTCGATTCCCATCATGGACGTTTCATAGTAAAAATTATTTCTATTTTCCATTCTTACAGGAAATTGCACCGGGCAGACAGACTGACAGAGAAATAAAAGATTTTAGTAATATAGATTAAGGACACAGGATGAAGATTTCGGAGTGATGATGAGGTCAAAGAAGTAGTGCATTCTTAGCTGAAGTTACAACCAAAAATTTTTTTTCTTTTCTGCAGGAATAAAGAAGTTGGTGCAATGGTGTGGGAAGTGTACTGAAATGGAGGGCGATTATGGAAAAATGGCATATGATTTGTTTCTGGAACTGAATTATGTATCTCAAAATCTTCAATTTGCTATTACTTTTTGAACCGCCCTTAATATACACTTGCTTAATTGGACTAATGTATTAAAATTTAAGTATGATTAATTAGTTTTCTAGCACAGTTTCATACTTTTAAGTTTTAATTATTCTCTCCCTTTCTCAGCAATCATTTGCTGTCTATCTTGGCCTAACTAAATGACAAGTGTTTATGTATTAGATTGGCAAAATATTCATGAAACAGAATGATATCTAATATAATAGTAGGCTGGAACACTAAACTGTTTCTTTTAACTAATAATTGAAGAAAAAAAATGCTTGTAATGCTGTATTCTACATTTAAAATAATACATATTATGAGGGCATACATATCTTGGAGGTAGAAGAAACAGTAAAAAGAATATTTTCTTCCCTCCTTGATATTAGTATTTAAGACATTTTGGAGGATATAAAGTACACAAGAAATATTTTTATTGAATATTAAGCAATTCACAGCATGCATGTTAAAACTTGTTTGAATTAAGAAATTTACTAAAAAAAAGTAAATTAATTAATAGAAACTGTTCTTAAGAAATTGATTCCACTTCAATATATTTATATATCTTTACTTACTAAGATCTTTATTTATCCTAGGACTTGTGGATTTAAAAAGGAAATAAGGCTAATAATTAACCGTGGCTAGAAACTGATGGTCAAATTTAAACTATCTTTAAATACAACTACTGCTACCACCATTAACTGGAACTCCCATCAAAAAATTCTAATAGTTTCTGTAATGAGGTTGTAATGTAACCAACTGTCTGAAGTGGTTTTAGGTGTGGTAAAAATGGTATTGGAGGCTTATGATTGAGTGTTCAGATGCATTATCTCACAAAGAATTACACTTCAGATGCTGCGGACAATAGTGACTGAAATTTACTGTCAATGAAGTTATGTCTTTTGTTGTTTTTTTTTTATTAAAATATTTAAAAAAAATTATTATTATTTACAGAATTTTGACCAAAGTCAACATTAGGACTGACTACTAAGCAACTACATGATACTCATGACAGTTAATTTTTAGAAGTGACCTGAATAAATAGTAGAAAATTACAAAGAATGCAATAGACATGAGACAGAAAAAAATGCAGACATTTTAAAGATATAAAGATGTTTCATTCATAAATTGATAAAGAGTCCAAAGATTGTGAGGGTCGATATCCATAGTTATGAACAAAGGAACTGTTTGAGATGGTATCAATAGAGGGTAAATGGCAAAGTAAGACTTAATAACAAGTCATTTTCATTAGCACTCAAGGACAACTGTTGTCTGTTTACCATACTTGATGAAATAATTGTGTCCAATCATAATTATTACATGAGAAAGTTCTCAATTGCTATCCAGACTGACGCCGAGTTGTCGATTTACATTTAAAGCTTCTTATATTCTAAATTACCAGAATTTATTTTATACAGTAATGCAGTATTGTGGAATATAAGGAGGATTTTGTGTGGAATTTAGCTGAAGAAACCCAATTACATAGTAGTTTTTTAAAAAAAAAGGAAACACTGGCATCTAGGGTTGAAACTGTTAGAAGATTAAGACCAAGAAAACAATATGTAATAGTAAATTAAAGAGATGTCACAGGTCTGCAACATTTGTCATCTTTAGATATTGCTATATTTGTAGGTAAGCTATTTTATATTTTGAAAAAAATTTCATTATTTATAGCTGTTTTATACATGATTGATTTGATAACAAAGAAAAGCAATATAAATATGTCTTCCAACAATAATAAGTTTTTTTCTTTAATAATAGTTTTAATGAACTACATCAGTTTCCAGAAACTTATTCTGTCATTAGGTCAGTATGCAAATAACATTTTTTATGTTCTGAAAGCAGAGTTTCCTATTTGGTAATCCTAAGCCCTCTAAAAGAATTTGTGGGAAACATTCTGTAATAGCTTTCTGTGTGGGGGAGGTTTGATGTTTCGATGAAAATTTTTCCTTTCCATCATCACGTGTCATGTAAATAATGAATTTCAGTGTTTAAATGTTTTTAATTTTTGCCTATTAAAAAGTTCTTTAGAACTTGTAAGCAGCTACACAGTAGAATTACTTTGGATTCAAATCTACTTATTTATAAATTACTGATTATTCTTAAACACTTTAAGACTGGAATTTATAGATAGGGTAAAATAATGTAGCCTGTCCATCTGTCCTCTTTTTTTTTTTTTTTGGTTAGATGAGTGTTAAGAAGAAAAATGCAATAATGGTAGGGGTTCATCGATTAAAAAACAATGGCTACCACCGTCTTAGGGTGTAATAAACGAGAAGGCTAAATGTGCGTTGATAAAAAAGAATAAAGAAATGAAATAAACAGCATAAAAAAGGGGGCGAGATACCAACAGTTTCAGAATATTGGGTGTATTCTATCCTCAGGACAGCACAAACATTTCACTTTATGTAGTCTTAAATGTTTGTGCTGTCTCTGAGGTTGGAATATGTGGTATTCAAAACTGTCGGTAGAATATTGCCCCTTTTTTATGCTATTTATTTCGTTTTTACCTAGTAAGTGCTTTTCATTTCCTGTTTATTATTCTTAGGTGTAATAAATTACCTATAGTAAAATCAGTTCAGAAAAAGTGCTATATTGCCACATTATAAGTTCTAGTATTTCACAATTACAAGACATACAATTACTTTAAAGTAAGCAAACATTCATTTCAAATAAGTCATCTAAATTTCTAAAATGAGTTTATTTGTAGCTTTTGTTCTTTACATCACAAAATTTATATTTAACAAAATGATTAAAAAAAAAAAAAAAATAATTCAATATTAAACATAGCTTTCTACAATCCCCTAAAAAGACAAAAACAACCGTACTTACAAAAATCAACATATTTCAATTAAATATACTTTGTAAATGAAACTTATGGTTATATGGGGGAAAAGGATAAATACTTGTATTTATGAAGGAAGTAAAGATAATTTGAGCTAATTCTGCTTGGTAAGGTTATTAAAACTTCAATTTTTAGGCAACTTAATAGATAGGCGGTATCAAGTTCACCGGCGAAAGAACATTCAATGATTTTTTTTTTTTTTTTTTCAAGGAAGTAATGATGAAAGCCATTGTGATTATGTGACTAGCTTTCAAATCAGTTCTATATTGGATTTTAAAAACTGCTAGTGTTATTTTGAGAAATGCTGGTAATAACTTCCTTCTCTAACTTCTCACGATTCAAAGATGGCTCTAAAGTAGGATACTGAAATTCAGTCGTACAAAAGAATTGAGGATTTCAAAAGAATGACTTAACATTATAGATTTAAATGTTTTCCTGTTTGGCTTGTTAATTTATGGCATAGTATTTTTATTATCTGACTGATGTAGTGAAATAATATAAATAGCTACATTGTGCTTCCATTAGCCATATTAGTTGATTAGAAATTTCAGTGGCTGGTCACTTTAAAAGCTGCTTTAGTATTTAATAGAATAAATATGGAATTAAAATTTAAAATTAAGTAAATATTGGAAGCTGTTGTAAATAAGCCATTGATCGAAATATTTTTCTTACAGCCACCATAAAGTCATAGCAATTACGATTTATTCTCATAAAAGCCATGTAAATTTAGCTGAAACCTGCTTACTTTTATTACAAACAGATATTTAATACTGTTTGGGTTGAAGAAACTTTCATTTTAAATATCAGTTTGAAGGAATAAGAAATAAAACGATGATGACGATAATTATCATTTTTGGCAAAACTCCGAACGACGGTCCAAAATTCTGAAAACCTTTTTAATGACAGATAACAGTATGACTGAAGGATAACACATAGCCAGAATTATTATATTTCAAATCATATAGTTTTCGCTCAACATATTTAAGTATTGTACGAATATGTGCGACTTATGACTAAAGAGTTATTAATGTTGCGATCTACCAGCCATGGCACTAGGCCCCACACATCAAATTCCGGGCCCAGGTACCAAATGCAATTCCCCCCCCCCCTCCCCCCGTGTTATGAACAAAATCGTAAATTCTTAGCCAAAAATATCGCGAAAATACCACCCGACTTCATACTTCTACAGCAGGGGTGGGCAGACTTTTGTAAAGTGAGAGCTACCTCAAGTATTAAGTGCTGCAGTCACCTTAAGACTAAAAAAAAAAAAAACAATCTCCAAATCGACAACCAAAAAAAAAAAAAAAATGACATCTTCAGAAATCTCACATGCAGTCACCCACAGTAAACATAATGTAGATCTGAGCCCGGGCCCCGGTGCTGTGGGACCAACTGACCCCCACCCCCTTTGTGTGGACCCTGCATGGCACATTTAAAGAGATTTTTAAGCAACAATACACAATGTTTCATTAATAACAATGTTGGGACCGCGTTCGGAGGTTTTCCTAATTAGGGACCGTCATAATTTGAACGCCGTTCGGAGTTTTGCCTCATTTTTGTTATATTTGTTTCCAATGAAGAGTTTACAATATCAGAGATAAAGAAACTTTAAAAGTTTTTCTAAAAATCTTAGATTTTTTTATTTTTCATTTCTTGTTTAGCCAGGACATTAGCTCATACTGATAACGACTTCTGCCCAGATGGAAAGGTAAATGAAACTACTTCCTGAAGGAGCACTATCTTATTTTGGCACAGTTGCAGTTGTATAAATTAGAAAACTAAATTGTTCTTATTGAGCTCTTGTTTCTGTATTGCATCAGGAAATTTTAAAGAGCATAAAAACTTTCCTTCAAATTTTTGATTTGGAAGAGGGATATTATCTTCAAAACCATTGTAATGCTTGTCAATTATAAGCATAACGCAGAATTTTTCTAGGTTTTTATTTTTTAAAGTTTTTAATTTTTTCCCACTCTTTGGAATATTGTTCTAATAATATAAATGCATTGTTATATGCTGATCTAACAAAAATTGTTCATTCAGTATCATACTTTTTGAGAAAAAAAATTGCTTTTAATAATTACATTGATTGTCTGTGTTATAACTGACTTTCTAAAGGCAGATATTTCCCAAAATTACAATCCTATATTAAATGAATAACCAAGATGTAACAAGTCACTGGGGAAAGGACTGTAATATGAACGATTTATATTACTTATTTTGTAAAATTAAAAATAACCTAAGTTTTTAGTTTCTTTCATGTGCATATGATTTTCAATGTTAGAATCAAACACTGAATCTAAGTTTGTCATTTTCCTTTCAATTTCTGAAGACCAATGCTTCTGATAAAAAATATCTTTTTAAACATAATGTATGTGCAAGGTTCACATTTTAGTCGAGACACAGATATATATTCTTTTTCCTTCACTGAAACAATAAAAACAATTCTCACTTTCACTTACAGAATTTGTATACATTTAAGTTATCCTAACTTAAAGTTTAAGTCTAAAGTTAGGATCAGTATAAGTCAATAATTAATACTGCATTGCTTATTATCAGAACTAAGTGTGTAAATTCTTAAGTAATATTTATGTTGTATGGATTGTCGTTGTTACAACATTCTGCTTACAACCGACTTCACAAGATATTTTTCATTCTGAGTTAAGATTATTTTAGTTTAATTAATATATAAAAACAGAATTTCTAATTATATTTTTACAATCTTAAATAAATCTTAGAAAATTACATCATTTGTAAAGAACAACAGAATTCTTAACTTCACTTTACAGCCTGAAGGAAAATAAAAGCAATTCAGGTACTGTATCGAAGCGTAGCATGATTTTTGTATTTGAAGTTAACAAAAATTAGAGAAACTTAGAAGTTAAGTAAATGTTTTGTAGATCTGTCAATTCAAGCAAAATTTATTTCACAGATCTATCAGGTTTTATTTAGGGATCATGACAACACAGCTTTTGTGAACTCACAAAAACTGTTCTACAAGAAAAACCTGTCTTTCCCAGTTGTTTGCAATTTCTTTATTGGAAGATGTAATGAAAAAAACAAATTTACACTTTCACGATCTGTAATATTTGTAAGTATTTGTTTCATTTTTGTTTCCTCTGCTGTTTAACTTCAGAGAATAGTAACTAATTTCTATTGATGAGGTAGATTTACATCAATTTTTTTTCCAGAAAACTATATTGTACTGAGATCAGTTTCACATTGAAGTAATAATAAA
Source organism: Thereuonema tuberculata (assembly GCA_023159025.1). Taxonomy (NCBI): domain Eukaryota; kingdom Metazoa; phylum Arthropoda; class Chilopoda; order Scutigeromorpha; family Scutigeridae; genus Thereuonema; species Thereuonema tuberculata. Next base: position 16,185,942 of record JAFIDM010014012.1, on the reverse strand, counting down.
AGGAAAATAGCAAATTATATGAATCAAATACAAAAACAGCGGGCCTGGTAGCCGAGAAGGTAAGGGAGTTTGGCTGCAGGTTGGAGTTGGCAGGTCTGATCTTAATATCTTTCATGATTCATTCTCCTCCAAAAACGAGTCCTAAGGTCTACACAGCCCTCTGTTCAATGGATACCAGGTTTATTTCCTGGGGGTTAAAGAACCTCAATTTAGTCCCATTGGTCATGAAACGCTGAGAGCCTTACCTCCTGCAACCCCAAGGGCTTGTATTGGGACACTAACTTTTAAACATAAAAACAGAATTTCACAATAAGGGCTGATTACAAAGCTTTTGTTATACACTAAACAGAAATAAACAGTGATAAAATACGGACTTGATCACCTTATAATTTATTTGGCACTGTCAGAATCATTCTATGTAATATTATTTTTTTTAAAAAGATGTATGAGTATATATTATTAATCAATTTAGAAAACAAAATATAGCATTAACCATAAAGTAAGATTTTATAAATATTTAAATAGAATTACGAAATTTCAACAACCTAATAAAGCAATAAAAAAAATGTTTTTGTAAAATCTATACAGTATACTATTTGAAAGTTCCATTGGAACTAAATATACAATTACCAAAAATTTTCCATTTAAAATTTTATGGAAAATTTATGATCAGAAGGAAAACGTAAATACCTATTTTCAAATGAATGCTATGATATGATATGCTGTTATGATTAAATTGTTACAGCAAGCAAAATATTGGTATTCATGTTCTTATTGTTTTTGATCTTCATTTTCTAGCTTCCGTCACTTAACATCTAAGTAGGAAACTTGTTGTGCAATACCTAAGAATAATAATTAAAAAAAAAAAATATGTAAATAGCTAAAATTAATTCAAAAGAAAACCTTACAGATTCAAAGAATCTTAAATAGATGGTTAAGATTGACATAAATATAGGGGGCGGACAAAATAATTTGAACATCTGTGAAACTATACAAAATCTTTATTCACCTGAGTTAGAGCTTGTATCCTATGTGGGATGTTCAAATACAGAGCATGCACAATATTTAAGGAAATACGCAGCGATTTCTCATGCAGAGCTGTCTCTAGTTCAGAAAGCGTTGAGGAAGGTGGAAACCTAGCATGCCCTTTGGTCTCCAAGATACCCCCACAAAGGTTCAATAAGATTAGGAGACTGAGGAGGCCAGACAAGATGTTCCACTTCGTATTTGTGCTCATTGAACTATGCTTGGACATATCGAGAATGTGAATGGGGCATTGTAGTCTTGGAACAGAGGTCGCTTGCTAGGAAACACAGCATAAGACAGAGATGATCACCGAGAATGCTGAGATAATGCTGTGTTGCGACCTTCCCAAGCAGGAATCCAAGTGGTCCCAAACCATGCCAAGCTATCGCACCCCACACCATCACAGTGCCCCCTCCATGCTTAACAGTAGGAAGGAGGCAGTCAACATGAAAGGCTTCTGCGGGCGTTCTCCACACAAAAACATGTCCTGTGGTCTGAATAAAGGAAGTTTCATCAGACCAAATTACTTAACCCCACTGCTGTTGTGTCCTATGCACCATTGCCATCGGTCACACATTACATAGTATTACCAAAGGTTTTGGAATAGCTGCTCTGCCATGAATGTTCGCAGCATTTGTTCCTGCCGCATTCTATCTGGAAGTTCTGAAACATTTGTTGAAGCACATCTGGTGCATAAGGCAACAGTTTCATGAAAGTGGATTTTGCTGCACGACAATGTGCCAGTGCATTCTGCTATCCTTGTGCATCAGTTCTTGGCTCAGCGAGGTGTTACTGTTTTGAATCATCCACAGTACTCTCCTGATCTTCCTCCTGCTGACTTTTTTTTTTGTTTCCTCACCTTAAAGAGGTAATGATGGGATCATGTTTTGTGGATGTCTCGAAGATTCAGGACCATGCGACATCAGTGCTGAAATCGGATCCAAATAAGACTTTTCCAACAGTTTCCAAATATATTTTGTGTATGATGGAGAATACTTCGAATGCCAATAAAGGTAATTTCAGACATACCTCGTATATACTAAAGACCAAATTGATCGATTCACTGAGCAGTTTTTTTAAATAAAATTTAGTTTTATAAATGAATTGTGAATATCTGTTCTAGTCAATCAATATATAATTATATTTAAACCACTAGATAGCTATTTATACTTTTTAACCCGGCATGAGATATCAAACTTTTATTAGTTTCATATGAAAATACAGTAATTAGTTTCATATTTATGTTTTGAAGTTTAAAAAGGCAATTCAGACTTTAAGACTAAACCTTAATAGCATGTATGATTTACTTAACTATGATAAGTCTTTGAATCAAACTCCTATCGTTTCTAAAAGGAAATAATTATATATAAAAACTGGAAAAAAATATTAAAAAATTAAAAGCCTTTACCACATAGGTCTTTTCCAACTGCTATATGCAGATATCCATCAAGTCCATATTGAGGCCCCCATGAATTCCTCACAATGTAGTAAGGAATTTCTCCTATGAAGGAAGAAACAAATCATAAATTAAATACCTATAAATAATTTCCTTGCAGTATTTTACTAATTCTAAATCTCAATGAAATTTCTAGCATTTACATTTCAATGGGGTCTGGAAGCTCAAATGTTAAGGCATTTGACTGGACTGGAGAAGAGCTGACGATGGTCGGGATTTTCCTCTTGATTCTTTCTCCTCTCCACAGGTCCCTAGTTCACACAAACCTATGTACGAGGGCTGTTCAATAATGAATGATCATAATTTTTTCCTGATCCATACCTTCAGTCATGCTCCAATTTCTGGTGGTCTTTCTCAAAGCAGTCCCAATTGGTTGCAATGCATTTATCCCAGCATTTCTGCCAGTTGTGGAAGACGAGTTGGAAGCCATTGCTTGACCATTCACCACCTGTCGAAACCGGAACGAACTTGCAAAGCATAACTATCATGTCATAGATGACACGTTACACCAACAAAACATCACAAAACCATTGTTGTATAACCAAAATTGTGATCATTCATTATTGAACAGCTTTTGTAAAATGTATACGGCGTTTCTTTCCCAGGGATTAAAGGTGGCAGGGTATCAGGCAGACCACAGCTTAGTTCCATTGGAATATTTTACTCTTAAAACATGTGCCTCTTGTCACCATCAACCCTAACTGTGACCAATTTATCTTTGATTTTTCCTAGATGCAACTAAGTTTTATTTGTTACTAGTCTTAGTTTAATGATTCTTCTTAATTATCTTAATTAAGGAAACTAATATCAGTGTCACTTTCTTTAAATCAGATTTGATAAATTGCTGAATTTTACTAACTCATCAATAAAAAATTTGAAGAATTGTATGTATGAGTTTTTTGTAGAGATTCCCAATTTTCACCATTTTTTTTCCCCCCCCCCCATACTTTAATTTCACACCCTGATCTCTTTCTGTTTAGAGAAATTTGTAAAACTCCAATACCATTCTTTAATCTAGTTTTATGCAAACTAGATTGCTAATGCTTAATAAAAAAAATGGTCAAAAGGTGAGAATTAATCTCCATAAGCTCTTATGATGTACAAGCATATTTACTCTTAAGATCAGAAACCGACTTAAAAACATGCGTAAAGCAATATATGCAAACAACCTTTATATAGTGTATTATATACAGTATATAAAGATTGTTTTATGATAACTATAAAATACTTTTGTTTATTTTATAATCATAGCATATCAGCTGATCTTCAATTCTTAAAATGCTTTCTCTTAATACTTACGAGTGACTAGAGCATGCCAAATATAAAATGGGATCCTTACATTACAGTATGGCCCAAAACAAACACTGAACCATTTTGAACAGAAAATGCTGCAACCGAAAGAATAATCAATGATGGTTGTTGACAAATGCATGTTCAATGTGATCTCCTTTGCGCTCTAAGCAGAACTCGTAGTGGTTGTGTAGGTTGTCCATGTCCTGGAAGAGAGGTTGTTCCATTCCCCTAAGAGTTGTCACAATCTTTTGGTGCAGCTCAGCAATGTTTGTCGGATGTTGTCCTTGAAAAAGCAATCATTTCACAATTCCCCCAAACATATGCAACAATTGCCTACATGTTCATCTCGCAGTGCCATCTTTTATGCGGTCAAATTGTTCAGTGTTATTTGTTTCCGGCCATACTGTGTTATCTAAAATAAAAAAACTGATGTTTATATGTTTGTAACACCCACACAAATATCAAAACTAAAATTAATCACAGAAGTAATAATAAACTTTAAAATGATTAATTTTCAAAGATTTAAAATAATTATTCATTAATACAGTGTGTGGAGGGAATAATTGAAAAAATGGGACCAAACACACTACTAGATATAAAAAAACATTTAAAAAATTGAAAATTTATTATTTATGATGATGACACTATGGAATCATGGATTGATCGCAACAAAAATCTTCCAAAGTTTAAAGGCTTACCAAAAATTCATAAAGATAAGATTAATAATAGTATGTATAAAATCCGCCCTATAGTAGCATGTCAGAACAGTGCAATTATGGGAATTGCAAAATTAGTGGTATTAGAGATTAAGGAATTGAACTATAGGTCGAAGTTTAGTATAATCAATAGTACAGAATTCTTAAATAGATTAAAACAACAGATAAGTATGCAATGTACATCAATGGTTTCTTTTGATGTTGTAAACCTATATACATCCCTCTCTATGCCTCTCATTAAAAAAGCTATATTACATGCATATGATCAAACAGCAAAAAAGAAAAATATAGATATTAAAAAAATTTTAAGGTTAATTAAATCTCTGTTTGATTTGCAATATTTTTCTTTTAATAATAAAGTATATCAACAAACCATAGGTTTGTTTATGGGTCTTCCCTCATCAGCAGTCTTGGCTGAGTGTGTTATGAAGTTAATAGATGATGAAATATGGGAATTACAAAATGTAAAGAACAATGTTTCATTTATGACTAGATATGTGGATGACACATTTTTATTAATTAAAAAAGAAGAAATAAACCAAATACTATTAACTTTCAACTCAGTAAATAAAATGATCCAATTTACTATGGAACAAGAAATAGAAGGTAAATTGCCTTATCTAGATGTCATGATCATTAAAAGTAATGATACTTTCAGTACTACAGTTTATCGTAAGGAGGTGTATGCAGGTGTTACATTAAATTTTAATACCGCAGCACCAACTTCCTACAAAATTAATGTAATAAAATTGGCTGTCACAAGAGCCTTAAGATTATGTTCAAATAATAAATTATTGGATGATGAATTACAAAAAATCAGAAAAATTTTTATTATGAACAACTATCCTATAGATTTCATCAACAAGATAATATACAGAGCACTTAAAGAAAGAAATGTTAATAAAATCAAAGTTGATAACGCAATTAAATATGTAAGTATTCCATTTGCAGAAGAATTACAAAACAAACTAACCCCATTATTGGCTAATGTAGGGATTCGTATTGCAAATAAGGCAAGAAACACCATCAGAAATATTCTAAATAATGAACGTGACATAATATCTAAAGAAGAGATAAAGAAAACAAATAAGGAGAAAAAGGGAGCGGTATATGGAATAAAATGTCAATCGGGAGGGGGTGGGTGCCAGTATATTGGTGAGACAGGCAGAAAGGTAAAAATTCGAATGAATGAGCATTCCAACGCCATAAAAAAGGGCTATGACCAATATTTCACAGCAGTTCATCACAAACAAACTGGCCATCTAATAATGGTGGACAATCCGATCATTTATAATATTATTACAGATCAATACTTAAGAAAATTTTATGAATCATTATTAATTAATTCCAAATTCAACAAATGTTACAATACTGAATTGTCTATAAAAAATGTATTGCATTATCAGCTCGATTAACTATTTTTTATTGTTTTATTAATAATTGGCTAGCATTGATATTTGATACTTTGATATTATTGTAAAATGTAATCCAAAATTTATAAAGGCCTTATTTGCTTCTGTTATTTATTTCTAGTCTGATGAAAAGGCCTGTATACGATGCCTTGTAACATGTAACGAATATGAATTTTTTAAATGTTTTTTTATATCTAGTAGTGTGTTTGGTCCCATTTTTTCATTTAAAATAATTGTTTACACCAGTTAAAATTATTGCTGAATTTTGCAAAAAATGACGGGCAACTAGCAGCCAATAATATTACTAATACATTATTGGAAAACTTTATGCAAAAAGTAAAATATTTTGTTTGAAAGTACTTTACAGCTAAAACATAAGGTTCACCCTAGCACCAAATATTTCTCGCGATTTCAATTTTCAATCTAATTTCTGCCTTATAATGTACTGAAGTATTGAAAAGTTAAACCCTGGTATTAGAAGAACTGACGTTTATGCATTCTGAAATTGAATCGGTGAGTGCAGAAACCACGTAAGTCACCTCCGTGAAATTTTACAGGAGTAAAAAACTGTCACTGTCTTATATTGTTTCTGCACCTAACACACACTTATAGGATTCTACATCTACACTAAGTACGGGACTGATGTGGTTTCTTCACCTAATATGAGTCTACCCCAAAACAAGCCCATGCACACAAAAAGCCTTTTTTTAATTTTTTATGACTTATATGGTTTCTGCACTTGCCAATTCAATTATAAATAATAAGCTTAAATGAAACTTACCAGATTGATCATATCCCACTATTTGAACTGCATGGTTTGTAAATGTATCACAATGGAATTGTATAATTCCACCCAAATAGTCTTGCCAGCTTGTTGCATCTACAGCTGCAACTAATGGTCCATGGGTTGCTATTAGTTCTAGCATCTTAATTTCATTGTCCACATATCTAATAAAAATAATTTGCATTACCATAGGCAACATAGTATGGTACTAGATTTAAAATAAGAAAAAAAAATAAACTTTACTTAATAATTTACCTTAAGCAAGTGAAGTTGCTTTGGATTCTTGCATCAAAACTGCTCCTAGAAAGATTGTTAAAAAAATATTAAATAAATTCAAGGAGTTGAGTCATATTTTTGTGTTGGCTTGTTAAGAGTAGAGAAGTTACTGGTTCCTTGAAAAAGCTACAAATTAAAACGATTTCATTAATATTTTAAGCGAGTATTAATATTTTATTGCTAATAACATTAAGAGTATTGAAGAATTTCTGTATTTTATTTTAGTTTAGTTTTTTAACAGAAAATTAAAATATTTATACAAAACTTTATTTTTAAAATAAAGAGGCTTTTTCTTTTTTTTTCTTTTAATAAGTCAACTTGGCTTACGTCAGATTCTTGCATGTCCCAGTCACATCTGTTAATGGATATTGTGATTCTTCCGCAACAACTGTGTCAGTTTTATTTAACCACACTAATACAGTACACGTATCGCCTCCCAAGCATCCATAGTTCCCTTCCTTAGCACAATCAATCAACTGCTGAACACTGAGTTCTTTCAGAACCCCTGTTTTAATAGCCTTCATTGTCTCTATGGTTTCAACTGTACTGAAAGCCCTGAGGAAAATAAAAAAATTATCATTGTAGTTAAAAGTCTTTATTGAAATAGGGAAAGGAAACAAGATAGGGAAAGCGATTAGTAAACCAATCACAATGCTGCGCAATGTCTTCTGATAATTGATATTGCTTTAATTTCGTTGTGTTTATTTCCAATAAACGCAACAATTGCACCTCTATAACAATCACTATAAATGTGATTGTTGTGAATGCAAAAGGCGCAATTGTTGCAATTATTGTGCTTAATGATAATTTAATGAGATTTTTAATGATACCTGCCTACATGACAGACAAAACGGGAATATAAGTCTGCTGATCTCATCAGAAGACTAAAATATATTACTCAAACTCTGAGAAACAATAAATAATTACCAGCAAGCTCCACAACTCTTCTGATTTTTAACTGCAGTAATGACTTTCTGAGTTCTCCTAATGAAAAGAATGTCATATCTTATTAAAATTGCTAAAACATTGAAGATGTTAATATTCGAATGCATTTACTTATTTATTTTTTTATGGAAATCGAGCACTTACCAATCAACTGTCATGGGAATATCTATTGTAACAGAATTGCTTATTGCTCTCTTATGTTTCACATTATTAAGAGGGCTTTTCTTTTTCTTTCCACTGAACTGAAGAACTAAATAAAGAAAAATTAAAATTAAAACCGAACTAAACAAAAATAGTATCATAAAGTCAGCATTTGGCAACTAAATCACTTTCCTTAGGCATTAGAATAAATGTCAAATTGTTTCTATACATTAAATTATAAATAATAAAAATTCATCAAGCACTTCAGAGGTGCATTTATTTTTACCAAAGAAAAAATGACACCATAGAATATAGAAAGTAGGTAGATGGGCAATTTGCAGGATTCAGGACATTGCAATAGTTTTGTGGGCAATCAGAGATCAGATTGCCAATCCAAAAAATTGCTTGGCTTTTATATCTGGATCATAAAATCTGATCCCCTTTTTCAAAAGCGTTCATCCAAAGAAAAAAGGTGGGGAAAAAATCCCCAATTTCTGTCACGAATCAAGCCTTGCTCCTCCAATCTTAGAGCAGTGTTTAGACATACTGCTGTACTCCTCTGTTGATGAAAGTCATTCAATTAAAGTGGTCTTCCCTTGAATTTGTTATACCCATCCACTTTAACTACAGCAAAAGCAGTGCTAAATCTTTCTGGATAGTTTGATAATGGCTTCATATTAGTGACCAAAGAGAATCAATAATTGCCTGGTATCCACCCAACAAGCTAAATTTCCAGAGCTAGGAAATTATGAACCTGACACTAGCCAGATAGTTGGTCCTTGGGATTGAACTGAGTTTTTTTTTTGTTTGTTTTGTTTTTGCATGTTGGTTTGCAGAGGTACAGGTGCTTCATATTGGCTCATTTCTATTCGGTTTCCATTTCTATTCATTTCTATTCCATTACGATACTGCTAATGGCTGCCAGCCATAGTGACTTGGTGCATACTGCTATCTCAAGATCGCAGTTAGGCAGCTGAGGATTAGTTTTTCTAGTAAAAGATCGTGTAAAACCATTTTGAAATAAGCATTCTACTTTTTACTAGTTAAGTGTTCATTTCACATTAATCGCAGTCTTCAAAACAGTGTGATGGCTGCTGGCTATCGGGTGGCCATTGGGATACCGTAATCTAAAGTTTAACCCTATATTTCTTGGCTACTTTCACTTCTTTATTAAACATATTTAAACTTTAATTATTAGCCAGTCTTTACTTCCTGCAGTTTTAGGATCCTAGTATCCAGCAGTTTTAGGAGCATCACCAATTCAAAATATCCCGAGGGAAGTATATTATATAAATAAAATACACTGAATATAACATTGTGGAACCTCATTAACAAAGTGCTCGATTGCAAGATGTTATATGCAATAATTCACTTTGAATAAAATGAGAAAACTACGATAAATGACTTAACTTTCTTCACAGGAATCAAAAATTACCTTTAAACTGGAATTCTTCAGGAGATAAGTCAGCAAACTGTGTAATACCATATTGAGCTTCATGATGAAATTTTCTGTTTTGATTTAATTTTTCAATTCTAATTAATGTTTTCTAAGAAATTAAAATAAAGAAAAAATAATTTTCTAATTATAGAAAACAAATTTAACATCATTACACAAAAGGAAACAGAAACAAACATAGCTAAACAAAAATTCACTGAGCTGTTTTTGGTATTTGTACTGGGAACTGGAGACAGCAACTTGAAATGGTACTAAGCCCTCATCAATAAGTCCCTCTGCATACTGATGACATAGCTGATGATGAAAACTAAGGGCAGACAAACGTTTTGATGTTTTGTAATTGAGGGGTGATTGTTTTATTTGTCTTTGTTGTATATTATCCCAATTCACTGAGCTGGGATTACTGGACTAGTCAGACTGATAGGAGTTTGGCAACTTGAAATGGTACTGTCTCTAATTCCCAGTACAGATACCAAAAACAGCTCAGTTAATATTTATTTAGTTATGTGTTTCCGTTTTCTTTTGTGTAATAATTTTCTAATTGTTTATAATCATTTATAAGATACTCTAAGCAAAACAAAAGGCGATTGGCAATAACGTTATTACTAGAATTAAATTAAGAAAAATATCAATCGGAAGGCACCAAGCTAAAGTTAGGATTCGCACTTCGAGTTGTCATCGGGAAGAGACTGGGACGGACCGTTTCGTCCTCATTAGGACTCCTCAGCCAGCCAAACTCCTCCGATGACAACGAATCCTAACTTTAGCTTGGTGCCTTCCGATTGATATTTTTCTTGAATTATTCGGGCACGTTAAACTTCTTTTATTTATAGAATTAAATTAATTAAGAATTAATATTTGAATTTAATTTATATTAAAAAAAAGATAATAGATTATTAAAAGCCATCTTTCCTCCTTCCAACCAAAAATTTAAATAATAATGGAATTGTCCTTAGTCGTCATTTTCAGTTATGTCATCAGTAAGCAAAGGGGTTTCAGTACAGATGTTATAAGGAACAATCGTAGAAATCAATATAGAATTGTACTTTGAAAAATAAAGCAACAATTCCACAACTGTTCCTAATAACCTCTTTACTGAGACTTCTCGCTGATGGCAAAAGAGCATGAAACAGTTGCTCTGGGATGTGCTTAGTAAATACTTGGATCTCACCCCTTCATGTTTATTAATAATGTTATGCGCTTTTATTTCTTGAATGCATTGTTGAAGCCAGCGGAAGGCTGGAACATGAATTCTCAATACCGATTATTTTATTGAAACGTATTGGAAAAACTTAAGAGACATTGAACCTTACAACAATGTACAAAAATACAGTGCGACTTAAGGAAAGTCATTTAGCTCGTTAAAAAATACGGAATATTTTTTTATTTCAGTGGCAAAGTAACCGATCTTAGGAAGATCGAACAATACAACTATAGTGAGTCTTTGAAAATGAAAGAAATATCCCGAAAGGGTAAAGATGCAAACTTCTGACCTGATAACCTGAGCACGATCGAAAGCAGAGTTGCCATCAATTAGTTCGCAAGTCATTAACAAACGTAAGAAAATACTGATCAAAATCAAAGCGCTACACTTCTGAAAGAAAGACTACATTAACTATCTTCGTGGAAAAGTGAGTTAACTAAAATAATTTAATTTGAATCCAAGGAAGAAAAAAAATTATCTATCATTATTTCATCCAATACGTTCTGAAGCGAATACATGCTAACACATGAAATGATTTATGTAAAATTATTAATTCGTTGATATTATTATCTTTTTTTTTTATCTATTTGTTTATTTTATATCAAAATAACAAAAAGTCCATACCTTAAAATTTGCTAAGCGATACCAATATTCCTTAGTTTCGTTGGTATAATGCTTGTCAAATTTCTTTATAAAGCTCTGAAATTCCTTCTCGACATCCGCAAAAGCATCAGCATAATAATTTACGGCCAAAAATATAATGTAAAAGTAGAGAAAGATTTCTAATGTCAAATTTCGTGCCATCTTCTCCTGCTGAATCCTTCGCACTGAGATCAAAGTCCCATGATCAGGTGAATATTTTTTTTTTTTTTTCTTTTTTATGTTGTTTATTTATTTTTTTATTTTATTCGTTTATTTTCATTTAGTTTATAGTTTTTCCTATTTAAAAAATATATATTTTTTAATTTCAATATACATGTTTTTTTTTTATTACTTTTTTTTTTAGCGGTAAATATGAAATGTAAAATCGCTTCCACTTCCTGCCGCAATTGAAAACGGAAGTAGGATTTGATCTTTAATCGCTGGTAGGAATTGTGGGATACTGTTACTTCCTTTCCTGCCGTTCAGCCATCATGGCGAATCAAATCTCGAAAAAGAGGAAGGTAAGACTTTATATTTTTATCAATTTTAAAAGTTATCCAAAGAAAAAATAATTAAGGTTTCGTTTGTATGAACCTTTCCTAAGTGAATAGGTATTTTTTGTTTTGTGGATGGCTAATGAAAATTAAGATTTACCCCGATCTAAAGTTGCTCGGAAAGTGAATGTTGTCAGTATGCTTACTTTAGAAATGACATGCCAACAATACTATAATTGATATTGAAGCATTGTAAAGAAAATTAAAAAGTAATTGTAAGAATATATATGATTCGATATTGTTACAAAGAAGATATAAGCTTTGAAATCATTTTTTTGAGACTAAATTTGCTTTATTTTTCAAAAAAACTTCAGATTTGAAATCGTGTTCCCGCTGCCATGTTCTAATTGCATACTTTTTCTTTTTCAGTTTGTAGCTGATGGTGTTTTTAAAGCAGAATTGAATGAATTCTTGACTCGTGAACTTGCTGAAGACGGTTATAGTGGTGTTGAAGTCCGTGTAACGCCGACTCGCACTGAAATTATTATTTTAGCCACAAGGTGAGATACCGAAGTTTCACTACATAAAAATTAAGATACATATAATTAATGAATCACTTCATATTAATTTACCAGGTGTAAAATAAAACGACATAGTCGACAATTAAGCTATGCTATTTCAAACATTTACATTTAATTTAATCTTTTAGACTTAGTGGTCGAATTATAGCCAGTATGCTCTTTTATTTCTTTATTCGTGAAGATGTTCTTCTTTTTGGTAATTGGGAATACTGCAAAGTTTTTTAATGATTCAATGATTTGAAAAATTTGAGAAGTCTTTCTGAAATAGTGAAAATTCGTTTTCAGAATGTACAAACTTTGTATCTCTTTCTAGAAACAGTTATTTGTTGTTTTTTTAAGAGAAAAATTATGATTTGGAGCATGTTTACCCTCATGTTTATCTGTTTTCCATAAATGTAAATGCCATTTTATTTTTACTGCAAGGTTCAATACCCAAAAGTGAGTTTCTTTCAATGGTATTAGCAAAAGCAAAAAAATAGCTGAGTAGTATAATAAAATAGTTACAACAAACCCTTTTCTCTAAGAACACATGTTGTAATCTTAACCCACTTCCTTCCTCATTTGTCATTGATGGTTTTGCATGCTAGTTGAGTATGGTAAAACCTCAAATCCGACCTGGCCCTCAGTTAAAAAAAAAAGTTTTTTTAATAACTGAATTCGTTTCTCTATCCGCGCGTATTCATTATGAGTGAAAAAAGAAAGAAAACTTTGTCACTATGGAACAGAAGCTTAATGCGGTAAGGAGATTGGATACAGGGGAATCTGCAAAACAAATATCACTAAAACTTGGTGTCGGAAAAAGCACATTTGTATTGTTTTTAATAAACATTTGAGTGCAGAATTACGAAAATGGGGTTAAATTAATTAAACCTGGCATTATGTCTTCACAAAAATTGAGCTGTTGAGTTTAAGAACACACTCTGTAGTCCAGCTTTTCTGTAATCTGGCCTACTGGGTGCCACATTGGGCTGGATTGGAGAGGTTTTACTGTATTGTCATTCCAAAACCTGGAATTCAGGTACCATATAGCAACTTTGTTCAGTACTAGGAGGATATTTGTACAATTCTAATGTAATTTAAGTTCAAAAGCCATAACCTTAGATTTGGCACTTTTCTGTTTGTAGAGGAATTTCAGTAGAATAACAAAAGTTTTAGGCTTTGTTTAAATAGTTATCCCATCATATTTTTAAACTATCAGGATGATCATAATATCAAATAGATATAGCATTGTTAAAACAACAAAAGTCTAAATGAAAACTAAGTTACAGGCTTAAGAGACTTAAACACTTGCATATTTATGTAATGTGATTTACTTCATTGATAATTTTGTAATGAGGTTTCAGCTAAATTACTTTTTCTGTTTTTGATTCTGATCAATCAAGTAAGATATCTTGTATAAATAATACAGTAATATTTCCATAGTTCATGAAGTTTTCATGTAAAGAAATTATGCTTCATAATTCTATTGAATTTGTGCAAGATTGTAAAAAGGCAAAGTCAGAGTTGCATTTTACTAAGTAGGAATAATTTTTAATCTGCAAACTTGTACATGTATGTATGTGTATATATTTTGCAAGAAAGGACATCGAAGTTGAAATTTATAAATAAAAATGGTTTTAATAGTCTGAAGATGGCTGTGATTGCACTGTTCCCTTCCCTTTGCAGCACCGACTAGCAAATAGGGGATATGTTGACTTATAAGGGTTATAAGACAGTTGTGTAATCTAACTAACTAGACATTTTGTTTTTTAAACAATATTATTGGTCATCAGAAGTTTTTAGACCAGTGTTTCCCAACCTTTTTTGTGCTGTGCCCCACCCCTAAGCCTTTCTAAAATTCTTATGCCCCTATTATTACTTATTCCTCCTCCCCCCCCCCCTCCAAATAATAATAATACCATCAAAACATTATCATGAAGTGTATATATTTGTTACTTTTATATAATTTATATACAATTATGATTTTTCATAATTTAAATAAGAAACAGTATAAATTTTAGATTCTAGACTACGAATTGCCCCCCCACATTGGGAACACTGATTTAGACTGAAAAAAGCCAGAGTGCAAAACGTTTATGCCACTCAGCAACGTTACACTGTAAGCTTTTTATAAAAACCCTTTTCTCTTTTTTTAGTTTTTGGAAACCATTTTTATTTATATACTTGAGCTTGTTGTGTTGTTCCTATTGAGTGCAAGTTGACAATTACATATAACCCTAAGTGTTTTTGTTTTGAATTAATGATGCAACTTTAATTTTATCATTTCAACAGTTTAAAAAAAAAAAAAAAAAATTTCCATTTAATCATTGATTTTCAATACTTGGGCCAAAAAAGAAAGAAACCTTATCCATAATTGTCATCACAGTTAGCAATATTTTTTGATATAATTTCTCTGCATTTCAGAATGCTTGGGTTTTGTAAATCCTCTTTCTCACTGCAGCGAAGAGTGCTTTATTCTTACATTAAAAAAAAAGTGTGCAAATGCTGTGGCACCAAATTTAGTTTAATATTTTTTAAGAACTTGAGAAGATTTTCATTCATCATTTGCTTTTCTTTGGATATTCTTTTATCAATTAAATTATTGCAGTGTCCCACAAAAAGATATACCGTATATGCTCCAATAAACGCCGAAGCTGTTATTGTCGCCGGTCTCTAATAAGCGCCGGGCTGCAGAGGGGACACGGCCAAATAGTAGCCGGGTCTTTGATATTTGCCTACCGCTACTAGTGTAAGCGCCCGTATCTTTATCGTTGTGCGTAATACCTTACGTTACATTGCCTTACAAAATGCCGCCGAAACGGTCATTTGATATTGCCTTTCGCGGTGGAATACGCGAAAAAAACTTCCAGTTAGGCGGCCGCCCGTCATTGCGGATTCGGACGATGAAAAGCAGCGAAAGGTACAGAAAGACATTGCCATTTATCTTTAACAGTCTTATGTAGCATGTGAAATTCAAATAAAGTAACTTTTTGTAATATTTGCCGGTATTTATGTGTTAAAATATTGCGTTCTGAAGGTTTTGATAATAATGGCCGGTCTCTATTAAGCGCCGGGAGCCGAGGTTAATTTTGCAAATAAACGCCGGGGGCCTCTATTGGTCAGGATTTTTATTCTGTATGAATTGACAATATTGGTAGTAAAGCAGAAAAATATTAGGATTAATTTCCCTTGCACATTCTTGGAATTTTTTGTATGTCTTGTATTGCTACTTCAAATTAAACTGTATTGCTTTGTTAACGCAATTCTAACTTTTTATTTTAGAACCCAAAATGTTCTTGGTGAAAAAGGACGAAGAATCAGAGAATTAACATCCGTGGTCCAAAAGAGATTCAATTTCCCCGAAGGAACTGTAGAGGTTAGTCTAATGTTCAATTATGTAGATATTGTATCACTAGGGACCCTATTTTATGGTGAAATAAAACTGTTCATAGTGGTAAAATAAAAGATTCCATAGCGGTGACTATTTCACGTTTATTTTATCATATTAAATTTCTACATTTCCACAAATAAGCTATAATTTTTCATTAAATTAAATATTAAAAAAACACAAAACTTGAGATATTAAATTTAGTACACAACAAAATAATCTCTCACACAATTTTCAAGCAAGAAATTAACATATTTAACAATTTATTGAATACAGGTAGCATGTAGCCTACTCCTGACATCATACCAAAAAAAAAATCCATCATTAAAATGGAAAATAACTAACTTTAATTATTTTTATAAAGGTGTTTTTTTTTTTTTATTGTAATTCCCTTTTTTTGAGACAGTAATAAAAATTTATTAATTCTGCTTATTTTGTAATTGCTGAGAAGAAAATTCAATATTTAAACCGAAACACATTGTCGGTGAACTTCAAATCGCATATTAACTGTTCCTCGTAGCTACAGCCTACGCCACTACAGTGACGTCATATCCTGTACTACATTCCCGCTACATAAAACTTCGTAGCGCCACTATTTTAGCTACAAGGAATACAACTCTGAATCTGCATTCATGGCAAACAAACGAAATTGTTTTTATTTTATTTTATTTACCCTTTTAGCGTTTTTTGACGATTTCACATTCATTTAGCTTTTATTTCGCATGTTCTTAATGGTTCCACTGCTATTTTGTGATTTCGTACTAATAATCTCATTTCGCGATTAAAAAAGCCTTTAAAATTACTGATTTATGCGATTTGCTCCATGAAAAGCAAAAATACAACCTTGAATAAAAATTTCGCGGATATCGTTAATACCACAAAATAGGGTGCCTATGTATCACACGCACAACCTATATCAGATTTTTTATAAACAAATCTTCAGAATGTACTGACAGAACTTCTAGTAGGACTGTAATGTATGAAGTTGAAAACAATATAGTTACTCGTATGTAGTCACTGGTTTTATTTATTTCTGTTGTGGTAGGAAAGTGATAATCTTCTGTCATATTAATAAAACTTAATCTACTGAAAAATATCTGAAATCTTGCAATCTTATTATTTCTTTTGTTCATGTTTCAATTTATGCATTAAATATTTACAAATTCAGAATGCACAGTAAATTGCCTATGCAGCTTTAGTTAGAACAATGCTGCCCATCTAGGAAGTGATACATCTTAAAAATAAGATGCCTTCATAGCTGTAAAAAGCAAATTTTAAGTTTTATAATAAAACTAGCCGGCTACCATTGCTTCACCCCGGAAGCCTTGCATATGTAACATTAAAAAATACGCTTTATTAAATAGCAAATTAATATCGAGATTGGAGAATGCGACTTCCCAGCCCTTTGTGGCATTCCCCGTATCACTTGTAACCTTCCACAGTTGGTAATAAAACTTACAGATTTTTACTTTAATATACAGGGTGTTTCAAAAATACACGGCATAATTTCAGGTATGTATTTCCCACATGTAGACAATCAAAATAGTTGTATTGTGTAGACAATTGTAGACAATCAAGCAGGAGGTGGTCATTTTGAACATCTTCTGTAATGGCAACGACCGGCGGAACGAAAAACGTTCCGGTGATTTTCAATGTTGTGAAGGCCATAACTCGGAAATGAAGCATTTCCGGACATATGTTGTAATGAACTATTTTGATTGTCTACATGTGGGAAATACATACCTGAAATTATGCCGTGTATTTTTGAAACACCCTGTATGTTAGGATACAGAGTTAGTCATAATTCCTTTAAAGGTTTGACAGGCTTTCAGCTTAACGGCAAAAAAAAAAGGATGTTTGCTCCTGAAATATACAATAAAAGACGACTCACAAAACTTTAAGTATTTTCAAATTTTTTTTATAACTGCTCTTGTGTCCACCTTGGTGCTGATGCAGAAGACATTTATTTCTGACTATGAATGAACTCTTTTGTCCTGCTTGTGCCCACAAAGATAAAAATTTGAAGAAGTCTGATCTTGGGGGCCAGCAGAGTAAGGTCTGATCACCCCAGGTTGTGGTAATGTGATGGTGTGCCGTCGTATTGGTAAAAGGTCTCTTGTCTTCATCAAGCTGTGGCACCAGACACTGCTGGGCAAACACTATTAATATGTTGGCCGACATGCCTGGCAAAAACATGTTGATGGTACATCAAGGATAAAAATTTGTAATCCTATAGGCCTTCTTAGAATTTGTGGATCAGTGGTAGGCTCTTGCTCTGCAGAAAGGTTTCTGCTGTGCTGTACATATTTTAAAAGTTTTACATATTTTGTTTTTTGTACAATAAAACATAGTTTTTAATGGTGAAACATTTTTTTTCAAGTTTACACCTCATTTTTAGTCTTTTTTTCGGGTTATCCGCGAAGCCCTTGACACCCAATTCTGCTGATAATCGGGACTCTACTGTATATTAAAATTTCCTATTTTAAAACAATTTGATTTATCTTTTTTTTTCCCATGATATATTTTAATTTTAAGTTCCTTGTGAATTTCAAAACGCAACATTTTAGGATATTTACATTAAGGAAAGCGATAGCCCGTTAAAAATTCACAACAGCAAAAAAAAAAAAGTGTGAACAAAGTCATATGTTTTTGAACACTTTACAATTACAGATGAGAAATATTCTGAATGTCAGTGTATGGTAGAATATGATTGTGAAAAAGCGTGTGATGAATTTATTTTAAAAAATATATATACAGTGGGACCTCTATTTAATAAAGTCGCTAAATCCCGAAAAAAAGTTCGTTAAATAGAGATTCACCTTTTAAAATTACTTTAAACTATATAAAACAGATTTAAAATACATAAATAATAAATATTATTAATAAACGTAATAATTTTAACGACATAAAGCATACATTACCATATGGGTACTTAAAATTTACTAATAAAGTCTGTTAATTTTGTCTGAGTCTTTTTTTTTTTTTTGAAAAAGTGTTTTCACTCATAGTACGTCTCGCATCTTTGCAATGCACCAAAAACCCCTTTGGGCGTATTTTCTTCAAATTGTAATCCGCATCGGATTGTTTCAAATAATTTTAGCATTTCATCATATGAAGGTTTTTTGATTACTGCATCATGATCAATTTCATCATCTTCATCGCAATTCATAGCTGTATTGTTTTATTTTTCACACTGTCGAAAATATCCGATTCAGTTAGTGTTTCCGAGGTCTCAACTTCAAAATCAAGTGCAAGATAATCATCAATCAGCACATCATCGTTAATTTCTTCTGTTTCCCTCAGCTGTATCCACATTTCTTTCATTTCCTCTAAGGGAATATTAATAATAAAAACATTTCAAGGAGAAAAAAACAATAGATAGCCCGAAAAAGTTCGTTAAATAGAAAATGCACTTCGCTATTTGGAGGTTATTTTACGAAGAAATTAGCAAAATGTTCATGGTTCTAAAGAAAAGTTCGCAAAATAGAGGTCCGACTGTATTTTAAAATAAATTCATCACACGCTTTTTCACAATCATATTCTACCATACACTGACATTCAGAATATTTCTCATCTGAAATATCTCATCTCAAAGGAGTGTGAGGCGAAGGTTATATGTACTGACTCCAGCTATCTTTGCCTTCAGACACTTGCAAAGAATTCGCAAAACTGTTGTTGTGTGATATTCCCAGCTGCAGAGTGGCACGGTTAGTTGACTTAAGGGGACTCTGCAGGTACAACTTCCCCAGCAGCTCCACTTTCTTGTTTAAAGGGCCAGGCTGTTCAGATTTTTTTTTTTTTTGTATGGACAAGACAACCTTCACTTTAAAATCTCCTTTACCATTTCCTTATGCTGTTTGCTTTTCTGTGTTTCCTTTCTGAACTCACTTCTAAATCTTCATTGCAGTCATCACTAAACTCGTTTTTCACGTATTCCAAGATGCAAACTCCTCACTACTAAGATGCAAACTCCTGTGCGAAACTACCATTTTGGTGTTACCTGTGCTTTAGCGGAAGCCGATGCAGCACTCTGCTGGGGGAAAAAAAAATTTTGTCTTTCCTTTAATATCTTGAAGGCAAACATCCCGGTTTTTGTTTTTTGCCGACAAGCTGCAAACCTCTGAAATGTGTCGAGGAATTGTGAATAACCCTGTTATAAAAAGTTAGAAAAAGATTGTTAATTCATGCACCAAATTAATGTTTGGCTTTTAGTTTGTACATTAAAATCAAGAAATAATTTTGATTAAAATCATTGTTAAAAATTACTAAGATTGGTTTATTTATTCGGTTATGAATCACAATAAACTGATAATTGCCCAGAACACTACCATTTACTATGAAGATGAATTAAATTCCGGAGAGATTTTATATTCTTACCTCACTTGAAAATGACAAAACTTGTAGCTATCGAAATTAATAGTGTACTTATCTATATTAAATCTTTTCATATCTTTATGAATGTGTGTGATTAAGACTTTATTTATCCATTTATATTTTTAACAGTTTGGAAAATGATCTTTTATTTTCTGTAACCAAGATGCCATTAAAATTTTACCCAGATAAATTTTAAAAACTATTTTCTCAAGTTTCAGGATTTTTTTATGTTCTTGTTTCATGAAAAAGAATTCCTACCATTGCCAATGAATCTATATATGCATATAACATGTACTTGTATTTTAATTTTCTCATTGAGATTTAATGTTTTCCACATCTCCTTGTTTTCAGTTGTATGCAGAAAAAGTTGCAACTCGTGGTCTCTGTGCAATTGCTCAAGCCGAGTCGCTGCGATATAAATTGATTGGTGGTCTTGCAGTGAGAAGGTATGTATTTGTTATATTTCTAGTTATTTAGCTGTGTAATTGGTATTATTAGCTGTTGTTTTCCTTTATTTATTTGTTTTTAAATAGAGAATCTAACAAACATAAATGGACAAGAATTAATACTTGTTTGTATCACATTTGTTATTTACAAAGGGATTAAGAATAAGATAGGAGTAAACGTTACCACTGCATCTCCTACTTATACCAATATTGATTAATACTGTCCAGTATCTAGCATATATAAAATGTGTCTGTTGCACCTTAGTATCTTCTGCCCATTGAAAACAGTGGTTTTAATAAAGTTGGGTCCAAGTCTGTCCAACTTGTAGTTAGAACTGAAGAGGAAAAACTGAACATCAGTTTCCCTCTCTCTCATCCTTTACACTTTCGTGTATGGTTGTGAGAATTAATTTGATACGTAATACACCTAAGATAGCTACATCTGTTCTTCCAAAAACAGTGAATGAGATAATGAACTATTGTTTGTATGGGCATTGTTGATAACCTTTCCGTGTGTGTTTGAACCAAAAGTTCTGTTGGACAGCTCATCTTTGATAGTTAATTATCTTGTATGAGATATTTTACTATTGATAGTCTTTATCATTGGGTGAGGAGGGATGTTGTATATTTGATACACAGGACTGGTAGTATTGTTAGGCAGCTTTCTCGGTCTAGAACTGCGGTCAAAACTTCTTAGCTATGACATTTCATCTTTTTAAGATTAAAATAATTGTTACAGGAAAGTGTAATGTAGCAAGTACAAATTTCAAAAAGGAACAAAAATTATTGTATAATTTAAAACTTACCGCCCAAGAAATTAGAATTAAAAGATAAGGGGAACAGTTAATGATGTGTTAGGTTTCATCCTGTTAACTAATTTTTAATTTAAAAATGTTGTTTCTTTTCTTACAGAGCTTGCTATGGTGTTTTGAGGTTTATTATGGAGAGTGGAGCAAAAGGATGTGAAGTAGTGGTTTCTGGCAAATTAAGAGGACAGCGAGCCAAATCAATGAAGTTTGTTGATGGGTTGATGATACACAGTGGAGAACCCATTAATGATTATGTCGATACTGCCGTCAGGCATGTACTTTTGAGACAAGGTAAGAAGATTTCACTTAATTTCATTTATTAGCTTGCAATCAAACTTTGCCTGTTGCAGTTGAAATTGTTAGAAGCTTGGAAAATTAGCCTGTTGTTTTTTGTTTTGTTTTTTAAGCTTCAGTCACTTTATGACAATTCGATAGCATTCTAGCTGCCTAAGATATCTAACATTAATGTAAACTTCCTTTATAAGACATCAAATAACAAATTTCTATATCGGTTCTTAAAAGCTGTGAATTTTTTTTTTTTTTTGCTGTGGTGATTTTAAAGAGAAAAAAATGAAGACTTGTGTTAATCCTTTTTTGCTCCATTGTGGTATAGCTTGAAGTAGTGATTGGTATTTACGCTCTTTTAAATTGGGAGAATATGAAATCTAGATTTTCACTAGTGGCAACCTATTATCCATTACTTTTATTACTCTTTGTTCAGTAGCAATGTTCATAACTAATAGCCAATATTAATTTTTTTTTTGTTATTTTTTTGTTATTGGTTGCGATTAATACCAAAATTTTTAATTGTTTATAAAAAATGCATAAACTGATACTAGAAAATCTGACATCTTCATTAATTGGAGCTATAGTGGATGAAGGGAAGTGAGGATTTGCAATCCATGTCATTGTATTTGGGAGAGGGTGATGTAAAACTAAATTGTAGAAACTTAATAATTGTTTGATAATTTTAGTTCATGGTAAATTTTATCCCTAAATTTTGAACACTAACATATCCTTTAGTAGAACATAGATGCATGATAAATCTGTTGCTATTTCCTTTTTCTGGCACTTGCTGAAACCCCTGGCTTGGTTATTTTCTGCTGAAACCCTTGGCTTGGTTATTGTCTTTGCTTGCTTTCTGCTTTGGATTAGAACCAATCTGTTAATATTTATTTTCTCATATTTGTCTTGTTTTTTTCCTCCTCTTTTATCAAGTTTGTTTGAAATTAAGATATATCTTGGGTTTTTTTAGGTGTGTTGGGAATCAAAGTTAAAATCATGTTGCCCTGGGATCCAAATGGAAAGATTGGGCCCAAACGACCTTTGCCAGACCACGTTAGCATTGTTGAACCAAAAGAAGAAACACTTCCCTCACAACCTGTTAGTGAGCAAAAAGGTGGCAAGCCTGACGTAGCAGCATTGGCCGCTACTCCTCAGTAATGTATTAAAAAGTTAAATAAAGCCACTTATCTTGAATTATTTTGTATTTAAATGTTTCCTGATTTATTTTCTTTCATTTCTTTCAGAAAATATTTTGAAATTATTAGAACAAATATGAAGCTGTTTTAAATTTATGAAAATAACAAGACTTAAATCATTTGGAATATGATATTTCTTAATTTGGGCATTAAATACAGTAGAGTCCCGATTATCCAAGTTAATGTGGACCAAGACTAACTCTGTTAAAGCGAAAGTTGTAAAATAATTCGTATAGGTTTAAATGTATATTTTAACAAATACGAAAGTTATACAAATACACCACATGCAATTCATATTATTACAATAATTAAAGAGTTCTTTTACTTGTAAAACAAAACAAAAAATAAGGACTTTTTTGTTACTTTGGCGTTTATCTGCAGCAATGTTCCACCATTTTTTTAAGGATAACAGGATTGCTGGTGTCGCTTCTTCTTATTGTTCTATATATATTCCATAGCACTTTCGATAGCTATCTGTAAGGGAGATTTTCATATGTCGACTTTCATCGTCACTATCTTCATCATCGCTAGATTCATTTTCCTTATTGACGATCATTTCATCTGTAATGTCTTGTTGTTCGTCAGCGTTGATCCAGTCACGTATATCCTCTTTGTTGATTGGTGAGATAGAGTTCAGAATTTTTTTCTGTAGTTTTAAAAATAGAAAATGTAGAACCAAAAAGAAAAATCCTAGAAATATTTGATAGCTCGGTTAAAGCGGAAACTCGGATAATCTGGGTTTTACTGAACAAAGGAAAACAAACAACAACAAAAAAAAAACTGTTTGGACATTAATTTCACAATATCTAAAAAGAAGAAAGAAATAATATAACTGAGAATAATCTGTTGACCAAAGAAAAGATAAAAAATGCAGCAGTCTAATAGAATTCTGTTCTTTGTAGGGAATTCTATCTGGTAGAATAAATAAACTGAGTAGTTGGATCAAAGTAAATGTAATAACTGCAAATTTAATTCAAATTAAACACACAAAAAAGGCAGTATAGATGGCTAACACTTTGAAAAGGTTCTAAATATATGAACATATTAAAAAAAAAATACATAAATGATTTCCTGTTCTCATTATATTTATAACTAGTCAGCTAATCGTCGCTTCGCTCCGGAAGCCTCCGCATATGTAACGGAAAACAACTTTTTATTTATTAAAAAAAAAAAAAAAACACACACACACACACACATTACATCAAGTAAACTAAAAAATTTTAAAAGTTTTTTTTTTTTTAATTTAATTTTTGATGTTTATATTTGAGTTACAAATAGTGATGGGTTTTGAGTAACAAATAGTGATTTTTCAGTATTCTATCTAATAGAAATAGTGCTTCTTTCTTGACTTTTTTTTTATTCAAACATCTCCTGTGTACACGTGCTTGTTTTTCAATATCACATAGAATTTGATTAAGTAAGAATATTATTATATTTAAAATATTCCAACATTTTGGCAATTATAGTTCTAATTGTCATTTTCGAATTGAAAATAAACAGACGGATCGGAAATAAATAAAAAATCTTGAGATTCAAAAAAAAAAAAGGTTGAATTCATTCATTATTGATTGGGGGAAGGGGAAGGACGCATAAGTAAAAAAACAATATAAATTAAGTAGTAGCCACCTTGGCCTAATGGATAAGACGTCTGATTTTGTATCAGAAGGTTGTAGGTTCGATTCCTGTCGCGGACGTTTCATTGTAAAAATAATTTCTATTTTCCATTCGCTCAGGAAATTGTGCCGGACAGGCAGACACAGAAATAAACAATTTTAGTAATATAGATTGTTTTCTAATGACAGAAAGCTAATGAGAGTGAATCAAAAAGAATTTGATGGGGGGTGGAAAATATAAAACGTTTGTCTTGTGAAGGTTTGTTCTGAACATCTTGCCATAAAAAGTTGGGAGTAAAATTCAATCTTCTAGTAAAGCTTTAGCAACATTAAACCAAGGGAGGGAAAGGAAGGGCTGCCGGAACAGTTCACTACTGAGGGGGAGGGACACCTCCATGCCATTTGTCCTACTTAGTTTGCTTAAAATTTATAATCTTGGTTAAGTTGCACGTACTCTAGTAATAGAATGTGAAGGAAATAGGATTGACGCACATTTTTGATACGATAGAAAGTCTATACCAGGTGATGCATAAAGTACTGAAAGGACTCGCTACACTGTTTTTATTTATTCCCCCTCCCTCTAGGGGCTCCTTTGTGTTTGAAATAAACCCAATGAAGCCAATATTCCATTTAACTTAGCCTATTCTAATCTCGCTTCCCTTTCCTTGCTGTTCCCGGTTGTGAAGTATGTTAACTAGATCGTTTTTTTTTTTATAGGGGCAGAAAAAAGGCTAAAATGGGGACCCCCATCATCCGACTCAGAATCGCACGTTTGATCCCGAAATCCATGCCCTATTTTACTTCTTTTTACATCGAATTTGGCAAAATTATTTCGATGTTCATTCTTTATAGGCCTATTTTTCCAGTACTTTATGAATCGCCCAGTATAACTCAAGACTGCTAAGAATCATGCTTTCCCACAATTTGAGTAATGAAGATTAACAGAAATAAAATACTGGAAATGAGATGAGGTGGGAAGACTTTTTAAAGGTCATAAAATTAGTTTTTTCCAGTTTGTCAAGTTTATAATTTCATGTGCAAATTAAAGATTTTGAATTTATTCTCTCCATTGTATTTCACACAAAAAAAGGTTAGTGAAGAATTAACTAATTGCAAAGATTTGACACTAATCTAATAAAAATCGAGCCTGGTGTAAGAGTGGTATAGTAAAGCAACTGATTTTAATTACATTGTTGACTCAACTGTCATCACACTGAAATTATTTGTCTCATCGCTGTTTTGGTCCAAACTTCAAAAAGAAAAAAAAAATCATGCTCGTTACTATGTTTTTCCTGATCTGCCTTTCAAATTTTTAATTAACTGCTGAATCTAGTGTGTGGAAACTTCTACAGTTATCCTGGACAGGGATTATCGGGTATGTCATTTCTGCCTTTATTATAGCTTACCATCCATTTGTAGACTTTCTTTATTCAAGCAGCTTCTCATATATTGAAAATCATTTTTTTCTAAATTTCTGTGAAACTAACATGTTCAGGTTGGCGTGCATCAAGCTTTCATTAACTTTAAGGTTGTCAAATACCTCTACTGAAACTTCTGTGCACCAATATTCGTTAGGGGCTTAGCAGTCGTCAAATTGCTCGTCGGCTTTCATTAGCCACTGCTCCGTTTACCATTTTCAAGATGGTTCTCTGATTCATTCCCGTGATTTTGACAATGAATTAGATGTAATTTTTCTATGAAAAGTTCTGAAAATAATATTAAATATGATTATTTCCTTTGAAGGTTCTTATCGTGATGATTCTCGTCTTCAAGAAAAAAAATTCTGCCCTCTTTTTTTTCTTCTTCATGGAAGCTGCCATTTTGAAATAATGTTGAAGGTTATTAAACAATTGCAGACAGCCAAGTATTACATCTACAGTGGGTGGCCATCACATTAGGACCAGTGTTTTTTTGTTTTTTTTATTGCAATTATTGAATTTGGATATTTTTTCACGAAAGTTTGACAACAAAAGTGAATTTCAAAGCTTATATTTCCATACTTTGGTTTTTAGTTTATTATTTAATTAAAATAAAATATCATATTTCACACAGTTATTAGGGTAATCTTTTTTACAATAATACATAAATATTATTAATAAATAATAATAAAAAACAACAAAATCTTTAAGAAAAAAACACGTGCCAGTAATTTTCTCAAAAGCCTCAGTACTGGTAGTTTGACTTAGACAGCTGACAATGGGTAACCAGTGTTGCTTACTAACAATTTTGTGAAAGCTTTACTAAGAATAGGATGTACTCATCATATAATAAGAAATAACACATTTAACGATTAATATGCGAAATTTAAATATAAACATTTGCAAAAATATTGTGTGGTCCTAATGGTAGATGTAATTTAACTAGTCGGCTGCCCGTCGCTTCGCTTCGGAAGCCTCGCGTATGTAACGGAAAACAATTTGTATTTATTAAAAAAAACACACACACACAAATTACATCAAGTAAAATAAAACTAAAATTTTTTTAAAGTTTTTGTTTTAATTTTTTATGTCTATATTCTCTTAATCCACGACTGCTTTTAGAATTAGCGTGTGAATCATATCTGTGATATATTTTTATTTTTTATAGAGATTTTATTAATATAGATACACTTTTCAGTGGCTTTTGAGTTACAAATAGTGAGTTTTCAGTATTCTACTTATTTGAAATAGTGCTTCTTTCTTTCTTGAGTGTCTTTTATTTCCATTGATACTTTACAGTGGTTTTTGAGTTATAAATAGTGATTGTTTTTGAGTAACAAAAAGTGGTTTTCACTATTCTACCTAACAGAAATAATGATTCTTTTTTTTTTCTTTTCGTTTTTATCCAATTCCAATTGATACTTTTCATTGGTTTTTGAGTGACAAATAGTGAAAATTATCTACTAATCTAGGCCATCAGATTGTTCGATATAGATATTTAAAGAAGAGATGTTAGGATGGACGTTGGTTGATATAGATGATAAATGAAGATCATAGCTTGCATACGAAATTCTTCGCGACAAATTGATTGTGACTATTCTTTAGATGTGAAGATAACCAAATTCTGTTGAATTGTGACTCAAAGACATAAAGTTGTACGTGAGTGAAGACAACGTTTTCCAAATATATGGCAACTTTATTTAGTGTTTGTCCTTGAGCTTTATTGATAAATATCGCATAAGAAGGTCTGATCGGAAATTGTTTTCTTGTGAAAGTGAATGGAAGTAGATTATCGCATGGTTCCATAGACATCCTATGGATGAAAACAAAATCTCCTTTGTGAGTTCTGTTATAATTTTGGTTTCTATGAGATCATTATCGAATGAACGGCATTTAAGTTGAGTTCCATTGCAGTATGCAAACTTGGGATTGATGTTTCGCAACAATATTATTGGAGATCCAATCTTCAATGACAAAACGATGTTGAGGAATACCGCTGAGATTCAATGCGTTCAGATACTCGGGCAGATAGAAATGTTCGTGTGGTGGATTATCAGAAGTGTCAATTTTATTCGCACTTGTATGCTCTGTAGTCTCTCCTTGTATTCTTAGACTTATCATTCGATTGATGTCATCGACACTCGTTCATCTTGATTGATGAGCCGCATATTTATCGTGAGTTTTTTGACTTTGATGTGATTCTAGCTTTATGAGTTACAAATAGTGATTTTTCAGTAATCTACCTAATAGAAATAGTGCTTCTTTCTTTCTTGACTCTCCTTTTTTATTCCAATTGATACTTT
>JAFIDM010014012.1:16090242-16133999 GCA_023159025.1 Thereuonema tuberculata | reverse complement strand
GTATGTTGATATGAGCAGGGCAATTGTCTGCGATGAAAACAACTTTTATTTTATTTTTCAAAAAGTATCTATCGAAACGCCGTATAGTTTTCTCAAATATGTTAGCATTCATCCATGCTTTTTTTGTTTGCATCATAATCCAAAGAAAAAAGACTTGACATTTTTAAAGCAACGTGGCTTTTGAAATTTTCCGATACCTAGCGGTCTCAGTTTTTTTAGAGCCATCCATATTAGCTCCTAAAAAAATTGTCAGTCTTTCTTTACTTTTTTTCCCCCCTACATATTTTTCTTTCTTGAAAGTAAGAGTTTTGTATGGGAAAGAGCCAGAAAAAAAGTCCACATTCATCAACATTGAATATATCACAATGTTCATAATGCTTCAAAATGTCATCTAGCACGGATTTCTTCCAATCACTTAAAATGCTATCATCCACATCACCTGCTTCACTGCACACTGTTTTAAAATTTAAGTCATGTCTTAATTTAAATCTCTGTATCCATCCATTGCTTGCCATAAAATTATTCTCTCCTAATTCGGCGGCTATTTGTAGAGCTTTTCCTTTCAGTACTAAGCACAATATAGGCACATTATGTGCTCTAGCAAATTTTATCCATTGGAGAAGGCCTTCAACTTTCTCATACGGTGATAAACGCTTCCTTTTTCTCTTTCCATTACATGTTTCTGCAACAGTATGCGAGGACAGAATATTGTTGAGAGTCGTTCGTGGTATCCCACGCTCTTTGGCAAAACATGCTTTCGATGCATTAGTTTTCAAAATCTTCGAAGATTTTCTTTTTCTCTGATATAGACAACATTTTTCTTTTTGACGACATCATAACACAAGCACAGAAACGGTTGGAATGAGATCCTTTCCTTCGACTTCCTGGTGAACAACGATGGACACGTGACAGGATGGGAACGGAGAAATATCCTTCCCACTCGTCCAGGCATGGGAAAGCTGTCCCTTCCGTCAGAAGGAGAAATGACTCCGATAATAGATCGTTCCCATGGAAAAATTCTTGGAATTGAATCAGTGTGGCACTGAAATCACAGACAATAGTGACCTTATATGCGATTACGGTATTTAAGATCTGACCATATATCCGATATTTCATATCATAGAATTCCTATTCAATGAGCCAGGACTTTAGAAAAGTGACCTTATATCGAGGTCTGACTGTAATTACAATATATTACAAACAATTTTTTCAGAAGAATATTTTTGTAATTTTTTTAGGTTCTAAATTTTCTTTTTTCTTTTCCAATTATATAGTATTTATCTTTCAACTTTTTAGTTCCTTTTTAACTGTGAATATTCATGTCTTCAAAATATTTTGATTTTTGATTTATTAAAAGTATTCTCTACAGTCCCTACGGTGAATGAAGATCCTCCCAGAATGCAAGGCAGCTTATGGATTGAGCTTTCCTGGCCGACCGCTAACATTGAAAGAGAAGAGGTCGCTTCCTTCTGTTTCAATGTTGTCGGTCGCCCAGGAAAGCTCAATCTATAAGCTGCGTTGCATTCTGGGAGGATCCGTAGGGACTGTAATATTCGTAGATTTTTGAAGATTGTAGTTCGATTTTTTATTGTTAAGTTTAGAATAATAAGTTTGGATGATAAATTGCAAAAATAATTTCTGATACAGGTTATTATTCATGTTGTTCCATTCCTCTTCTAACGCCCTCTTCAACTCCTTGATTATTTCTGGAGCTGGATTTCTGTCACGAACTCTTTTCTTAAGGAGGTCCCAAAGATGTTCGATCTGGTTCAAATCAGGACTATGTGCAGGCCAACGTTTACACTCAGTGCCAACTGCATTCAGATAATCCTGAACAGCAGCGTATGGCCTCATGTTGTCGGGCAAGAAAATGAAGTTTTCTCTGACGAATCCAGCGTACGGTAATACTTAGTGTTGTATCACTTCAGTTATATACCAGTGAGCCCGTCACCCCCCCCCCCCACCTGTGGGTCTAGGGTCGATAAACATTTCGTCAGTTTTGCTGTAAGTGAAATGCCTGCCCATAGCATGCAGGAGCCTCCTCCATAACTGACCATTTCCTGGAAGCAGCATTGCACAAAGCATTCACCAGGCCTTCGATAGACACGGTTTGTCTATCATTAACATGTAAGCCCATTGCAGTTTCATCATAGAACAACACTGAACCCGATTGCGCTACAGACGAATCAACATGATCGCGAGCAAATTGCAGACAGGTTTGCCGATGAGCTGTGGATGGTCCTGTTGCAGACCTGTGAGGGGCAAATTTCCTTCCTGTAGTCTTCTTATGACTATCCAGCCACTGACAGCTACCCCAATTATACGGTGCAGCTCTTGTTGGACCTGAATGCCAGTCAATTTATGATTGCATAGTGCAGTGCTAATAATAAATCTGCCATCTTTTGCAGTTGTAGCTCGATGTCCACCAGAACCTGGTCTCCGATGAAAGACACCAGTCTCCTGGAACCTCCGATAGACTCGTGATACAGCTGACTGCAACATATGCAATAGTTGCGCGACATATCATTGAGTGTGACCCTGCTGTAGTAAGACAACTGCCTGTGCCACTTTCTCGGTTGTTATATCCATCTTTGTGGAGTAATAATGACGAAAGGATTCCAATAGAATAAGTCACATTGATGAAAGGGTATGTAAGTCTCGCGTACACAACAATTTCATGTTTCTGATTACGTGAACTTCATACCCTTTCCAACAATTACCAGCATATCTCAAAAACTTGTTGTCATATTATTATAAGTTCCGTGTCATGTGAACATGAATTTCGCATTCTTTCTTATTTTATTACTTGTAGTTTTCAAACGATCGAAAATTTGCGAATATTTAAGGGTTACCATTGCGTTTCAGTTTCAGTCGATTTCCTTGCATTCGAGTGTACTTTAAACAGATGATTTGCATAAATAGTAAAAAGTTAGATTAGATCCTTGTGATACACCATACATTATAGGTTTCATCCTACTGATTTTCTTGTTTATTGACACACATTTTTCTGTTACTAAAATAGCTTTTTAGTGTTTCTAAAGTGTTTCTCTTATTCCAGTTTCAGTAAAGTTTTTGAGCAAAATTTCAGTTACTGTTATGTCAAAAGCTTGGTTTACTTTGTTTCCAAGTTTTGTTGAACTTTTTTGCTTTTAATTTACATATTGTTCATTATCTACGATTTGTATTTATGTAAATAATTTTGAATTTTTTGAGGGAAATATAGTTTTCTACTATTTTGTTGATTATCGATTGTATGTCTGTAGTCTTCAAGATTACAATGATCATCCCCTTTGTAAATTGGTTTTCTTTTTGGAATTTTTAGCTTTATTGGGCATGTTTGTGTGTGTTTGATTTTGTTATCAAAATTATAATTATTTCGGCAAATATGTCTTAAGTTTTCTTTAATACCTTTTGTTTTCAATTTATCAGTTCCTGTTGATTTAATGATGCATACTGAGGGCCACAATATAATGTTCAAAGTTGTTATGATGGGTTGCAAGCAGGCAAAATTAATAGCAATCTCCAGTGGAAGTTAAAAAATGTCAAAGTATCCAACTACAGGCCTGTGTGGCCCTTTCAGTTACGAAAGAGTCTGTTGATTAGGCTGCCAGTGTTTCCTGATCAACAGGACTTAAGCTCAATGCCTGTCTGCCTGGGATAGAACCCTTACATAGATCTGAGTGGATTCAAGGCAACAGACATCATTTTAAATAATAACAATGCAATGAAGGGGAAAACAAATATACTTTAGACATTTTTCTGAAATAATAATTTGGTAATAAACAAAGCTTTTTCTTCCATCCTGACTCCCTTTCATATTGTTGTTTTTAATTTTGTTTAAAATTCATAAAATTAAGTTTAAGAAATTATGATGAGGTCTAGATAAAACTTGTAAATGGACAGACACAAATGCAACTTCCCCCTCCCTCAACAGTTTATAGATAAGTACTGAAAACAGAATAGCTGACCAACATTGTGGAGGTTTTTTTTTTTTTTTTACAACTATAAGTTAAATCTTCAAATCATGATCTGCAAACAACTTTTAAACCAATAGTGTATCTAGATTCTGATGAAAGGTGTAGTGATTACTTTGTAAATTAAAACCATATATATTTAAAATACTCTAAAACAAAACATTATTAATGTGTAATAATCTATTATTACATGATTTTTTTTCATTCAATAATTTTTGAAAAAAATTAATTGCATTAGATTTGAAGAGAAATTGATATTCCTAAACCCACCATTATTCTTACATACAAATTAGGAGGAACTGCTTTGAATGTTTTGAAACTAAACAGCACAAATCTTCCAAAATGTAATGGCTTCTGATGGCAGGAGAAACTGGTGGTGGCTAGAGAGAATGGCTGCTGTCGACTTACTGTAAGAATTCTAGTAAATATTAACAATGATCATTGCCATGCATATACTGTTTTGTGTTTAAAGCAGCGTTTAAGTGATGTATCAGGTTGTTGCAGAGGAAAATATTCAAACATCCACAAATTGGTGCAAAATGAAGTTTACTAATCAAAATAATTACTGCTAGCAGCAGTACCCTTTTGCCAACAAGATACAAGCTTCTGTATGCTGTTGTTAAAAAAGCTTGAAAGCCACGAACACAACAAACTCTTTAGTATGCGATTTCAAGTGATGTTTGGTTGCGTAACGTTCTATCCGTTTGAAAGGTGTCCAGATGCTTGTAAAAGTGATCGTGTATAGGGGACAGATCTGGTAAAGAAGCCAGACGAGATAGGTTTTCGTAACTCAACTGGTGTGCAGTGCGTGGTCTTGGATTATCATAAAGAAGTATGGGTCTATGACAATTGACTATCGGTTGTTTGGTCAACCATCTGTATATAATAAGTTCATGAGAATATCTGCCCGTCATTATTTGACCTGTGGCAAGAAGGCAAAGTGAATCACACAAGCTGCGGCCCACCAAACACCAACTGTCATCTTCCTGGGATGGAAAACATTCTTCGAGGTGTGTTTTGGAACCTCATCATGATTTAGCCATTGTGCTGAACTTCGCCGACCGTCTCATCACACATGATGCTTCAAAATGTCATTTGTTTGATTGCAGAAAAGAGCAGAAATTGTCACATTTTATGCTGTTCTATCAACTCGTGTGATAAAGATTTATCTATCTTCTTCACTTAGCCTAAAGCCGCCAAATGTCAGGAACTGTTGCGAAGTATGCTCCTAGTTCCTTGACTCATTCTCAAACTGTTTGACGAGTGTCAGATTTGATCAAATCCTTCAGCTTGGCATTATCAATAGCTCCTTCTGGTCTACTGTAGTTCAATGGTCATTATTTTATAGGAAATTGGATCCATTGTTGACTTCCACTTGGAACTGATACCTCAATACTATAGGACCACAGTCTGGCAGCTTTGATGCTTTAAATTTGCATATCACAAGGGCCATCGGGTGAGATTTTAAACCCTGAAAATATATTCTAACTGTAAGAAGTTGCAAAACCGCATTTCATCTGCAACAACCTGATAAGTGTTTCATGGGAATAAAATAGCTTCTAGTCTATTCTTTCTTGGATTATAGAAGCAACACAAATTCACTGTAAAAGGATACATGTTTAATAAATTAATCCTAGATTATTTTATTACTTTCTCAATTTTTCACAATTGTAAGTGTGATTACACAGCTTACATGGAATTAAAATGTGTAATGGGCCAAGTGTGGCCCTACAGATGTGAATTTGAATCACTATTTTATGATTTTAATTTTCATTTGAAAATATTTAAATACCAGACTAATAAATTTAACGTGAGAGAGGTAAAAATCGATTCAAATAATAAAAAAAATCACACAGCCGTTCCGGCTTGGCCGAGCAGTCTAGACGGCGGTCTGTCGTGTGGCCGTTGTGCTGGAACCCGGGTTCGAATCCCGGCAGTGGCATGGCTGTTTCTTTCTCCTTCTGTGTTTCATCCGCTTTCCCTGGGATTTACTCTTGTCAGGGTTCTTCTCAATGAGATCTGAATTCTCGTCACCATTCCTGAATTTCCTAGCCTCTTCCTGACATCAGGTTGGGCTAGCAAGTGGTCCTTCGTGGCCCTAGTCATGGGAAATAATAATAAAAAATCACACAAACTTTGGTTTAGTAAGAAATATATTTAAAATATAATACAATGTTTCGGCAATGATAGTTTCATTTGCCATTTTCAAGTTACCAAATCGGCTGTGCTAAGGTAAAAGGAAGCAACTAGCAATTTGGAAACTGATTATTTGCTGCCTTTGACCATAGATATAAGCATATTGTGAGTCAGTTGCTACCTTTGATCATCGAAATAGGGGCCATACTGAACAGCAGATCTCTACCAATTAGGATAGGAAGATGTGTAGATACTTCCCTACGTAGAAAATGCAAAAAACGCAAAATCGGAAAATTTGTAGTTACTTCCTTTTACCTTAGGACGGCCGAAATAACAAACAGAACGGAAATAAATAAACAATCTGAGATTCAAAAAGGAGGTCGAAACCCTTTTTTTTTTTTTTTTGAATCTCAGATTGAAGACAAATGGAGCTATAACTGCCGAAACATTGTATTATATTTTATTGCTTGTATTTATATATTGCTTACTTATCCAAAGTTTGTGTGATTTTTTTTATTTTTTTTATCTGAATGGATATTTAAATATCAGGTTATAGTGGTTCTGCAAAACGGTGGATAATTTTCATGAAGGTATTGATATCAGTACCAAAGAAACTTGGATAATTCGAACTTGTTTAATTCGAAATTTTTGTTCGGTCCCTAGAATTCTGTATTAAAATAATGTTAAAAAATCGTGGATAATTCGAATTTTTCGTACGATTGTCCTTAAAATATTAGGGTAAAAATTGTTCCTGACATTTTTCTCAGCTAAGATTATTTAATTTAACGGACTTTCTAAGGAAAACAAAAGCGAGGGTTGGAATGTATTTTTGTATCAATTGATAGGTTGGAATCATATGCTATGACTCAAAGATTGCTTTCAATGAAGCAATTAAAAATATCTGCCTTTTTTTTCAGATAAAGTTTGTGTGTATCTTTGATCGTGGATTTAATCTTTTTTATTTATCTCTTCTGTTTTAGAGAATATATAAATTCAAATTTTTGGATATTTCGAACTTTTTCTCTGGTCCCTTCAACTTCTCCAAGTTTGACTGTATTAGAATTTGAAATTGATTTTGAAAAAAATAATGATAAGACTGAGACACATCTTTTATTTTTGCATTAACATATTTTATTAGAGGCAATAATCTTAAATTAAGGTACATGAAATAAATTTGATTATGAATAAGAATGGACTAGTTACATATATATACATATCACATTATTTTTGAGGATTTTCTTTTCATTGAATTGTTTTAAGTGTACGTTTAGTTACTGCGGAATTTTTTTTTAATCCACACCAGATTGCAATTATGACAAAAAAAAAAAATATTCTTTAATGGAAGGTAAAATTTATTTACACATATAAAATATTATGTACACAACTGTTATATTCTGCACTCTAACCCCCTCGTTTTTATTTGTTTATTCATCTAATTTGCTTCTTAAACTTTGAATATAAAACGTGGATAGGTTCAGGGTTAAAGTCAAGCTCAACACACGCCAACAATACAAAACATTTTGTTTTTATGTAAAATCTACATAAAAATTTATTTAGGATGGCAAAATGGGAAAGCATATTGGTTATCTTAATAAAAGATGATACATGAGAACAATAATGAAAAAACATAATTTCACATGTTAAACTGATATAAATTATACCTAATAGAAAAATATACATGTTTACAACCGGTCGTCAAAGATTTAAAAGGCACCCAGGTTGAATTAATTGTCTCGCTAATAAAACAGATATAGTGCCTAAACTAAGACTTGAATGTAAGACTTTTCTTTCAATGAATTGTGGGATTTGGGATGTAAGTGAATGGGTTGCTCTTTGTTTTCTTTAGGTCATCGGATTTTTTTTTTTAAATCTATTTTAAAAATTTTTAACTTCAAAAAATCAGAGCAATGATTCAGATAAACGAAAAGACAAATATGTCTTAAATGCATTCTTGGGACGTGGTTATCATACAGTTCAATTTTAGTTCCCATGTCGAAAATTGTCTGAATAGCACACATTGAGGCTTCGTATAGAAGCTAGTAAAACCTTTTTTTTTTTCTTGCAGTTCTGTTTTAAATTTTGGTAAATCACTTTATATCCCCAAAGCTGAAAAATATATCAAAATGATCCTAAATCGCAAATCGTATTAACTAGTTTGTTAATATCTTCC
Organism: Thereuonema tuberculata; assembly: GCA_023159025.1. Lineage (NCBI taxonomy): Eukaryota > Metazoa > Arthropoda > Chilopoda > Scutigeromorpha > Scutigeridae > Thereuonema > Thereuonema tuberculata. The sequence continues at coordinate 16,125,719 of JAFIDM010014012.1, read as the reverse complement.
TTGTAAGGAACTATGTTGTTTTCAAACCCCGTTGCCTTTTAAAGATTTTTAAATATATAAATGAATTTTATTTGCTTTGTGATTCTATCTAATGCATTTAAGACATACCATTTTTTTAAAGTCAAACCTTAATAATGAGACATTATACAAAGATATAACATCTTTAGGTCATACAATAAGTATTACTGTAATCATTATTCTTAATCTATGCACACATACAAAAAATTAACATTCATAAAAATTGCAAACAGGGTATTTCAGTCATTTCAGAACAGAAAGAAAGAAAGAAAAAAAGAAATGATGAAAAACCAACTATTTCATACTATCAGCTCACTCTCTGAGACATACTGATCCATGGAAAAAGTTATTAAGAGTTTTCATTACTTTTTTTTTTTAATACAAAAATTCTGAACTACATGTTATGCGATGGACGTTTCTGTGGGCTAATTTACTAAATAAATATAAAAACCAGGTGTTATCTTACACGATACTGTTGTAATACGGTATAGCAACCAGTTATGATATTTATTTAGTATGTTATACATAGAACATGTAGCATGAGGTAAACACCTTGACTTTGCATATATCATTTGTATTGTTCAGTTTAGAGAGAAATACAAGGATACTCAAAGGTGTTTAAGGCTGTCAAGTCAAAAGAAGTTGAATTTTAGAAGAAAAACAGGAAGTAGGAAAAACAAATCGTAGAAAGGGATGCTGACAGTTTTTTCAGAGAAAGAATTTCATTGTCCTTTCCCATCATGTGCACTTCTATTAATTAAAAGAGTTTGTTTATGAATATGCTTTATAAATACCATACTCTGCTTCCATATTTTACATAGATTTCACTGTTAAAATGATTTGGAGATGTGTTCTTGCATTGAATTTGTTTCTAAAGTTACACGCCTTGCTACAAGATGAAAGTTCATCTTTCCTATCTTCTTTGCTGAACTGTCTTCATCAAATAGACTTTGGTTTTGATTTGTGTAAAAAGAAAAAAAAAAATAATAATTAGAGGGAAACTGTAATAATTAACTTTTTCATCAGCAGCTAATTATTATTTTTTTTGGCCAAAAAAAAGTTTATAACATTAACTTTCGTCAGACTTGCCATAGTAGCAAATGGTTGGTGCTGTCATCTCTGCCTGCTGCCTCACTGAGGTTTGTATTGCGGAAGTTCTCGTAACCATCACCCCCGCTGATGACAAGCATTTTATTGGCCATCATGGCACTAGTAGAAGAGCGCCGGGAAAATGAATGTCCATCTTTGTGTTTAATGGAACGCTGTGAGTATTTGGAACGTCCAGATCCGTCCACATTGGGTTGCATCTCTACACAGGTTAGAAATCGGACATGGCCAGTGTGACCATGAGGAATTCCTATAGCAAATGAAAGAAAAAAATTAGAATGTTAAGTTAGTTTAAAAAAAAAAAGGAAATATAAAAAAATTACGTGCAGATTTTTATCCATCTTTTTTTTTTTTTTCTGTCATGTAGTCTGTAGATAGCATAATTTTCAGAGGTAAATTTGCTGAAAATGATTATTATTACACATTGGATGGGTATCGTGTATATTCCTTCTCCTAGGAAACTGTTACAAAGCTCATAATTCTTCCTCACTGAAAATGATTAAATACTTCCAGTATGTAATTGAATCGCAGGATATTTTAGTCATAATACACTTATATTCTTAGGCCAAGAGGTTTAAGTAGTTTTCCATAATAAAGACATTTCGTGTATTTTCTGTAATTATTTTTTTTTTTAATATCTTTCCTATCAGTGTTGACACAATTTGATTTTTTTATTTTTTTATGTTAACTTGGACTGTTGGTCAAAATGTTAGCCCATTACAGTTTTTAGAAGATATTCTTTGAGAAAAAATCCCATATGTTCTTACTAAGCAGAAATAGAATGTCTCTTTGGCTGAAACATGAGTTACCAACACAAATTAATTTTTTGCTTTAAAATATCACATGTTTACAACAAACCAGTAGGTGTTAAAAAAGGTTCATTGAATCTGTAGTAATATCAAAAATTAATTTGGACTAGTGTGCACATTGTTGGTGGACACTGTAGCTTTGAATCTGATTTAAAATGTCAAACCGTAACGTGAGTTACCGCGGACATACCCCAGTGTCAGTTATCCAAGCTCTTAGCATATTTTCCACGTCCTGGTTAGCTCATTCGAAGATGCCTTGGTCATCCATTTAGTATAATTAACTCTGGCCACCTGTCGCGCAATTTTCTACCGGTATCGTTCTGTAGAATGTGGGCGCCCACCACATCTTATCAAATCTCACCGAGGAGGGGTCCAAATTTTTTAAAAATCACCTCATGTAATTAAATGGACACCCCCTAACAAAAAGAAATATTTGAAGCTCTGCTTCAATCTCAGTGGTCAAAGGACAACAATCTTTGTAGCTTGATGTTGGTAGTTCAAAATCCACTTAAAATCGTGATCTGATCAACTTGATCCCGTTCACCACAATTTTTCCTGGTGAAGACTTCTTTGCTTTGCACGAGAGGCAACACGACAGAAAGATCATAATTGCTGAACCAGGAATGTAAGTTTTCAAAAGACGATATTCTCATCTAGTCTTTGTCTCTCTGTAGTCAGACATGTAATATTTTAGAGTAATCAGTACAGGCAAAGAGCACGAGAATGAGAGAAATTAACATAACGACATGAAAAATCAGATTTAGCATAATTTTATATGTTTGAAACTATTCAGTGACATAAGAAAACTTATTTTAATTATGTAAGATTGTAATAAGAGATAAGTTTTCTGTTGTGTCAATGATTAGGCCTATGACACTTCAGAAATTATGTAAAACTCGCTGGACACATGCCATAATACAGTATTTGTCAACCCAGTTGCTGACACTTCACAAAGTGTTAAATTATCGTATGTGGCTGCGACATATTTTTTTTTTTTTAACACATATTTCTTTGATTACGACAAAGAACACTCATGTCAAATTTTGTTTCCGAGATGCATGTACCTTTCAAGAAAATTGCCCCTTTACAATGGTATTTCTTAGTGAGTGCCTGCATCATAAGGGGAACCCATCCCTGGTGAGTCAATGGGTTTTACCTTTTATATATTAAGACGAGCAAAATCACCATTCTTCGTACAGATTACAATGATGTGATTGAGATATAAATTGTAAAATCACTTCAAAACTTTATAGAAGTATCCTTAGTTTTTGTATTATTAAGCTCAACAATATTTTAGTGCCTTTTTTATATATATTTAGATAATTATTAAATTCTTGTAAGATGGGTTTCTCAATTTACATTCAGGCTCACAATAATTCTGTGTTATTTCAACCTCAAACTATCCAAATTGATTCAACTTACCCACAACATTGGGATAATTTTGTGTGACTAATTTTGTTGTTGTTGATGTTAAATGTGGTAATGCAATATTTAAGATTACTCCAGCACTTGTTCCAACCCAGAGAAGATCTTTACAAGCCAATAATGCAGTCACCCGCAGGCAGGCAGCTTTATGTTGCCGGATGATATCATCACAACCTGAAAAGAAAAACAATTTAACATGTTGGGATGATGAGCAAAAGTTTTTTTAACCTAATTACAATTAATGTTAAAACAGAAAAACTAAGTAGTTTGTTTCCAGATGAAATTCAGTAGAGCCCCAATTATCCGCAGAATTGGGTGGCAAGGGTACCGCAAATAGTATAAATGAGGTGTAAACAAAATATTTGAGCATAAAAACTACGTTTTGTTATACAAATACTTACTACGCAAAACTTTTAAAATATGTACAGTACAGCAGAAACCTTTCTGCAGAGCAAGAGCCTGCCACTCGTCCACAAATTCCGAGAAGGCCGATAGGATTACGATGAACAATAAACCTGTCAGTAATTGAGGGGCTCAGTGGAAAAGAGGCACATGCCACCAAATGAAAATTTTGCAGGAAAGCAAGTTTTAGAAAAAGTAATTGCCTGTGGAGAGTTGGTATCTCCTTGTAAATATTTAAACTTATAGTGAAAGTAGATGGCGATTGAAGATGATGGTTAATAGAATAGGTGCTAGACGGCAGGATCTACTCAACAATAGCAAAAAATCAAAATCCATATAGAGGTGGCATGTGCCCCTTTTCCACTGGGCCCCTCAATTTTTGACCTTTGCACTGTAGGGCCTATTGTACTTTCCCTGTTGTTGCCTTGGATTAAAAACTGTTTTTTTTTGAGGTTCGTAATTAAAAAAAAATTTCGCGGCACTCGCGGATAATCAGGGTTCTACTGTATTTTAATCTGGGGGTAGAGTTCCTTTTACGTAGTTGAAGGTTTTTGTGTTCTAATGCAACAGAACTTGAAATTTTGTATCAATAGTAGCATTGTCCTGATACTACAGAATATGCTTTTAGAGCTTTCCATGTCAAAAGTGCTCCTAAATGCATCTGTAATTTTTAATGCTTAAGAGGTTCAAATTCTGCCTTGAGTGTTCGTTTTTTAAGGCAAGCAATTTGAGGATTCTTCAAGATGAATTGATTTGTTCCTAGAGCATAGCATAGCATATGATGGAGAAGTATTCCGAGTGTCACCATGATATCATACTTATAAGTCTGTTTTAGGATAATCTGCAGATAGCTACTCTGATGTTGTCCATTTTAATACCAATTTTTTTATTGTAATTGAGACAATGAGGAGATGCTTATACAGCATTAGGTTAAAAACTCTTATTAATCATACCAATAATACTACTTTGTTTGCAGTTTCTTTCCTGGATTGTTCGAATGGAAACGTTGCTGGCTATATTTCCTTTAGCTGGAATGACACTTCGTCCTATGCAACAGACAGGCACAAGGTAGTCTCCAGTGAAGAAAAGATTCCGTTCATGGCAGAGACCGCCATGAGAAGAGGGATAGTAGCACAACGAAGCCAAAAAAATCGCAAGTCCAGACTCCCTCTGACAGCTAGCACATTTGACGACCAACAATATTCATTTGTAAGTTCATATTTCTTCCTAATTCCTTCTCTCGTAATAGTCATATTATAACAAAACACCACATCCACCAAATGAATTTTATTTGAATATATTTATAAACAGCAAATTTTCGAAACGATAACATCTTCTACCCTTTATCAAGCCTATTTCAGTAATTCCAATAACATTTATGATATTGTTAAAATTTCAATAAAATTATTGATATTAACAACCCAACAAAACTTTAACTAATAGTCCAATTCTTCAAATTTTACATTATTTTGGCAAACAAAACACAAATTATGTAATAAATCTCCTGCTAATTTTACAAAATTACTATTCCTTATAAATATACTTTCTACTATTTTTCTAGTTTTGGAGTCTTTTTCAATTCATAGTATTTTGACCTCATTATTATTCATATAATGCCCTTTATTTATGCAGTGTTCAGCTTTCTCAGATTTATCAATCTGCTTATTTTTTATGTAATTGCCATATTCCAATACCCGTTAAATGTTCTTTTACTTTCCCCATTTCATTTTAGGCTTCTGATACGAGGTATCAGATGCCTTATATCCCTGGTTTGTCTGTCTGTCTGTCTGTGGACAGGTATCAGTGCAGCAACCATGAGGGCTAGAGACTTGGTCAGGGTGTCGTTGGAAAGGTCTTGCCAAGAGTAGTTCAGAGCCGTAAAGTTAGTGTGTACGTGATCGGGTTCCGGAGATATGGGGGGGGGTGTCAACATAACAATTGATATCAACTACAACAATGCTATACAAACAATACTAATATACCATTATTATATTTAGGTTTACTAATTGCTATCACTACCTTGTTTCTTATCACTTGTATTTAATTTGTTTTTATAGTCAAAAGCAATTTTAACGTTAAATCTTTTCCATACTACTTTTATTCAAATATGGAATAAATATTCTTATCAATGGCTAATTCCTTAATTTTGAAGGTGTTATATTTTACAATAGTTTTATTAATGAAATTATTTCTTTAAAATAATTTTCATATACTCATCTTCAGAGCTAGTGGACCTGTCAATTATATTACTTTTTATGTTACTAACATGACTTGATTCAAAATTTATTGCCTTTTTTTATTAAACGAATATCTAGGATAATTTGTTATCCATTTCAAATTTTATTTCCTTATTTCTTTTATTAATGTCTTCAAAAAAATTTGCCGAATTGTACTATACCTAAAATATTCGATTTTGAATTTAGTCTCGTTTAGTAATTTATACTCAAAGTGAGTCATGTAAATATTACATAGTTGACCTGATAATGGTGAACCCATAGGGAACCCTTTTACTTGTTTAAAGTAAGTGTTATGAGTTATCAATTCTATTAATTTCACTAACTCTATTAAAGTTTCATCAACAGGAATGTTCGTATACATACTTTCCACGTCTAACGGAAAAAAATGAATTTTTTTTTTTGATTGTTGTATAAATGTTCCAGTTTACGAACAAGATCTTTAGTATTTTTCACAATAACTTCTTCTTTAGGTAGTTTAAAGTTTTTAATTATTCTGTTTACTAATCTCGCCAAATTATGCACCAGACATCCATAGACATTTATAACAGGACGGATTGGGTTTTGCGTGCCTCTTTCAAAATTTTTTGTTTTTGTCTAAATTTTATTATATAACTTTACATGATGTATTTTATCTTAAACTTATTCATTACCACTAAAGGGTTACTTTATCCTTCCCTATCTTACTTAATATCTCAATTTCTTCTTTTTTCAAATTTATCTGAGAATTGTTATTCCATGTTTTCAGATACAAATTCTAAACCTTTGTTTAAAAGTTCCAACTCTTCACTATTAAATTTCCTGTTGCTTAGGTTTATTACATAGTCTGAATTTTCTTTAGATTTCATCACTAAAACGTAGTCATGTACTAACCTTCTTCTTTTAAAAGTCTCAAAATAAAACTTCTAGTTCCCATTAATTTCTTTTCAGTTTCTGTGTTAGAAGTTTTAATTAAATCTGGGTTGCAAATTTTCAGGAATTCTTCATGCTCCTCCCAATTAGCTAACTTCGAAACTTTTCTTTGATCCTGGATAATTAATTTATAAGTATCAAGTCCATATTTCTTCTTAATTCCTTCTCTCGTAGTAATAAGCAGGTTGATAAATCTGAGATAGCTGAACACTGCATAAATAAAAGGCATTATAGGAATAATGAGGTCAACATACTATGGACTGAAAAAGACTCCAAAACTAGAAAAATAGTAGAAAGTATATTTGTTTGCCAAAATAATGTAAAATTTGAAGAACTGGACTATTTAGTTGAAGTTTTTGTTAGGTTGTTAATATCAATAAATTTTATTGAATTTGAAACAATATCATAAATGTTATTTCATGCTCATGTCAATGAATTATTGTTATTGGAATTACTGAAATAGGCAAGAAGATGTTATCTTTCCGAAAATTTGTGGTTTATAAATACAGTGGAGCACCATTTATATGTTTTTCAAGGGACTGAGAAAAAAAAAACGTATAAACAATAAAAAGTCAGAGGTAAGTAATACTAAACTTTTTATTCCGAATGTACAACTAGTACTATTCATTCAGCATTTACAAAATATTTTGTTATTTTAGGTTGAGGGGCTTTTTAGGAGTGCACAGTTAAAAGTGCCATCTTTTATCATTTAAATCACTGCTATTGAAGTATGCTTGCATGGTGTTAAAACCCACCAAAGCTTGTTGAAAACATGGCAGAGGTTTTTCAGTGCAATTTTCTAAGACTGGACAATCGGCAGATGGGAATCTGAGGTTGAAATGTGCATTTTTATCTCTTCTCGAGTTCTTGAAAAAAAAAACGTATAAATGAAATTATTTAACGTTAATATGCATTGGATTTTGGTAAATGTGGTGTTTTGTTATAATATGACTACTACGAGAGAAGTAATCAGAAAGAAATATGAACTTGATAAAAATGAATATTGTTGTCATCAAATGTGCTAGCTGTCAGAGGAAGTCTGGACTTGGGTGTTACTATCCCTATTCTCGCAGGCGGTCTCTGCCACGAATGGAATCTTTTCTTCTGTTCATATGGTGTTCTGTTATAATATTATAATCATTTGTTTTCAGTGCCACCTGATGTCCAGGATGCTTGCCCACGTGCAGGCCAAGTCCATCCCTCCGATATCAACTGAAGTAAGCTCAATAGTTTGAATCATGCTGTGTGTATAAGTACAAAAATGAAAGACCAGAACTTTATTGTAACAAGATGCAGGTAACAATGTTAGGTTTTTATGAACATTACTTATTCAAGAGTCTATAATATGGCCTATTGTCATCTGGTGGGGGCTAATTATTCTTGATACAGCAAACGGGGAGCCTTTCCATTTTGACCACCCATAGAGGAGGAGGAGGAAAGTCAGTATTGACTGTGCAGCTGTCAACCTCCCATCACAGTGGATGACTGCTATGAGGATTGAGCAGTATAAGACAACCAACCCGTTCCAATGGTAGGACTAATCTGAAGACATTGCAGGATCATCAAGTAACAATTATATGAAAAGAGAATAAATAAAATGAACACCAAGACAGATGTTGGTATAGAAATTAATGCTTTTTTTTTAATGATGAAACAGTATTACTTCAATGTGCTCCAATTCCTTCTGCAGATGGAAACCAAGATAAGTAATATTCCACGAACAAGCCTATTTTCAGTTGGCAAAATTTCCCTTCATTAAGACATTAAAATTTAGCATCATTTGATGATGTAAGGGTTATCAGTTATACCTTGTCACATTTCAATGACTTGGATTCAACACTGCTAGAGCAAACATCTCTTTTTTCTAGTTCTGTTGGCTGTCAGTAGGGTCTTAGAATACATGAAAACGAGTTCAGTGAGCAAAGATTTAAAAGTAAGTACCAGTGTGCTACAGTATAAAGAGATGTTATGTGAGATTCCAAGGTTGTCTGTGCACAAAAAACATCCCAGGTCACAAAATGACCTTCAGCTTTTTTTTCCCCGCCACCTGCATGTCACACAAAGTGGATACATAGAACATTTATGAAGAAAAAAAAAAAACTTAGGGATATTTGCCCTCAAGATATCAAAATGAAAGACAAACCCACTAAGTTTTTTTTTTTTCTTCATAAATGTTCTATGTATGCACTTTGTGTGACATGCAGGTGGCGGGAAAAAAAGCTGAAGGTAATTTTGTGCACAGACAACCTTGGAATCTCACATAACATCTCTTTATACTGTAGCACACTGGTGCTTCCTTTTCAAACTTACTTTTAATCTTTGCTCACTGAACTCGTTTTCATGTATTCTAAGACCCTAGTGACAGCCAACAGAACTAGAAAAAAGAGATGTTTGCTCCAGCAGTGTTGTGACAAGGAATAACGAATAACCATGTATTTGGATTTTCAAATTGACCATTTTTTTTTTTGGAAATTTAAAGCAAATCTTCAATTTACAATTGTCAAGAAAAACAAACTTACTTGCTAGCATTTTTGTAACTGATGAAGTTATGTTGATGTCCAATAAGCATTCAAATGTTGTCGCGTGGAACAATTTGATAATTGCACTATTTTGGATTGACACCCAAACACCAAATCCTGATGTCACTAAACAAAGGACAGACCTACTGGGATCACTATTGACAATCAACGTATGCTGTAAGAAAATAAAAACAAAAAGTGTGAATTTGTTATATAAAGGTATGTATAATAATTACATTATGAAGCCATATTGTGCATACTTAGGCAGCCTCTTGAATTTCTTCCAGTTTGTAAGGTATGATAAAATGGAACCAACAAATGTAAACAGTATACAGATTCTTATCAGAGGTAATATCTTGATCACAGAAAACCAATGCATGTAAATGTTTTTAATGAGAGAGGCATTCAGATAGTAACTATTATTTACAGGATGGAGAAGTTGTTTATCAAGAAGATCAGCAGAGTTGAATAGAAATATACTGAAAAAATAGTATATTAGGGGATTTTTTCTGATATTGATGCAAATATTCTTGTCAAGACTGAGGAACAGATGTACTTTTGACCCCAAACATCTGTTTGCTGCCATTTTTGACAAGGATATTTGTAGGAATGTCTGAACATCACATTTTATAAGAGAACTAGCTCAGAATAACTTCTATCAAACAAAGGAGATTTTGATTTGGACCTAAGGTTTGTTTGAAAAACAAATTCAACATGCTTCACATAAGGAAACCATTATGGTCTTGATTTATAAGATGATGTATTTTTGGCCTGTGGTAAATCTCGTGTTCAGGTAAGAAGAGGTGCACGTGGTGACAGAAAAGTTAGGAACTTGAAGGCAATGCAACCAATATAGATATTTCTGAATTGATTTTCACACCTCATTCTTAGCTTTGTATTACAAACGTCCATCTTTTTGTTCGATTGGGGAGTCATGCTGCCAACGGTGAAAGTTCCTTATATCATCATTTGTTGCTTCGTTATTGCTCTGAATATGGAAATGGGGGGGGGGGGGGTTGAAATGCAAAGCTAACTCAGTGTATAAAATATCCAATCATGACTTATGGTTCATCTGCTAGAAGCTGTTGAACTCTTAACAGTCTTGTTTCAAGTATCTTGACCACAGGAAAGAAAAATCTAGGTTTATACATTCTGAACATAAAATTTAATTTATAGTAATAACAAGATAGTGAACCATTACCACACTAAAAACATAAAAATGACATGTTTCAATGAGCCCCAAATAAAAAAGGAAAAAGAAAGGAGCAATCAGCGGCAAGGGATGACTGGAATCATATTAAGACTAAAGGAACAAAAACAAAAGAGTCCAATAATAAGCAAAAGTTAAAAAAAGGGAAGCAAAAAAAAAAAAAAAAAAAAACCAAAAATAAAAAAAATATATAAATAAAAAAAGACCCACTATTTTCTTCTTTTGTTGATTCTCTCGATGTCATAATAGAGAGCATTGGTCACAGAGATGTCTGTGTTGTAACAGCCACCCTCCTTGATGTTAATGATTCCATGAATTTCCTTAGGTAAGTGTCGTGTTGCACACCAAATATAACCGAATTTTCAAAGTCAAGAATATGGTCAGTTTCGTGTGAACGAACAGATGTCATATATTGTGTGGAATGTTTTTTAATGCCTGCGTGTTCAGCTAGGCGGATTTTCAGCTGGCATTTGGTTTCCCCTATGTACATGCAGATGTCTTTGTTGCTATTTTTGCATTTTATGCCAAAAATCCGGTTATATTAGGTGTGCAACATGACACTCACCTAAGGAAATTCTTGGAATCATTACTCATCAAGGAGGGCTGCTGTTACAACGCGGACATCTCTGTGATCAATGTGCTGCATTATGACATTGAAAGAATCAACAAAAGAAGAAAATAGTGTTTTATTTGTTTTATTTATCCTTTTTTTTTTGTCTTAATACTATCCCCATCCATGCTCATCATTCCCTTCCCATATGAACTTTACCATCAAAAATCAGTCGGCGTCCCATGACCTTCCTACTGACAAGAGTCATTTTTCATTTGAGGTTAATTGAAAACATGTCATTTTTATTATAAATGCTTAGTGTGGTAATGGTCCACTATTCCAATTAATTTATAGTAGTTTGAAGAAATCAGTACTTTGGATGCTCGAAACTATAAACCTAGTTTTTTTCTTTTGTAGAATTGATCACAGGAAAAGATATTTTCAAGTACTTACTTATTGCTGATGTAGAGCATAATGGTTTCTAAACAAACTTTGATGCTTATAGCTTATGAATTCTGAATGTGTAGAGAAACATTAATATAAAACATAATTTAATGTATAATTCAGTCTAATATATATGCTAATATATATATATCACAGAACTCCAAAATTTTTTTAGATTTATCACCTTTTTTTTCTAATCGGATATGTAATATATATTCTCAACATGCAAGACTTTTGTCTTTCATCAACTAAAATACTCGTTCCCAGGCTAGACAGTGATTGTAATAGTATTTAAAAAAATTAAGAGGTATAAGAAGCTTCTTCAGGCAATGTTTGTATGGGCTTCTCTTCATATAAGACTATTGCGACCCGTGAAATATTCACGGAAGGACAACAAATATCCTGAAAAACACAAGATTGAAAAAGATGTTCTAAACTCATTTTTTTAAAAGCCACGACTTCCGCAATAGCCCACATATAATTTGAATGACTAAGCCAAATTTTGTTAAAAAAAAAGAAAATAAAAATTTGATTTACCAGTTTCAACAATAACGAATGTCCAATAGCCAATACCAATAATCCTGTCTGGGTAACAATGACGGCATGTGTTCCCTACTTCCTTGAGTAGTAAGTGAGCGACTACACAGCCGAAATTATGTAAAAATCAAGGTTTTACAAACTCTGATAAATTTTGACGCATGAACTTCATGCATTTCAGTGTAAACTTCATTTAATTGGGAAAGAAAATCTCAATATGCTGATAATAATTGTATAATCGTGATCCATCGCAGTGAAGTGGGACGAATATTAGAGACATTATGTTTAAACATGGGCATGACGTCACACCTGACATGTTCCAACGCTGTGATTGGTTATTTCTCTGACTCTGCTTACAAATTTACAAAGATCCATACAATATTTGCCTATTAATAGTATGATGTTGACAAGAAGGAGTTAGTATTTAAAGTATCACCATAAATATGCATGCATTTTATATTTCTAGTCTTTTCTTTGTTTAATCTGTTTAATGTTTTTTTATTCTCCAATTAGTTATCAATGTGTTGCTTTTAATTTTAGGTATGGCAAACAAAATATTCATAACTGGTATTGCAACATTTTTTTTTACTCTCCAATAAAATTTAAAGTTTAACAAAAACCCATCAATCCTGATAAAGATTCAAGATGTAAAATTTGCAGTAGTTAACATATTTGCTTTTGTAATAGATGAAAGAAGGAAAAGACTAGAAAGTATGCATATTTATGGTCATTCTTTGAAAATTCTTAGCTTTTTTTCAACATAATTAACATTGTTGTCTAGCAAGAGAATGAGTTTCTTTCATCTGACAAAACACTTCTATCTCAGTAATACAACAATCTTACATGTTCAGAATATAAATAAATATGACTAAAATCATAAACATACCTTTGACTTCTAGAAAATGGTATTCTCTGAATTGTGCATGGGCTTCTAGTCTAATGAAATGCAGCATTAACACACATCTGATTAGAAAAAGAGGCGATAAATCTCAAATTCTATGCTGCTGTTTGTCCTTCATAGCCAGACATGCCCTGGCAACATGGGATCAAATAAATAACATTTAAAAAGAGAGTGGGGGTTTAGTTATATGTGCTAGATTGCAAAGATGAGGATATTGATGCGTTGTCAACGATGCGCGATGACGCAATATAGGCGGACCGCGAAGAGAGCTCCAAACAAAGACCCCCAGACGCCAGCGTCGAAGGCCGCGCTGTGATTGGCCAAGCCGAGAGCTCTCAGAATCCGAGTTCGTCTCTCCCATTCCTAACGGACCACGCCCTTCCTGACGGACCGCTCAGGAAACTGATAGCGACCTGGATTTGAGAATCCAAAATATTAACCTGGATTTCAGAATCCGTTGTCCTATATAATCTTGTATATAAACTGTAAATAAAATTGTAAATGGGTGTGTGTAATTATGCTGAACCTTTGACTCTGTCTCTCTCATTTTGACCACACATCAATATCTTGTATGCAGTAATGGGTTAACGACTTTTTGATAAGCAGGGCCAACTGTATCTGAACTTTCTCAGTCACTACACTACAAACAAAACAGAGCCACCCTACCACCTCCAAAAAAAGAAACTATTATATACTAAATCCCATGTATGACAAACCAGCTGAACACAATAACACCAGTATATTGGAAAAAGAAAAAAAAATTACCTCAACTTCCAATGTTGATGTGTTAATGACTTTGATGGCATTTTGGCACCCACACCATAGCTTCCCAGTAACAGCAATCATCCTAGTGACAGGAGATGCAGCACTACCAACAGTAATACTCAAGGGATCACTGGTATTCCAGCCACCAGCTGAGAGGAAAAAAAAGTTTTGTTTCAATTAGTGACCTAATCTCATTTTCATTCGTTTATGAACTGAAAGGTGTCAAATCCCCCCCCCCCCCCAAAAGAAAAAAAAAGATTTCATGAAAAACTTAAATATTGATTAGTAAGTAACTGGTTAGTAATTTAAATCTATTTAGTACTAACAATACTTTAAACAGAAAAAAAATAAAAATGAAATTTTAAACATCTTTGGTAAAAAAGTTCGAGGCAGAAGATGATTTAAGATGATCGACAACATTATGGTAAATGGATCTTATGTGGAGACGAAGAGGAAAGCAGAAAATAGGAAAGATTGGAGAATGCTGGGTTTGCAGTGAAGGACCTGCCCTTGGCAGAGAACTATGTATGTTTGTGTCTATTAGTCAATATTACCCTTCCTATAATTATCAATACTTACAAGCATTATTTCTGTAGTAGCCTTGTCAATGTTTCTTACAGTGATATAACCAAGACATCTTCCAAACAGAAACAACACATTACAATTAAAAAAATCTATTCTTAAGGGGATATTGCCAGTTGAGATCCATTAAAGAGCAATGGGAAATCAGCAGTGAAACAATTACCCAGGTGTTGCCAAATAAGGCTTTCCCTTTCCAAAAGATATTCTTCAAGTTTCAAGGTTGATATTACAGAAATTTAGATAAGAAATGCCAGAATTTGTTATAATGACTTATGTTTTGCCACTCAAAAACAAAAAGATGAAAAATTCACCTTGATCAGAAGACTGTCTAGGTTGTGCTTGGAATCATCATTAGATTGTTTTATGGCTTTGGGATCCATCAGATAATCCCACATTGCTAACTTTCCAGAGGAATCTGTGGCAAGATTCAACTAGAATCCAGAATGCTAGAACAGTGGAAGTACTTCAGGGTAGACATGAATCAATTGGTTATATAATGAAACTACTTTAGACCTTCCCCCAAACATGTTTATGATTCAAACTCTTAAAGGAGCATGCACAAACACTCTGCCAAAGCTGCGGTCAGTTGATGAGCCTCTAGTTGTGCTTGAGGTCTTCAAATAAAAGTTGGTGTACACCAGGCTCAAAAAAAGAAGAACTCAATGGATGATTAATTACTATTACCAGCCACATCTATTGCAAAGTTTTCTTAACTGTTTTCTACATTCTTCAAGTTAAAGTAGAAAATAACCCTGAAGAACTTGTTTTTGTTTTTTTTTTTGTTTTTTTTGTTTTAATTCTTTGCATATTAAACCTGTCTATATACTGTTATTATTTTTATATTATTCACACTTTTTATAAATATCATCCATATCCAAAGTGGCTTCGAACATGGAAATGAATGCAGCTCTCATTCTGTTTTTCATTTTCTGACGATTCTCTTCTCCATCAAATGGAACAAATATGTAGCAGTATCCGTTCCTCCAAGTAATTCAGAAATATATATTCCATCCCCCTGACTCTTAAAATAGTGAAAAAGTTCTAATTTATGTCTGACTTGGCTATGCAATTTCTGTTCTTACAGTAATGTGTTCTTATAACACCTTCATATTGTTTTCTACAGCAAAGAGTTCCAGGATCAACTATAAATGATCAATATTTTTTACCATATTTGTAAATAATTCTTTTTGTTTTGCAGCCAGTTTAGACAATACTTTACTGTTGAGTCATTGACAATGTCCTATGTTTCTAAAGCTGGCTGCGATTAGGCAATAACATTTAACATCATTTTTCACATGCACAACTATTTTTGAAAATAGCAGCTAGTATTGTTAAAAAAACAAAACGGTGGGTGTTGAATTTTTCTTTTGAAGACAAGAATTTTCAAGATATGAAATCTTGAAATGAATTAGCACTTTTAGTAGACTAAATACATGTTATTCATCATCAAAATCACAGGGATCAAGAGTCAATGTCAGCCATTTCGAAAAAGGTGAACAATGTGGTGCTGATGGGAGTTTTCTAATTGAGGAAGGACTGACCAGTGAATGTTGGTGCACATAAAGGTAGGTTAAGGGGAGATTTGAACAGCCCTCAATGTTAACTTAAGCTTGATGCACACCACCCTTCGAGTTCCTCTTGAACATTCAAGACAGTCTTCAATGAATTAAATAACTTTTTTTTTTCTTTTCCTCAAACTCTAGGAAACATCATAGCAAAGAGTTCCATTGCTTATCTATGCACCCTCTTTTGCTGAAATGACAATATTTGCAGCTTCTCTACTAATCATCATTTTTTCATAAGAAAAGGATCCAAACAAATTCCATTTTATCTTACATAAGCAGAAAATTTAAATAATGAGTCAATACATGTCTTATCGGATGTAACATCTTCAATTAATAACTTTCAAGAACTGATAAATTTTTGAAATTATCAGTTAAAATGGTAATTCTGGGAAGAGGCAAAGATCTTATCATTTTGACTGATGATGATGTCAAAAACTTCAGATCTTCAAAGTGATTCATAGTTAGACTGTTAGACCTGTAAAAGCACGTTGATCATTCACTTTTGAATGAAAGCATGAAACTTTGTATGAATGTTCTCTGTGATTTCTGATATTGTGCCACCCCAAAATAATAAAAATGCTATATCTCCGCTTCTATTTGACCAATACGCTAAAACTTTACACCAAAATAAAGGTGATTTAATAAAGAACAACTTTAGTGCTATGCAATTTTAGGCTTTTGTTTGTTCAGTTTTAAGGACGTATCTCATAAACCGCCACATTACAGTATTCATTAGAACAAAGTTATACTCCCTTAAATTACCTTTTCTTTGATCTAAATCGAACTCATACAACTCGAAATATTGCTGATTGACTGTATACTTACCTGATTGTTCAGAACACAGGAATATTGTCATAATGAATTTCACTAACATTCAGTACGAAATTATCCAAATACTAAAAGTCATGACATAGCACTGTAACTAACGGTTACATCCCAACAAATTACAAGGCACAAAAAGAAAGGTTTGCTTTTTGGCATTTATTCATGAACACAGCCTGTTTTGCAGCCAAATGGAAAATTTCCATGCAAGCTTCAGATGCTGTCGGAAGAATTGTTGACCGATGAGCTGCCATCCCCAATCTTTGGGCTAAAGATTTGCCAAAAGCTACTAGTGTTTTCCCCGAAATAAAACCTGCTTCCAGAACTGCACGGTTCAGATGATGTGGGAGGCAGCCTTTCCACACTTCTTGACTTTTGAGTATACAACTCCTGTCAGGCATCATCAATCTTATTACAGCTACAGGTGTGGTTATACAACAGTATTACAAATCTTTCCAGGAATGGAATTGTGTTTTCGAATTCTTTATAGCTGATTGGTGCAGAGAGCATCTTGAATATAGCAGTTACATTGTCATATATGTTCTACACTGACCAAAAATATGAAGAATATTTCTTTTTTTTTAGAAGCAAACCCATTTCACCATCTTCACCTTTTACCCCAGCATTGTGCTGCTTATGAGCTTGGTCAATGGACAGTCCAGAAAATGCTCTCTTTGTTTTCCTTACAGTAAAGTTTTAGTTTTGGAATTCAGCTTCCAATGATGGATGCAAATCATGCATTGTTGCCGTATCGCTTATGTGTAGAGGTAGCCAATGTGTAACATGGTTCATAACAAAGAATTATGGGGCCATTTCATACATTGTTTTCACATATTTAGAAAAATACCCTCCTCTAATTGACATAATAAATGCCAAGAGAATTAACTCCAGATATAAAACAACATTCCAGTACTGAAACTACAGACACGTTGATGCTTGATGATCAGATCACTCACTATACAGTCTAGGAGTAGTAGGGTTGTCAGTCTGTAAAGTAGCAACATATTGGTTATAAGCCTTTGAGCGTAGCGTATATAAGGCCACAGCAGTTACTTCATGAACATGCTGTACTCTGGTTACACGGTGTATGTTAAAAAAGGCTTCTGCTCTGCCGACATCTGAAACATCTGCGTCCACTAAAGCTGCAGTCCAGCCACTTCCCAATTACTTTCATAAACAACATTGCAATATGTAATCCACATAACATAATTAGAAATTTGTCCTCACCATACACCTCTGGATACTTCCATTGTAAAATCTTGGCCAGTGCATAGTGATTGGTCATGCGTGATAATAGGAGTCTTTGTTGGATTGAGGACTTCAACAACATCTCTAACTGCAGAAGGCTGCGACTCATGGGTTGAAAAATAAACAACGTATTGGCCAGTGATGTTACTTACATTTATTGGGCAAAATTGGCATATTTGGTCTATCCACAATATTTTGGGTTGTATGGGTTCGATTTAGATTTTCTTTATATCAAAGAAAAGGTAATTTAAGGGAGTATAACTTTGTTCCTATGAATAATTACTGTAAATGTTGCGGTTTATGAGGTACGTCCTTAAAACTGAACAAAAGCCTAAAATCGCTTTCTTGATGTTTTCTTCAAATATGGTTACAGATATTATAAAAAAGTATTGGACTAAAGTTGTTCTTTATTAAATTACCTTTATGTTGATGTAAAGTGTTACCATTTTGGTCAAATACAAGCTGATATTGGATTTTTAATATTTTTGGTAGCGCCACAACTTCACTTCCGGGAAATTATTTTGGGGTGGTACCATATCAGAAATCAAAGAAAACATTCAAATGAAGATTCCTACAAAGTTTCATGCTTTCATCCGGAAGTGAACGATCAACAGCCTAACTATATTGTATTGTAAATTGATGAGTTTTAATTTAAAAGCTGCTACCGTGTAGCTTTCTATTTTCTGTGAATTTTCTTCATAAGCACAAGACATGCCAACCCATCTGACTAGAAGCAGATCTAGCATTGTACAACACAAAGTAGTCATTTTATTCTGAAGATCAAGCAGAGTGTGGTTAAGATTGTAGATGTACTAATGCCATAGCATGTGTAACAATAATAAATAGCAAATTTGTTACTTACTACTTTCCCTCTTGTACACTGTTAAATCTCCATTGGCAAGGGAAACAAATACTTTGTTATCCATGTGTCTACAAATAAAAAGTAAATCACAGCATTAATAAAAAATCTTAGAATCATTAATTCCAATTAAAGTGTTTTTATTTTCAAATTTTACTGCTTTAAAATTTCCATTTGAACAAAAAAAAAAAGTTTGGTGAAAGGGAACCAGAAAAAATATACAGTCGGACCCCGATTTAACGAATTCATCGGGACCGAAAATTTTATTCGTTAAATCGGGGGTTATTCGTAATATCGGGGTCCAAAATAAAAAATTTATGCACTTAATCTTATGGAACAGCCCTAATAAGCAACTACACAAAAATATCCATAATTAGAAATTGTATATTTTTTATTCAGCAGCTAATAGGCCTAGTACAGCGAATAATTACGCACTAGTTAATTTGAAATTTTAAAGTAGTCTATATACTGAGTAATGTTTAACAGTTTCTTTGATTCCTGCCTCGAAAAAGTTCTTTTTCGACTTTATGGAGAGAAGAAAATACAGCGTCATTTATATCCTGCTGCATTAGATATGCTTAGGTATGTTTACCCAAACTAACAACAAAAACAAAATTTTTCGGCTGTTGAAATAATTCGTTAAATCGCGAAATTCGGTAAATAGGGGTTCGTTAAATCGGGGTTCGACTGTATTTATGAATCTGTAATGAATCGAAGCATTACTTTTTTTTTTTCTTTTTTTTTTTTAACATTGGTTAACTGATACTTGATTTCATTGAAAACTTTAAAATACAGGATCACAATCCTATATCCAAAATCCCTGAACCCAGATATGTTTCAGTTTTTACAATTCAAAATGTTACTGTACTATAATTTGCAATAACTCCACTTTAAGCTCTATCGATAATGAGAGATACTTCCTTTTCTGCATTTTTACAGTCAAATTACACTCAAGAATTCTAAGAGATTATCTGAGCAGCAGCAGACACATGTAACACAACTATCAACTGACATACACAGGCACTTATCTGTTCCTCAGCTGCATAAGTCATTGTTCCACCAATGTCTGACGCCACTCAAGACTACCAAAAAAAAAATACTTCAGTTTTCAGAGCGTTTTTGCTATTCAGAATTTCAGATATGGGATTGCAGACCTGTATTAATATCATTTCTTCACTATAGTCCTTTAGAACTATTGCTCATGAACCAGTTCTGATCTATTATTCTTGTTTGAGAAAGTTAGTAACCAAAATTTCACTCACAAGTGAGAAGGAAGCATTCCATAGGTGTGGAATAAATGCTCACGGCCACGGACAATGTAAGTAATATGATTATAATATTGGTAATATTGGACAGATCAATTACCTGAAGATTACTATTAGAGAACTTGGTCCAATTTATGTATTCCAATTTCCATTAAGGTGGAAAAGAAAGTAAACAGAAATTCAGGAGTTCCTTAGGAACAATTAGAAAAAGTCCTTTCATCATTTGTCAATAACTTCCCATGAAATTAATGAAAAGAGAAGCAGAACCAAGTGCCAAATAACTACAGAAAACGATACCAGCTAGGCTATAAAATATGTGGATGATCCAGCATTGGAGATGCAAAGATATCTATGAACTACAAAAATATCCAATACTATCACTTTTTTGTTTGTTTTTGGACAGCCCCAACTCCAGAATGGAGATTAAAATTGCCAACTAATAAACTGGTACAGCAGAAGAAAAAAGCAGAACAGCTTCCAAAGGAATATAAAAGAAATATTAGAGATAATGTATATCACGTCAAATGTCTTGATAATCATAAAAGTTAAATGTATCACTTCTATCAGAAAAGACTAGTTTAGGCATCCATAAAAGCCTTTACATTATTGAGATTGGATCAAAATCCTCTACAGTTCAATAGATGAAAGTCAAGGGAAATTATATCACTGAGAAGCTGAATAGGTGGCCCAGAACTAGGAATCTTTGTCATCCATATTATCCTCATAAAGTGTGGGGCAAGAGATGTCCTTAGTAGGAATGCTGAAAATGCTTCAATGGAGATACAGAAGGTGTCGTCTTTCAAAAGTTTATTCTAGCTGGTATATCTACTGGAACCAGGATACTGGGAATGACAAACACCATTGACTGGAAATTACCAACTTGTGTGGCAGTTTGAGATTTGCTGTTGGACTAGTGACAATGATCAAAGAAAAAGATTCAAATGGTGGACATGTTATGTCTGTCTGTCATGAGATAAAGAAATTGACAATTGATCAAAAGGGTTTTCTGTATATTTCTGTGCTGAATTTTAATTTGTGAGCTTCAGGTAAAGGTAGGTTTTAATTGACACTTTGAACTTCTCTTCTTTGCAGTGAGAATGTTAGGAGAAAGTATTTCAAGCATCAAATTAACTGATCATTTTTTTAGTAGTAGAGCTTTTTAATGGCTGATTTAATATCATTCAAGAAGTTTTGGAGATAAAAGGCAAAAGTTTAGCCAAGGGTTTTCAATGAATGTGCTAGATAATGTAAATGGAAGCGGTTTTACGAATAAGAAAAAATTCAGAAATTGTGCTCTTTCCACCATGAAGTCAACACGGAGATGTCATGATTGCTAAAAACTTTTCCAGGTGATGCCAGAAATATACAAAGACTATATCCAAACAGAAATAAGAGATAATTAAACTAACCCCACGTTCTTCCATAGTTGACCCTAACCAAAATTTAGTAAAGAATCAACAAAAGTGCTAAGATGTCACGAAGACAACTACCAAAGCAGTACTCAACTGAGAGGATCTTCCTTTCCTAGTGTTCATGCGTAGCAAATACATGGTGGACATTCAGAATTCATCACTGGGCCCATGTACATACACCCAAACCAAAGGGAATTTTGCTATTTGAAATTCTTAGTTTAATTTTCAGTTGTATTAAGGAGTGATTGGAGCATCTGTTTCTAGTATAAGTACAGGTTGAGGGGTCCTTTGAATTGAAATTCAACCTTTCTGTGAGGATGGGGTGGGTTTAAGCCCCCTTAGCTCAATGGTGTCTTTGCAAATTTTATAAATTGATGTAAAAATTGATAATTCACATAAGTGTATTTTTTGTTTCTTTAAGCACAGCTGTCAAAACAGTAATAAGGGATTTTTTATGTTATTTGAAATTGTTAAATGAATAGTATTGTAAAATATTCTTACATTATACAGTGTATTGCTGCAGGATGCTGTATCTTGACTTTATTCTTCTTGATACGAATATTATCGTTGCAGCTGTAGACATGGATACTACAAATGTAAAGAAAAAAAGAGATAAATTATTCAGAAAAAAAAAAAATCTACTTCGTATTTATAATTGTTTTGAAATTAATCAAAAATTGCTCACCATCCATCTTCTGTCCCTAACCACATGGTTGGTTGTTGATTATCAACTTCCTGAGATTCTTCTGGAGGAGACGATTCGTTTCTCTTCTTTTGGGATTCATCATCTGAAAGTCATAGTTTGTATTGAAATTCAAACATTTAACAGTGATTTCAATCTGTTTGACAAAAATGTATGTTGCCCACATGAAAACTGTAAATATTCTAGACTAGTCTATCTTCACTACACATTAAAAAGTTCTTACACTCGAAATTAGGAAAACTTGCTGTTTGATTTAGCTTTTGAAATTAGTGATACTCATTTCAAACTCTGAAATAAATAACTATTCTTTTATTCTTCATTATATTATTACTGAGAATTATGTAATTTACAAAGTATTGGCTTTTCCATTTACATGTTTATAAATTCATCTTTACATCCTAAACATAAACGAAAGGCACAAGTTTAAGACATCAGAAATCAGAATATTATACTCTATATTTTGATGAAAGCAAAAAAAAAAAAATACTTCCTAGGCTAAATTTGGGGGCTTTTATAAAATATATAATTTGATTTGTTTTTTCTAACAAAGTAGTTAATATAAAATCTCTACTAATTACAATGTTTTAATAAAGGTCAATGTTCTGCAGTATATATATACATTAAATTAAAAAACAAATAAAAAAAAAAAAAAACCAACACTCAGGCTACCTTTGACACATCTAACGAAAGGAGTGGCAAGACAAATGGCACAATATCGTGGTTTAGGCCAAAATGATGGCCACACCTTTTTCTGCAAACGACAGAGAGAGGGGTCATTGGAAAGAGTGTATTCACACCAGGCACACAGCACCATCATGAAACATTATGGCCTGGGATGCTATTGAATATGAAAGCAGATCACCTCTCATGAGTGTCCTTTACCACCAAAACGAGTACCCTTTACAACAGTGACATCTACAGCCTATTGCCCTTCCCACACCTGCAGGACATCTCCAGGGCCATACTTCAGTAGGACAATCCCTCACCACATGTCACAGTGACAACACTTAACTTTCTACAGAGATGACAGCATTCCACTTCTGCTGTGGCCAGTTAGTTCGCCAGATTTATCACCAATAGAAAATCTTTGGGACATGCTCAAACAATCGTCCAATACAGCCTGGATGACTTATTCCACAGGATCCCATTCAAACATTATTTAATTCGATGCCTCTGCACTTACAGCAGGTGATACATGACAGATGTGACCACACCAATTATTAGGTATCTGGTACCTGTAACAACGAACTGCTAATGCCCAAATCACACCATCATATTTTTCATCATTGTTTTCAATCATTGACTCTATCTTTGAGGTCTACAATCGTGTGATTTGCCTCACTTGACCATTTTCATCATTGATTTCAATGATGAAAAAATTTAGAAACTGCTCTATCCGATCGATGTTTTCAATGATAGCATTAGTGAAAGCTCCAATCAGAACGGATGAGCTTCGAGAGCGAAGAAGCCAACTGGCGCCATTTTGCCACCGTTTCGATTGAATCGGAAGGCTTTTATAAATTAAGTATCACAGTGAGGAGATTATCTTTCGAAAATAAACAATATTTTTACTGAAATAAATTAATTCTATGCGTTAGAATCTGCAGATGACAACTTTTTAATAGAGATTTCATTTCTTCTTCAGCTCGTTACGCTCGCAGAGGCCTATGAGATTTGCCGCTGTTTTACCTCGCTTTCGCTTAAATAGTAGAGATGCTTGAATACAATATACAATTAGTTTCGAACAGATTGACAGCTTGCTAAAAGTAATTTGAAATTCTACCGAAATTGCGTTGCCGAAACACGATTTTAACTTCTAAAGAAAGATTAAACACCGTCTTTTCATAACTGGGGAATCTTTCGCCATAATATCGAGCTCAACTCTGATTGGTTTTTAACTCTCTGCCAATCATATGCACTATTTCATCATATATTCTTCGATCGTGTGATCGGTCACAATGATAGGAACACTTCACTGACATTTCAATAAAGCAAATCAATGATGAAAAAATATGCTGGTGTGATTTGGGCATAATCATTTGTTCTGTATTGCCTAATGAACATATCCTGTTTGTGTATAATTTGTAAGGCTTTTCATTGATCTGGATAATACTTTGGCCAGTATTCAGATGACTATCTTCAGTGGAATGGTGAGGTTGACAATAAGAATATATTTATGGTAAGGAAAAAAAAAATCATTGGCTAGCCATCAACGAAGAGGACAAGGCATATCAAAGATTGAATTGTATTGGTTGTAATAGTTGATCACTGCACGTAAGTTGATAAATATTAAGGTTTATAGTTGTTTACTTTACCATAGTGTTTTAAATGAACTAACATTTAAGTCTCAGAGGCATAACTTTACTCCACTAATAAAAAGTGTTATGAACTTTATTTTGGGTATAAAGTGGGGGACCAAGAAACTGCATGTACTCCGCACATTTGCTGTGTATCATGTGTTAACTTCTCACTGCATGGAAAAATGTTTCGTGCCACATGCCATTTGCTATCCCTATGGTTTGGAAGGAACTAAAAGGCCATTCCTCTGATTTTCTGCTTAAAAAAATTAAAGGGATTACATCTAAAGCAAAGCATACAGTGATTTATCCTAATTTACCATCTGCAATGAGGCCAGTTCTATACAGTGGAGACCTAAACCTCCAGAACATTTGACGTTCAGCAATGATAACAGGAAACAAGACCTTTTGTGGTCATCCAACATTTGAAGCTAGCTCTTTGCCTGAACCACATTTATTAACTCAAGAAATGTGTTAATAAATCTTAACTATCATGTACGAGATTTGAACTTCTAAGTTCCCGGCTTAAATCTTCTACACAAAAATACCAAAATATGCTATTTTTGTAACCGTGACTAAAAATGTAAAAATGATTTCTCTGAAGAAAATGGTCTAGTCTTTTAAAAAGATGTGTTGTTCTATTATGAAGACCCTTGGTCATGAACATCGACCAACAGAGTGGCATTTGTTAATTGATTCCTCTAATGTTAGTTTGAAAAGTGTGCTTCAGCATAATGGTAATAAATTCCCATCAGTAACTGTGGCCCACGCTGCTAACATGAAAGAAATATAAAATTATTATTGGAAAAGCTCCAGTATAAAAAATATGAATGGAGTAAGTGTGACAATTTGAAGGTTATTGCACTCTTACTTGGCTTGCAACTTGGTTACCCAAAACACTGCCGTTTTGTGTGTAGGGACAAAAAAAATCACTACATTTTCTAATGGCCCTTTTCTAAGATTGGCCCAAATGTGTATTATTCGTTCCTGGGCAGAAAAATGTGTTAAATATCCCATTAGTCAATCCTGATTTACCTCCATTTCATATCAAACTAGGTCTCATGAAAAATTTTGTCAAAGCAATGTACAAGAATAGCCCTGGATTCACATTTCTGCAAAATAAAATTCCCAAAATTAGTGATGCAAAAATTAAAGAGGAATATTTGTGGGTCCACAAATAAGAGCACTAATGCACGATGACAAGTTTGAGGAACATTTAAAATAGAGTGGAAAAAACAGCCTGGCAATCATTCAAAAACGTTACTCAGAATTTTTTGGGAAATTGAAAGGCAGAGAACTATCCTAATATAGTGAGTGATCTTCTGAAATCATATAAAGTTATGGGATGTAACATGTCCTTGAAAATACATTTCTTGCCTCGAGACTTCTTCCCAGAAAATGATGAAGCAGTCAGTGATAAGCACGGAGAATGCTTTCACCTGTAGATTTCTACAATGGAAAAGAGGTATCAAGGCAAACGGAGTCCCAGTATGCTGGCTAATTAGTGTTGGATCATCAAGAGATATGCTCCACAGGCGAAGTGTTGCAGAAAATCAACATCCATGCTTTCTAGGTAAGGCAGAATGTTTGTGTACCAGTAATAGGTTGTTTATGTAAGTATTAAATTTCCTAAAATTATAAATACCTGTCTCTTGAAAACCTTACCTAATGAAAAAAATCTAAAATCATATTTGAATTGAGGATTAAAAGTTCATGAGACCAAAAAGAAATATTATTTTGTTCCCAGTGTAATTAACCGATACTAACTAATAGTTTCTAGAAAGGTCCACAGAGAAGTGTCAGAAACTTCATTGCTATTAGGTTATGTTGGAGAGTTGTCAGAGAAATGACTAACGGCTGCGTAGACAGAGTAATGGTGCTGGTATTATTTGAGGTTATTAAAATAGTAAAAAGGTTGTTGTTATAGACATAGCCAGTTAAAATGGCAGAAGTGATGTATATTAGAATGATAAAATTAATAAAATAAGATTTTTAAATACATTAACCTTGGTTAAGAAACCTTCAAAAATTGATGGATTCAAGTAAATTCTAGTCTTATGCTGGGCGAACACGCGGCAATTAGCGGCAATATTGTGGGGACAATATGGCCCAATTTTATTGCTGACAACCGTTTGCAGCAATTTTATTGGTTGTCAGCAATAAAATTAGGCAATATTGTCCCACAATATTGCCGCATATTGGTACGTGTTCGCCCAGCATTAAGGAACTCAAGGATTCAGATTTTCTTGTTTTATTAAGTGTTGATATGTGTGTGGTCTAAACTTTTCCATGACAGGACAAAGGAAAGTTCAAAACTGAAGGGGCTGACATATTCAGATTTTGTTCAAAACCTTGAACTATTTGCAGTATATGAAATGTGGTGATGAAAATAATGAGTTTCCTAAAAATATTGTTAAACTGGATGAAGTGACAATAGATAACAAAGCTTTTATGTTGTTTATCATGAAGTTAAATGAGAAGTTTTAAAAAAAGAAAAATCTAAAGGCATCCATCCCATATTGTCCTTCAAGAATAGTCAACACAGGAAGGAAAGGTTTCTCCAGGAAAGAATCCTATAGGACTCATCTGAAGAACATCTGAAGAAAAAGTAACCAAAGAAAAATTTCAAACTGCAGGATAGGATCAAACTTGTTTCTCAAGTATCTAGCTTTTATCTTATTTTATTTATTGGGTTCCACAGTAGGTTCTTGGGCTTGTTTAGTGTGATTTACTTGCTACTTTGTTGTATTAAGTAACTGGAAATTAAGAGGTTTTCAAAACAGATACTCACCCTGGCTTTCTCCTCCGTCATCTTCATCCTCACTGGACTCACTGAAACAGGCAAATATGGTTGCTAATCTGTGGAATTAAAGGATTTTTGTTAGAATTGCATTTAAATAAATAATTCATTAAATTCTTCTTTTTAATATGTTTTCTTTGTGTTTTTTTCCCTTAAAGAATTGTCTTACATTTTAACAAAGCAGAGCCAAGAATAAACCAAAGTGAATCTTACATTTTATGCTGTGACAATGCCTTTGTTTCATTTCTTTATTTATTATTATTGTTTTTGTATTTTTTGTTTTGTTTTTTGCATGGTTGGTTACGCTTATTACTGGAAATGAAAGTGTACAACTTAACTGGCTCACAAATTGATGAAGCTTTGATAAAACAGTTACAATGGAGTGAGAAATTATCTTATAATTGCTCGGAACATAGAAATTTAAGATGAAATTTCATGGTATCCTCTACACTACATAATTATGACTCTGTAATAGGTTGATTCTTTCTTCTAATAATTGCCACTTTTGGGTGGCATATTGTAAATTGTCCAAAATGTTTAAGATACATCTGCCAGTAGGTGTACGTTATTGCATCTTTCAGCACTCTTTGAATTACTTGCTTGGCTTTACATGTGATGAAAACAGTTTTCATTATGTCGATTCATTCTCTGATTTATAAAGAATTCAGCTGCATTATATGTATTAAATTCTTTTAATTAATCCATTGAATATTGTTTGATAAAATTAAAATTAATCAGATTTAGATCCATTAAAAGGTAGTGAAGAAAATAATGGGGAAATTTTGATTTTAATTAATCAAATCAAGTCTTCACTGTCCAAAAGGTGTAAAACTGAAGGGCAATTGACAAATCACCATCACTGATATGCTTCACATAATTCTCAACAGGAGATGTATAAAATGCACTGAGACAGGCTTGCAGAGCATGACAGTAGATCAGGTCAAGTATGCAAAGAGCAGAAGGACGTGCAGATTCACAGATAGTGCAGTCATAATCTAATACCAATCTAATAACATCTTCGTAAAAGCATAATAAAACTTGATCTCGTAAAGCCTTGATGTTTCCATTGTAAGATGTTATCTCGATGAATTATCCATGACCATCATGTAATTTCCGAAGTAGAAGCTTTCATAAATGGGATTAAACTTTGGGAGAAACCCATAATTAATGGTTTTATCTTGAAGTTTAAGCTTAGAACTTTCCCTCAATACAAAAGCAAAAACAAAAAAAAAAAAAATCTCAACCGAATAGGATGGGAAAGTTAATTATGTTCAAAAAATAAAAAACCCTCCTTCCTAATCTAGTCATGGTTTTATATCCCTTTTTCCCCATTCTTGAGAAAATCACGTTGAAACGTGAATTAATTCAATGTAATTCACTTTAGTCTCGTGGGGGCTATTCTCAAGATCTCTATACAATATCTGAAATATCTTAACAGTGCAACTTTAGTAATATTGCAGAATTTGTATTTATAAATTTTCTCTAACTCTAAATTTACTAAGTAGATAAAAAGGTAGATTATGATAAAAGGTAGATTACTTTATCATAATAATTAGAGGGGGGCACATTGAAAAACGAACATTCTTACTAATATTGATATTTCAGGCCATTTTTGGGCTTGAAAGAATAATTCTTTTGCAGCAGCAATTCAGCTTTAGCTGAGACTCAAAGTCAATTACATTGTTCTGAATAAAATTCCCATGATGGTGAAGGTAGGTCATGAATGACATATTGATAAGGTGTCTATATTACAATTTTCCTATATGAAGTTTTAAGAAAATGAACTTACCTGTCTAACTGTACATTGGATCCCACTTTGCCACTGGCATCATCTACATCTTCTACAGAAATGCTGATGTTGGATTTGCTTTCATGCAAGGCAGATCTTCGTCTTTGATTGAATATCTCTTGTCTTTAAAAGAGAGGAGAAGCAAAAACATTATCACTCACATAAAGCGTTCACATTCTCACTTATAAAAACTTCAAAGAAAAGAAAATATGCACTTCTACAGGCTGATTTTATTTTGAGAGATATGTGAGACTGCAGGTTTGAACTTATTTAGCTCTCCTCAGTAAAAGTTGCTTATAATTTATTCAGATTAATGTTTTTATCATATTCTTTTTCTCAAATAACTGCAGATGGTCATTTAAACATTTCAAATAGTATTCAAATTTACTATAGTAGATTGTAAAAGTGAATATTTTCTTTTCCTGTAACCCACAACATCATTATATATTTTATAAAAGTTTATGTAAAATAATACATTTTTCTATTGTACTTACGGCAAAGTAGCTGCTGGAATGGAGGCGATGCAAAGAATCCGAGCATTACAGACACCGTTACAAGATGTGACTGTTGGTTCCGGTTGTAAACTAAGGACACATACTTGGCCCACATACCCGTCACTGTTACAGACCCAAACATCTCGTAAACTGTGCATGTTTAGGCCTAGTGTGGGAGCAGCACATGTAAACTGAAAAATAAAGTATTACTATTTAAATTAAGGCATTTTTTTTTTAATAATTATGATTCTAAAATAAAAGAAAAATATAAATAATTTTATAGCAAAAGTCTAGGAATTCTATATTCATTCGTGACTTAAGGCTGTCAGAAAAATATACAGTTTTTTAAGCATACAACCTTATTTATTTATTTACTAGCTGTACCCTGCATGTGTTACAATGCTACTCAAAGAAAGAAAGTGTTTGTGTTTTAATTCTGTTTATTGAAGTACTTTTGGATACACAATAGTTTTTGTTTTTCCGTCTGGTGCATACATGTAACGCGTGAGCAGGCCACATACGGCTGTCCATGTGTTGTCCCTGTGCTTTGTTGATAGTCACCGCAAACGTTGAAACCGGAAATACACTCGTTTTTTGAAACGCCTCGTGCACCAGTTATTGTAAAATGGTTCTACTAATTCAGAAACCTTTGCAGGCATGCAAACAACAACTCACCAAAGTTTCATCGCAATCTGATGAATGGTATAGGAGTGCATACGGGACATACAAACAAAGAAACATTCATTTTTATATATTAAGATTTTCTTTGAACATGAGAAGAAAACCTAAGGGAACTTAAGTTAAAAGTTCACATTTTCTCTTCCTTCAAAATCATCACTACTGTTTTACTGTTTTATCAATAGTTGTGCAAGAAGCAGCATCTGAACCATCTGCCCTCGTTTGTTTTTCTTTTTTTGATTATCCATTTATTTTTACTCAGCCCTCTTAATTGTGCCTCCAAATATACTTGATCTTTTCTCTTTAAACATTTCAAGATTGCTTGTTTGCAATGGACAGCCCATAACCACTGCTAAGAAATCCAAAATATTTGAATTACTGCTTTTTTAGCTACTTCAATCTAACCTTGCTTCCAATATCACTGAGAACAATGATAGTTCACTAGTACAGGATGTGAATGATTGAAGTTAGAATCTCTTTAAATACACAATTAAATAAGATAATAGCAATCACTTATTTCAACAATTTGAATCTAGCTTTCCTCAAAGTTAATGCAGAGAAATAAAATAAATATTCGCTTATAGGTGTTACTGAACTGACTAAAAAGAAGCCCCAGTATCACAGCTAAAATATTTAACTTTTATCCATTTTCAATCCTCTTTTATTAGTTGTACCAAAATAGATATATTAATAACTTCTTTTTCAATGTCAATAGCAATCCATTAATGATGAAGCTCATTTCTTCAAAACTTTGTAAAAATTAAAATTACTATTGAAGAATTGTAAGTTTCTATTAACCTTCTATCTGTTAATACAAAGTTCTGATATTTGTTTTTAATATTTCTTTAAGATACATGTTTTGTTAAAAGAATAACTAAAATAAAACAAAAAAGGACGTTATTCTCACCTGTAATCCTGCTCTTGTTTTCCTTATAGGGAGGGGAGATAGGAATTCTGGAGGTGGGCGACGATCAGTTGTAAGAGCTATAAATTAGTGTAAAACATTTGATTCAATTATACTGACAAGAAAGAAATAATGCTATGACCTGTTCTTCAGTGAACATATAAATTCATTCTATTATGTTCTTTAATAGAATGAATTTATTAAAGGCTTTCTTAAAATTTAGTTATATAAATAAGGTTGTAACTTTATGAAAAACGTCTGTGAATAATAGTTTGGTTTATATTGCTTATTAAATTCAAATTCCCTCTAATTAACATATTTTATGTGAGTTATCTCAGAGATTATCAACCTTTTCTCTGATGAATCATTTTTTTTTTTCAAAATTTCAACAAAGTCTAAAATTATTACTGGATCCCTTTAGCCAACTAAAATGCAGAATCACCATAAACTACTAAAAAACTGCTACCATCAATATTGCTAGCCCTGGCTTAGCTATCTTACAATCATTTGTTAATAAAGTAGATAAAATAGAACATTATAAAATATTTCACAATAGTAGTAGTAGTGTAAAATTTATATTTTGTTATTTACACTTAATTATATTGCCAGAGTCCAAGATACTCTCTACCCACTCTTAGGACAAAAGACAAAATTATCCCCTTCTATCAAATCTATAAAATACAGTTAACTCTACTCACTCATAAACTATTACACAAGAATCTTTGCTCATCTGTTATGCTAGAAACCACTTCACTCTTATAACACAAAAACTACTCAGGCCCTTCTAATACCTAAAACTAGCTCCAACTATGAAAGAAGAGCAGTCAGCTACACAGCTCCCAGTCTTTGGAATGAAGTCCCCAAGCTATTAGGACCTGTTGACTCAGCTCAAGAGAAAACTAAAGAGTTACTTCTCCACACCAAGTAATTTCCCAACCTAAGTTCCACACTACAATCAGCTTCCCACCCTTCCTTCCTTCCATATACTCTTCTTTCTCCTCCTCTTCTGTTTCTTTGATTTGAACTAAATGAACTTACGGCAAGTTTAATATCAAAATGTAATTCTTCTAAAAAGAAATTTATATGAATTATTTTTAAATGTAAATATTTTTATTGAATTATTATGTATAGAACTTTTTCTTATGATTATTCTATTTTTAAGTTCTGAATATGTATCTATTTTAATAATTATTCGCTTATGAGGAGATACTGTCTTTCCTTCATGAAGGGATCACCCTTAAGGCAACTCATGGCCGGTTGCACCATTGAAGTTCAGGAGCTGAACCACGTTCAAACTGCAAGATGAACGGAGATCATCCTTAAACCTATTGCGCCAACAACGTTTAATGAGAATCTCGGTTCAAAAGCGTCGTTAAGTTGATCTGCCGAATTCGGCCGTTCAAGCCGCTGAACTCGGTTCAAAACCGCTGTTCGGCGTTCGGCCTTTACTGATATTCGCTTGCGAATTGAGACCAAAGCATGTTTTCTCTCAACTATCAGAAATAACTTTTAAAAATGACAACTTTACATGTATTTGATTCGTTGGACAGTGACTGTGAAGAGGAATTTCAGTTGTTAACAGAGTTGCATCATTTGTAACCAAAAGGCAGACTATTTCGCGATCAGTATATATTAGGGTAATCGTGGAGTTTAGCGTCCCAAATTAAATAACAATAAAAAACCTACAACAGTAAATGACAGTGATAAAATGTGAAATTTCACCCAAGTCTGCACGGATACCTGAGTGTCCCACCCCCCATCGACACCGGGCCTTTTTTCTCGGCACCGAAGTTTGCCGCTGTTGGTCCCATCTCTGCCGCCGATCGATCGCCCTGACCCGGAGGAGACCGGCGCAGAACGCCGGACTCCAGAACGCGGTGGCACGAAAACAGAGTTTACGAGTGCCCGTTCTCGGTCGGGGGTGGGACACTTACAGCCAGCCACCCACCAAAGTGTGATGAAATTTCACATTTTAGTACTGTGTGTTATTTACTGTTGTAGGTTTTTTATTGTTATTTAATTTGGGACGCTAAACTCCACGATTAGTAATATTCCGCATCGTTTTTTTTACATTCTAAAACGTGTTATGTACGATTCAATTATATCAATTAAAAGGATTTTTTTTTTTCGTCTCTGTGTAAATAGGGACTCGGCAGAATTCAGTTTTTTAATTCCTGAACTCCATTTTCGTAATGAGATTGTTGACTGCTGAAACAAAGGACAACTATTGAAAACAATCCATTGGGTTGATTTCCCGCAACGAAAGACGAATCTTGTAACCAATCAGGAATCAGCTTTGAACGCATGACGTACTTCCGCCGCCATGAACGCAGATCACAGAACGTCGGTTCAGTTGTGACTGTTGTAGCTTGGTGCAACAAGGCTGAACTTCAATTTGAGGTTCAAGCAGAACTCGGTTCATGGAAACCGTAGTTAAACGCTACTTTGGTGCAACCGGGCATGAGTGTCGCATCTGTAAATTGCTGTATATTTGTAAGAAAAAACTTTTAGGCAATAAATTATTATTATTATTAGACTGCTACATGCTTCCTTAAACCATAGGCCAAATTGGACAGATTTGAAAGAACGTGAATTAACCATCTGACTTGCAAATAATCTCTACTTTAGACTTTGGATGGAGCAGAGAATATGATGTAGATACAGCTCTAAAAACAATTCCAGACAAGAAATTTGTAAAGTAAATCACAAACAATTAATTTATAATGAATATTTAAAAAAAAAAACAAAAAAAAACTACATTATAATCATTATCTTTTGAAAATATTAAATATAGTTTACATTTTTTAAATTAATTAAATAAAATGAAGAAAATAAATAGGAAGTCAGGAGTTAGACCAGGTTCTATAGTAACAATAATGTGCCAGCAAGTTTTAAAGCTCCCCGTTTTTTTATTTTTTTAACTTTTGTTTAAAAAAGACTTGATTGAAAAATAGTTGAAATACAGAATAGTCAAAAAACAATAAAAAGTAATATTAACATATAACTGCATGTGATTGAATTAGCAAAAAGCTTATTAGTTTAAACAAAAGAAAACATTCTTTGCAGCATTTCAGTGTCTTCAAAGACTGTTCACCACCGAAAACTGAGTTAATTCAGATAATACAAAATAAACTGCCTGAAGTCACAGGACTCATTCACACACTCTCCAAGCTTTCAAAATTAGCATGGCCTAAAAGTTCATATAAAGAAAATTCATCTTTGAATAGAATTTAAGCCAAATTATCACTGAACTGGAGGATTAAATTCATACTTAATGTAAATAAATTACAATCCAGTCAAGGAAGCTTAAATACGTAATATGACATGTCGATACATGTTTAATTGATTCTGCTTCTAAGGTAATAATTATGACTAAATGCACAACTGAAATGTAACAGACAGCTGTAATCCAGAATCTATAAAAAAATAAAAACAAAAGAGGAGATGCAGAATCAGGATAAGATATGGTAACTTGAGTTATGTTCAGTTAGCCAAAATAAAATCAAAGATATTCTGTCTGAAAGACAAGCTTTCTGAACAGATTGAAAGAAGTTTTTAACATTGCCTAGACTGCACCAAATAAACTATTTCATCACAGAAATGTAGCGAATCATCTATTAAAAGAAATTTAAATCAATTCCAAATTAATATAAATATTTTTTTTTTACTGATCTTTCTATTTGGACAGTCTGTAGGTAAAGACTGTTTTCAGTTCTGGACTCAATAGCTGTTACCCATGCAAATGCTTGGAATATCCAGACTGATATCTACTGGTATATGAACCGCAAATATTATCCCTAAAGCTTGTTCATTATTAAAAGTGAAAAACTGCAAATTACACTAAATGGTGTCTAAGG
The DNA here is from genome assembly GCA_023159025.1 of Thereuonema tuberculata. Classification (NCBI taxonomy): domain Eukaryota; kingdom Metazoa; phylum Arthropoda; class Chilopoda; order Scutigeromorpha; family Scutigeridae; genus Thereuonema; species Thereuonema tuberculata. The sequence continues at coordinate 16,090,611 of JAFIDM010014012.1, read as the reverse complement.
CAGTGCTTCTCATATGTTTTGCTTCAGGGCACACTTATTTATTTGGAAAAATCTGGTGGCACACTAAACATTGTTCCTAATATCACATGGCACTCCAAACTTTTTTGTTGTTTCACTACAAATAATAGAATCGTAAGAAGAAAAAAAAACTAGCAAAATTTTCACAAGAACAACCGTCTATATTTCTCATTGAATTATAAAAACGATGTAATTATTGACTCATTAATTTTAACCATTCCAGTTTGTATTACTTACAATTTACTTGTTCCTCTCGTGCTAATAATAATATTTTAAAAAATAATTAGTACCTATTTTATATTTCCTCTTATTTTATCATTTTAATAAAAATACCTTTTGTTATTTCTTGCA
>JAFIDM010014012.1:16072415-16090142 GCA_023159025.1 Thereuonema tuberculata | reverse complement strand
TTTTCAATTGCGATTTTATTAAATCCTTGATTTCCCTGCAAGTTGTTACAAAATACTACGCAGGAGATAGCATGTGCTTCGTGAAATGCTTCCACACATTAAACGGCCAGAAATTTCCATCAAATATGGCTCAATATCATAAGAACTCAATAGTGTCTGGAGTCAACAGTTATACCATTATTTTTACCTCTCCTGTTCATCCTCAGTAAAACAAACAGTGACTGTATTTGTAATAGGTTGCAATACTATGATTATCAATCAATGGGAGCATAGGCCCTGTAAATATGAATAGTTCAGAACCAAACTTGTTCCTAATTTCTGTCCTAATTAATAATTCTACCAAGTTTGGTTTTGATAAGTCAAACCACATATGAATATTCAGAGGACAAAGAAACTAATATTTACTTTATGCATAAATAAAGTATTGCAAGGCATGAAGTCCTTGAAGTAATGGCAGTTAACTAATCTTTAGATGAGGAAGAAAGGCCTCAGAAGTTTAGTGAAAATTAAGAGTTAAATATGATCTGATACTAGGGAAAGTGATATTCAGCCAGGATCTTGCATAAAGATAGTGATGCTAATATAATATTTAACATGCTTTGTGTATGTTGAAATGAGAATAAAAGAAAATTGAGGATAAATGTATGGAAAGAGCTCATTGTTATTTTAATGCTATTACTTTATTCATTTTTTAATATATAAACTATTTAGTATATGAACATTTTAATAAATAAATTTACTCTCATGAATATTGCATCAGTGGCATTATTAAGCTGAAGTTGAGTGATGATAATATTGGGCTGAGGACAATCAGAACCGGGCATATTTTGGAGATCAAGCCATCCAAACAACAACAAAATTGTGTGTTACATCGTTTTCAAAAAAAAAAAATATGTATATATTTACAAGTGGGGCTAAAAGTTTCATTCAAGAATACTGTATCTTGCTGTTCATTTTACTGATGCATTTGTCTTTCCTTATTCCTCAGCTAGGTTCTGCTTTGTACAATATGTTTTTCTTATCAGTCGCACTTCATATTAATGTATGTAAAAACAAATTCCAATGCAGACATTAACAAGAAATTCCACTGTAAAAATCTATGTTAGTACATCAGAGATTTCTTACCCAGTTTCTGTTTGGCTTCTACAAATGCAGTTTCCCATGATGCTCTTTTCTCCGGGGATGAGAAGACAATGGATAAATGTTCAATTCCTTCCCTAAAAACAATTATCAGAACTTAAATTAAAATCTACATTTATTACTTTTATATTTTCTAAATTAAAGAACAAAAAGACAAATTCAAAAGATTCAAATTAAGCAACACACAAATGAATTAATTCCTCCAAAAAGTAATGTCTGTTGACCCATACATTCATTACATTTAGGTACAATACTAAAACATGAACATATATTGATAGGTTTCAAATACATTGCAGAGATATCTTTGCATCATTATTGTGTAAATATAAAATACGGTGTTTGCAGGTTCTGAATTAAATCATTGATAAGAGATTAAAAAAGAATGGTCATTGGCAAAGAAAAGCTATTTAGCTGTTGCTATTCATATTTAGCTGCAGAAGGTAATCTACTTCAGTCAAGTGCTGAGTCTGGGTGAAGCAGCTCAAAGAAGGAAAAGCAAAATTGTGGACAAATCAAGGAGTGGCTGTCCATCAACTTTGCTGGCAACAACTGCTGTTAAGTCCATTCAAATGAAATGATATCTCACTATCTAGAAACATGCTGTCGAGATCTTCCAACTGTATGAGGCAAACAAATTCACTTTTTTTTTTTCCGAAATGTGATAACTTGGGACAAAAGAACAAGAACCAATTTTATAAAAACTCTTTTTATCTGGAGAAATTCAAGACCATAGGCGAAGGGACCAAAATCTTGAAATATATAGAATAGGTATCATTTTCTTCCTTTTTTTTTTTTTGGTTTGATGGTTGAATAAGGAGATCTCCTTCTCTCTACCCTCCCCAAAATAAAATCCTATTCATGCTCCTGTTCGAGACTTCAAGATCAATTCAAGAAGGTCATGACAACAGTTTGTGGAGCAATCAAGTGGATCTGTGCATTATTGATGTAGGAGTAACAATCCCAAGTGACAACAATCAGGAAGAAAAGATCACAGAAAGATATCCATTCATGAAGCTGGACCACCAATCCAAGAGTAGAAAAAGTACACAATTTATTTTATTGAAATAAACCTCTAATCAAGCATCTTGTTTTTCATTGTAAAAAATAATTAGTTTGATTCTGACTAAGAGATTTCTGTTGCATTGATTTCATATATATTGTTTAGAAATGACAATAAGTAGTGTTGAGTATTAAGATATTAAGTAACATCTACACACTTCATTTGCCACAAATGTCAGATAATCTGGGCTGGCGAGTCATTCTTCATCCACCATAAGAGTCCAGATTTATTATTTTTTGTATCAATTAAAGGCAGCATATTTTGTTTTAATCTGATAGTAGTTAAAACCTTTGGGTAAGGATGTGTTCTATGGAGGCTTAAGTCCAACAATGACACAAATATATTAAATGTAACGATGACTACATTCAATGGTACTTTTGTGTTAAGGAGACATTAGGCAAAATGTGCAATATATTCATTTTTTTTGTTCTTTCTAGTACTAAAGATATACAAATCAAAAGCATTACTTTTTGGTAGTTCCTTGAAGAAATTTTTACAAATTATAATATTCTTGCTACATAAATTTCACTAATTGCAGGATTTTTTTTATCCCAATATTTATTAATTCAATTAACATTTAATTCTTATTTATTTTATTATTAATTCCTTCTTTTTAATCATAATGTCTTCTCTATATTTGTACATCCAATAAATTCCAGCCTGAAGATCATAAATTATGCTAAAATGTGGGAATCCCATTTAAATTTTATGTCTAAAAATGCATGAAAAAATATTAGATAATGTAAATAAATAGAGATAAAAGGATATTAAATGTTATCAATTAAAATCACTTATTTGAAAATTAGTCAGGAAAGAAGAAATACCAATCAGACAGGAATCTTTTAAACTTAAACTCTCAACTGGATTGTGTCATTTCTTTATATTTTTTAACTGACTGACCATTTAAAAAATAAAGTTTAAAAGAAGCATAACACAGTTATGAAGTCATTATCTCCAAACAGACCTGAACAGCTTTAAACAAGACAAGTAATAGATTTAAAATGATTTTGCTCCTTTCAAAACAAAGTCAATACTCATTAATGGTGCAATCTCTTACTTTTATTATTATTTTATTTAATTTTTTTGTAAATATTTTTTTTAAACCTTATATTGATAAATATGTAATTTTATCTCTTTATTCAAGCCTTATTGTTTTTTACAAACATTAAACTCTTATTTTTTTTAATAAAAAGTTGAAATTGAGAGTAGAATTCTATTTTTTTCTCAAATTAGTTACACACACAAGGTTAAAACTCAGAAAAAATAACAGTTTACCTGCTGACTAACTACAAGTCCAGCCTCAACTAGTGGCTTTACATCACAATTACACTTTTATCTTATGATTTTTGGTACTAAGCTGCTAGCTGAGAATGACATAGCAGTTAGTAAGCTACTTAAAACTGTTCTGTTTTTTAATTTTTCTTAATTTTAAACTTGTACATATAACTAAATTTAAATGTTTGAGAAAATATTTTTTAACCATATGATAAATATTAATGCTAAAGTAAATCTAGTTTGAATTTCATTTCTGAACTACTGTGCATCAAACTCTTGTTTAATTTGCATGCTGTTAGGTTATTCTGTATTCCAGAATGAAAGATTATTTTGATTCCTGATTAAAAATTATGAAGATTCTAAATTTTTGCACTGAATGGAATAATGAAATTTTGTTGCCGACTATCCTACTAGACTGTTAGAAGCTTATTTACAAGCAAAGAATTCAGCACAATGAGGATGAATAGAAGAATTAACAGTCAAAATCAAAGAGAACTATACAGACAATATGGAAATTATGAAAAACAGGAAACTACTTGATTAGACTGACCAATTGTAACCATTCACTGATTTATATTAAGTCTTTGAGACTAATCTACTTATTATAAATTACTAATAACTATTAATCATTGTAATACCAAACTATTTCAATGACCATTTATGAACGAGTTGAATGTAAGTGATTGATCAATGATTTACTGCTTTCTCCATCTGACTTTTTCCAAACCCTATGAACTCAGTGCTGAAGGTTTTAAAATAAATTTATTGAGATTTTTTTTTTTAAAGATAAGTTTTTATATATTTAGAATTGCTAAATAGTTTTCAAGACTGTAGATCAAATTAGTCAAAAGTTCTGGACATAGCAAAAAAACTGTTCTTTTTTAAATTTTTAACTTTTACATAGGTAATTTTTGTTAGATGTATTAATTTCATTTTACATTAAATTTTTAAGCCCCGCGAACACCATGCAACCTTCCACCAACTTAGTCGGCCGATTTTGACGTCATGAGTTGATAGAGACAGTTTTGAGCCTGTTTTTCAGCAACTTGGCACCAACTTTAGTTGTCCGATTCGAGTTGTTTCTACACCAGCAACTTGGAAAGTTGCTTGGAAGTCGGTCGGAATTACTCAATCACAGGGCAGCGTTGGAACATGTCAGTCGTGATGTCACGCCCATGGAAGAAATGGCGTCGAAAATGATGTTCGCCGATTCGATTTGAAGACAAGCTTGTAAACAATGAATATCAGAGTATTGTGAGTTTCTTTCATGCATAAATAAAGTTTATACTGAAATGCAGTAATTGTATGCGGCATAATTTATCAGAGAGGTTTCAAAACCTCGATTTTTTCAGATTTTCCACATCGGCTGGGGGAAACGCATTGCATTATGGGATTCCTGTTATCACAGTCGATTCATTTGCAAGTTGCATGGTGTGAAGGCTGACAAAAAGTTGGCGGACTCGAAGTCGGATGACTAAAGCTGTAAAAATGTATATTTTTGTTTTAATTATCCCCGCCCCCTAAATTTATTTTAATGCTTAATTATGACAATTAAGCATGTGGATACTATTTTTCGATGATAAATCCTAAACTGTATAATGTTATCATTAAGGAAACAAGAATGTGCATTATGATGGCTTACTAAACGGCCATCTTTCAGGCCAAAACAGCTGAGATATATTGTAATGATTTAAAAGAATCCTGGCTAAAGTCAGTTATCATAGCCAGTGATTTTAATTAACAGGTAAGTAGTATACGTAATCATATTAACTAAAATGAAATAACTTCAACAATAACAAAAATAAATAACATACTGAGTTGTAACTGTTAATTCTAAATATAGGAGTTGGGATTCGGCATGATGCTTCTCTTGTAGCTGCTTTGTGATGCTGCCAATCATTTCTCTCACAATTTCATCCAGGTTCTGAAAGAAATTGGTAAACAACAAGTTTTACTATTTTAATTTCATCTATTATTATAGAATTCCATTTCATTTCAAATGATAACATACCTGGTGTGGACAGTTGAGACTACTGGCTAGGTCGTTGATTTGGCCCAAAAGTGTTGCATCCTCTTCCAATTGCTCCATTTCTTTAAGCACTTTCTTTACATTGGCGTCATTATCTGAAAATAAAATAAAATATTGTAATCTTTCTCCTGACTACTTCTAGATAATTACTACGTAATGTAAACATATATAAAAACTGAATTGCCAATTTATTAGGTACACTATTAGTCAGATCAAATTGGATTGGCAACTACTGTGCAAAAATAGAGTTACATTACTTCACAATTACTTAATAAAATATTGATTCAGTAATTTTAGTTTTAAAGACTCAATAAATATACGAAGTTTAGAGTTCCAAAACCTCTCTCGCTCTGTGCCAGTTTATTACACAAAGGGTCCCTGCCCTGATACGACTAGAGGAAGACAACCCTGAATTAAAAAAAAAGTCACCGACTACTCTCGGTTGGAAGTTTAGGTGATAGACCTGCTCCCCATCATTCATAAAAACTTATTTTACAAATTACTTCAGTCTGGAAATCAAATGAACTTATAGCAAAAACCCCAAAGCTAGGGAAAAGGATTATGAATAGGGGAATATGAAACGTTCAGGGAACCAGAACAAAATGGATAAAGGTTTTTAAGAAATTAAAAAAAAAAAAAAAATTAGATATCATTGCCCTTACTGAAACCATGAAGAAAGGATCAAGAACAGAAATAGGATATTTCATACATAGCAGAGTGAGCTAAAAGAGGAGTTTCTTTACTATTAAAAAGAAATATAATTTAAAAATATAACTTCTTTTGAAACAATAGATGAAAGAATAAAATTATTAGTAATATTTATGAATATTGTGGCTACAGGTTACATACATACATGCATACATTCTGGGAATGTATGCTCCAAAGAATGATGAAGCAGCAATGGTAAATGATTTTATAGAAAATTACAGCAAGTAATAGATGAGATATGGGACATTGCAATGGTTAGACCAGAGCTAAAAGAAAGGACTTGTGGTAGGTAGTTTTGGTGAAAAGTAACTTCTAATGATAATGGGGATTGTAATGACTTTTGTAAAAGCAAAGATTTCAAAAATACGAATGGATTCTTTGAATGTAATTATATCACCACTAATCACGAACACAAACAATTAAAATCAATCATTGATTATATAATTATACAATAAAAAGCTGGATTTAAGATCTTGAATGTTAGAGTTCAAAGAGGAGCAGAATGTGGATTTTATAATCATTTGTTAAGAAGAAGATATTAGAGTCCTATATCATCACACCATGAGAAAAGATTAAAAAAGAAGTCAACAGATTCAGAACTAGATAAATTGAAATATTAAAATATTGAAGAATTAAAAGATGAAAGCATGAGATGATTATATCAAAATAAATTGAAGAAGCAAGTGGTTCAAATGGAAAACAGTGATGTAGAAACTATGTAATCATATTAACACAAGCTTTACATTAAGCATCATATGAAGCATTAGGAAATATAGATAAAAATCCAAAAACAAAAAAAGTAATATTGATATAGAGAAACACATAACTGAAAAGAAAAGAAGCTTTAATGAAATGGTTGAAAACTAAGAAAGATGAAGATAGAGAAACTTATGTGGACATACAGCAAAAAAAAAATTGGTTTTACAGAAAAAACAACAAACGTGTGATATGAAATGTGAAGAAATACAAAAGTACTTTGGTGAATGAAGAGTATAGAGAAGCTTGGAAATTCATAAGTAAAATTAAATCAGGAAAAACAATAAAATGATAGAAATAATATCAGCTCAGATATAGAATATTACAAAGTAACTTTAAGTGAATAAATAGAATTTAATTTTCAAAGTGAGATAATCAAAACAACATGTAAGCATATAATAATGGAGATTATTACAACAAATAAAGATAGTAAACATAATGACCCTCAAGACTAAAGAACGAAAAATAAAAAACATCAAATGTGGAATGCAAACATCTTGGGTGTCACAATGTCTGCCACAAAAGGCATTTGTCCACCAAGAAAAAGTTTAAAATAAGAAAAACAAAACCAAAGAGCTCAATAAGGGCGAAATGGCCATCTTAGGGTCTCACTTTAATCCAGAAAAGCAATTCATTTCAAAATTATTATTTCTTGGCTTTTTTTTTACCTATTAGTGTTTTATTTTTAAATTTTTTTTTTCTTGGTGGACAAATGCCTGTTGCAGCAGACATTGTAACGCCCAAGATGTTTGCATTCCACATTTGTTGCCTTTTAGGCTTCTGAAAGACGCCTTATATCCCCGGTTTGTCTGTCTGTGGACACATATCCCACAATGCTTCGCAACGGCTTCTGTTAAGCTCAGTTGTAGGTGACCTGAATGTTGAATGTTGTAGGTGGCCTGTTAGCTCAGTCGGTTAGAGCATCATGTTAATAACGCGAAGGTCGTGGGTTTGATCCCCTCATGGGAATTTTTTTTTCTTCATTTTTTTCTCTCCCCATTTTAAATCTTTTCACAGTTTCTCAACTTAAGTTTGTTTTTTTTTAATCATTATTAGGAATTCAGTGTATTAACAAGGTTTGAGTTAAGAATGACTATTATTCCAGGATAAATAGGGGTGGGTAAGATAGCATGGGGTTGCAAACAGACTTGCAAGAGCATTTTCTAGACCACCCCGGCGCAGTCTATTCTAAAGTAAAGGTGACTGCGAAGCACTGTGATTGGTTTACTAATCACTATCCATACCTTGTTATTTTTCATTCTATAGTCTTGAGGTCAATAAGTTTTTCATCTTTGAATTGCTCTTCCTCTCATACACCTTTTGAGTTCTGCACTGGCTGAGTAGCCCTGACTGACGAGAGCTCGAAACAGGGTCTCAGCTTAACCCAAAAAGGCAATTCATTTCAATACAACAAATAAAGCAATACAAAGTTAAAGAATGGGAAAGCAAGTGGACAAAGTGGAAAGCAAAATAGTTTCAGAAGTACAGTGGAACCCCGCCATTCGTCCGCCTCGCTATTCGTACAACTCGTTATTCGTCCAACTTTTTCAAGTAAAATTGAACTCGCCATTCGTACGCTTGCTCGTGATTCGGACAGCGTGACCTCGGTACTGGCCGCCCCACGCGGTCGTTTCAGTTCAGTTTCGTGCTAGCTTCCGTACGCTACGCATCATCAACGCAAGCTTCATGAAACTTTGTGATATTTTATTGTTATTTTTTGTTATTTTTTGTTATTTTTATTAAAAATAGTACAGCCATGGGTCTAAAAAAGATTACTGATTGAACCAAGCTTAAAAGGAAAGCAGTGAGAACGACAATTGAATTGAAAAAAGAACTCGTTGCGAAGTTTGAAAGTGGAACTCGTGTCTCTGACCTGGCAACTCAGTATGGCATGGCGAAATCAACCATATCGTCTACACTGAAAAAGAAAGACATAATAAGAGAGGGCTATATATTTATTGTTTTTTATGTATTTTACGCTTAAAGTATTATTACAAAGGTTTAAATAAGCAATCATCTCTGGGTTCTGGAACGGATTAATCCAATTTACATTATATCTTATGTGAAAAAATGATTCACCATTCGTGCAAATCGCCATTCGAACTGCCTCCTGGAACGGATTGTGTACGAATAGCGGGGTTCCACTGTATTATAGAATGGAATTAGGAAATTAATGAGAATGATTACTCATCTTATTAATCTAAGTTTAAGGAAAGGCGAAATTCTTGAGTAATGGAAGATTAGATATTTAACATCTTTACTTAAGAAGGATGATTAAATGAAATGCAGTAATTATCGAGGAACTTCAGTGACACCTGCCTTTCGTTGAGTTTATGAACAAATTTTAAAAGATCTTGTTGAAGAACAATGTGGGTTTTCAGCTGGTAGATCATGTGTGGATATTATTATCTTTAAACAAATTATAGAAAAAAAGAACTTCAGCTGGAAAAGAATTACATCTTTTTATAATTTTAATTAAAGCCTATGATAAAGCTATCGTAAAGCACCAATCATAAAGCTATGGAAAGTGTTAAAAAAAGTAGATATTAATCCTAATTTGATACAAGCAGTAATGGAACTTCACAGAGGCTCAATAACCAAAATAAAACAGGATCAGAATGTATTGAAAGGTTTTCAATACGTAAAGGCTTAAAACAAGGCTACTGTATTTTTCCAAAGCTTTTAAAATCTACATAGAAGAAGCCTTAAAAGGAAGGAAGTAGAAATGTAGTCAGATGGATCTTTGTAGTTAACCAAGTTCTTATTGCCCAAGATAAAGATGAATATGAAAAATGAAGACTAACCATCAATAGCAGTAAGACAAAGTCTTTATGTATTAGAGGAGATAATATAAAATTTGAATTAGAAGATAATGAAGAAGTAGAATTGTAATTTTTATAACAAGTTATAAAAGTTTTATATACTGTTAAAAATAATAATAAATAATAAGTATTTAGACAAAACATTAGGTACGCCTAGCTAATAGTGTGTCGGTTCTCATCTAGCTCTAATAACAGCCTTTACACTGAAGCATTGACTCCCCAGATGCTGGAGGGTTACCGGAGTTAGTGTCAGTCATGCTTTTCAACTTGTTCAACCATTGACCACAACTCTGCCCTATTCACTGGTGCCCGAATCATGGATCTAATGTCTTGCTCAATGGCATCCCAGGTTCAGTAAAGAGTTTCAAGCAACCTTGTGGGTCACTGGATTATCCCAAACTTCAAGTCGTGCTTGGATACTAGTGGCAGGATGGGGTGAAATATTGTCCTGCTGCAACACACCATCGACTACAGAATACACAAAGGCCATGAAATGATGTAGGTGATTAGCCAGCACATTCTGATAGATCTCAGCATTTAAGGACCTCCAGGCACAGTAAGTGACCTAATGTGTTCCATGAGAAAACTCAACAAACCATCCTAAAGCCATCACCTCCTTGAAGAGAGCTGACCTGAAAGGATGGGGCCATGGCCTCTTGCTGTCGATGCTATGCTACATCATCAACTCTCCCGTCAAGACCAGTATAACTGATAATGGGTTTCGTCTGATCACTCTGCGTCTTGGTGACACTCTACACTGTCATTGCTCATATCAATCTCTGCGAGCCTGTACAGTCTATGTTGACCCCAGTCATCAATAGCATGGGCAGCCACTGCTTGCTCGCTAGGCACTGATACATCTGTCAGTGGTATACTCACTGTAGATCCTTTATATAGTTGCCTTCGAAAATCCTAGGGAAGTTACCACTTAGACGATACAATTACACGTCTGTCTTGTGGAATGCATCCACAATCAAAATCACTAAGATTATAGCATTTACCGATGTTTATTGATCGTGATATATTGCTAGGAAGCCCAGATGTCACCTATTTATCATGCGAGTTTGGTTTGGATGGCCTTCAATATGCATTGGAATGCCACGTCTATTTATTAGAACTAATCTGATTTTTAATTAACTTCTTATTATTAATTTCTTGATTAACTTCTTGTCATTGTCAGTACAATTTGTTTCTATAAAGGAGTCTCTATCTCTTGTGTTGTTCACCCTCTATTTCAAACTTGGCATAATGTTTTTATCTTTAGCATACAAGGTTGCTTATTTTGTAGAACAATTCTTGTATATTACTTTTTAATTAATGAACATTACTTTTTGTTAACTTCTTTTGTTAATTGTTGAAAAAAAATCAACCATAATACAATATCTATAGTTATAAATTCAACTTTAACTTGTGGAATGAATATTTATCCAAAATCAAATAATAAATAAAAAATATCGCACATATTGGCCCTTTGTTTGGTGGGTTTTTCAACTGAAGATGATCTTGAAGTTTTCTTTGTTATTTGTTATTCAATTTATGATAAATATCTATAGTTGTGACATATTTTGGGAAATATAGGATGTTTTATTTTCTTTTAATAAAACAAAAAACAAAGAAGATGAGAATTAGATAATTCCCATTTACTTAAAAAATTGTGTTACTTCACATAAGTTGCTCAGTCATTAAAAATTGCACAGATAACTATTTTGGAGTATTGATAGATGTGGATTGATGTGATTTTCAAAATCCACAAATAAATGATTAAAACACAAATTAAACACACAATTTCCATCTTTTCAAAGGTTTATACTTTACAATCCAATATACTTTATACAACAGCAATATTTCTGCCACAAAATCTCTATTAAGTCCAAAGAAAGATACAGATTTTAATTGAACAGAAATTTCACAAGGCTTTTTTAAGGAAGTATTAATTTTTTAAAAGAAAATATCTGTGTTTAGATCAATAACTTTAAATATAAAATCAAATTTGAAAACAGCAATTATCAACATAAGAAAAATCTTTCGTATTGATTTATAATGTATTGCTATCTATTTTTTAAAGAAAAGTTTGTTGATAAAGAAATAACAATTACCTATAATTGTTTTTAAGGCATTAAGATAAAATCCATCCCTACAATGATAGTATGGCAGATCTTCCCGTTATTTCAAAGAATTCCAATTTGCAGCTCATGAGATTCTTGCATTTTACAAGATGGTTGATTTAGGCTTAGTTTAATGGAAAGTCTTTCTGTTCATGGTCTACTGTGTATAAGATTACAACCAAAACTTATCCCTTTTAGGACCTCAACAACTATGGCATATAAAATTATGGCAAACAGAAGCGAAATATAAATGTTATGATTTTTCTACATTGCTGAAGAACCACAAAGAAGTTGGAAGAGAACATCATCAGCAGAAAGTTTAATCTTTCAAAAGACTCTCCATCTCCAATAATGTTGATCCTGCAATATTAAACAGCTTCAGAAACTTTGACTCGAGATGAGTTGGTCAGCTACTCCATTTTAGTCAAATAAAAATGATATCTGAAATTACTAGTAATTAATTTGTTGATTTGGATACCATACAACTGTATTAGTCAACCAAAGTAAAATGGGAGATTTTCTTCTAGTAACCATTACACTGAAAATAATGTTTTCTGTGCTGTTTCTTGAGCTGTTTCTTTTATAATAAAATTGTTTCTAATACATATCATACTATGGTAGGTCAATCCGTAGATTGGTTCAAGTCTACGGAACCCTAGTGACCCCCGAAGGGCGACCCCTAGGAGAAGCCGTAGCTTTACAAGGGAACAGATACTGGAGTGGTTTTCCGTTGCCTTCTCCAAGACGCCATTACGGAATGACGTTAGACCGAAGAGAAAATGAAGAAGTGGCTGACAACATTGGAAAGGAAATTTCCTTTCCTACATTTGTAATATGATGTAAATAATGAGGAAATAGTTTTTGGAGGACATTTTAGTAATACATGTTTGTTTTTAAACTTAAAAAATCCCTTTTTTGACAAAAACAACAATATTATCTGTAAAGCCCCTTCAGTATTGTTGTGGAGAGACAGTACTGTTGTGGATAAATTAAAGTTCTTAGGCAATATGTGTTATATTTCATGGAATAGAAGGAAATATAGTAACATTAAGTTTAAAAATCCTATTCACTAATTTGTACCAAAGCTAAACTGAAATCAACTTACGTTTGGCAATATCGAGATCATCCAGAGACAATTTCATCAGAAGTTTGTACTTATTCATTTCGAGTGAACTGTAAAAGGAGGCTGGAGAGCTCCTGAAAGGGAAAGGAATTAATTATTTATTATCTAATGATACTTAATTTTACAAACATTTAAACTCTATTTTAATAATGATGAAAGTTTAGGTTCTCTATCTACTATAACTATCAGATTTGTAATTTTTTGAAACAAAGAACAGATTGTTACATCATTAGGCTTCCAATTCTAAGGCAGAAAGAAGTATATAAATAAAAAGACCTTAAATGTTAACTCAGCTTTAATGTCAACTGAAAGTAGTTATAGTAGTTAAAAAAAGTAATTATAGTTAATGTAGTTATAGTATAAATCAAGATCAATTGAAACACAATGAAATAAAGCTTTATACAGAAACTTTAATATTTTGTTTTTAATACTTACACCACAGATGAAGTCTTTCGTATCGTACCACTTTTTCTCTTGATACTTGTGATGATGAGCAGATCAGAAAAAAGGAACAAACACCTTTCCTTCTTTGTCCCTAGTCCTCCCTGCAATAAAGAATAATTATTTGAACATTGAGTTGTACATGAAAAGGACTTTTCTGGTTATAGGTGGCTCTCTCCGTTAAGTAAAATAAAACTAAATATCTCAATCCTTTTAAATATCTTGCACTTAAATCTGGAATTTGATATTCAATGGTGATCAATTTCAAGGATCGATTAAAGATTTCCTCCCCTTCTGAAATTGACAGATGTTTTTATTGCACGTAAATCTTTTTCATACACCATTTTATTTCTTCACACATTATTTATTTGGCAGCTTTAATAACTGAAGTTTGTCGGTACAGTAAATATATAAAATCATTTAAGTGTATTTTGTTAAAGTTTCTAATATTCCTTTAATAATTAATCAATTTAGTTAAAGATCCTGTCAAAAGCCATGAAGGGGTGCAAGGGTAAAACCCCCTGTAATTCTCAGGCAACTGATAAGCAGAGGTCAGGAGACAGGTCAATGTTCACCCATCTTCAACAATTCCAAATTTGCCAAGTTGTTCTTATTTGGCAGCACCGGTTGAAGAAATAACCATGGAAAAATGCAAAATTCCTGCCAGGAATTGAATCTGATTCTTCCTATTATAGACAAATCTACACCGTTTTAGCTATTGAGCCCACTTTTCTTCTGTTTGAAATTAGCAATTGGAAATTATTTCTACAATAAGCAATTAGAACAAGTTAATTGATTTGAAGTTGTTGTTTTTTTTAATGTCCTTGAACGAATATTTTAGACAAACTTAAATGCTTTTAAGCGAAATAGATTATAAAAAGCTTATTTTGCATGGCAAATTCCCAATTTCTGAGTAAGAAATACTGTCAACTTGATAGGCTTAAGTGATTATGAACTTTGAAGGAAATCCAATATTTTTGAGAAAATGAAAAAAACTTAATGAATGAATCACATAAGAAAATATTGTGTGTGCTCAATAAATTCAATTTACTAACAACGTAACTGAAAGATAATTAAAAATTTAATAACCATTATGTATTGCATCTCTAGCAATCCCTAAAGTGGTCATGCAATACAAAAGTTTTTTTTTTTTTTTTTTTTTAAGGTTTTTAAAAATTGTTATTTTGACATTTAAAGACTGGGAAACTGATTTTTTTTTTCCTAACCAAACTAATTAAATAAAAGAAAAAGATTAATGCAGGTACGAGGTTCTCATTTTTTTTTTTACATGACTGTAGTAAAGCTGTTTTAACTAAATACTTTCCAACGAAGTTTATTGCTCCTAAATCTAATGGCTGTGTACCTACTTCTGAATCTTATGACTTCAGCCATAAGTAATAAAGCTTCAATAGTCCATTATAATTCTCCTTCCGTAAACAATAATTCGTGCAACAATTCTGGATTGTCAAAACAATGGTGACTTCCAGAGGGGGGGGGGGAGTATGGAAACCAACGACAAACTATTAAAATTTATTTTTGTAACTATGAAATTTTATTTTTATAATTAAAAAGAAAAAAAGTCATAGCTATACTTGAACTTGAATAGAGCCTCAATCAATAACATTTAAAAAAAATTCAGAACATGTCAACCATGACACAGTATCGGGATAGGAAGATTCCAATATGTAAAGGAGGTTTTCGCAGTTCTTAAGACGATTCCATTCTTCTTCATGTAACTTATTAAATATTAAATCTGATGAAAAAAAAGAAAAATCTCAGAAACATGTTCAGTTTTATTTTTTTAAATAATCTCTTACATGGTATTGTAGTCTAAAACTGATCAATCTTACATAGATTTACATAATAAAATAAATAATCGGGTAGATTATACTCGAATAAAAGTTTCGTGTATTTTGTTCTATTAGTACTAGAGTATAAATAGGAAATCATCGACTATTAAAAAAAACACGACAGATTTCATAACTGGTTTCAGAATTTCATTACATTAAAGAAAGAAACTTAAAATTACCCACAAGTTTATTAACAATCTACGATATATTATTTATAAACAAAGACCGTTAACCTATATCTGAGTCAAAATTACAATCCAGTCGATATAAATTCCGTAATTTATTCTACTATCGCCAACATGTTTCGTATATTTATTTATATACACACATTTTCAAGGCTTAAAATTCCATAAGAGTTACAACAAAAATAATTTCTTTGATAATAATTAATCCATACATTTTTTAACATATCATTTTCTATAATGTATTATTTAACACTACATGTCTCCTGAACTATTGTTGAAACAAAAATAGTATTCTAACGAATAACAACGAAAATCTTATAAATTCATATTATTAAAAAATATCGTAATAATTAAACATTTTGGCGATAGCAGAATAAATTATGAAATTTATATATCAACTGGATTGTAATTTTGACTAATCTACAATATAAAAATAAAAGGAAGCTACAGTAGTATTTGTCGATCTTCAAGCCTCCATCCAACTTTTACAGAAATGTTTGAAATCACTTATTTGAACTTTTAATCAGGTCTGTCTTAACGCATGGGCACGCTGGGCAGTTGCCCGAGGACCCTATGCTAATCTATGTATGTTGTGACTTGCTGACAATAAATAAATAAATACTATACTATAAATATTTGTTATTGGAAAATGAATATTTAGCATGTGTTTTAATATTTAAAAAATTAAAAAGTGCGAGTGGTTGTGTAAGAAGGGGCCCCAGTGTACTGCTTTGCCCGGGGCCTATAATACTGTTACGATGCACTGCTTTTAATTCTACAGAATTTCAGTTTAACTTTAAGATAATGTCAACATAAAAAAAAATCTCTAAAAGAAGTATCTCAAGAAAATGAAATGAAATGAATTAAGTTCTGTAATGATATTTTTAAATAACTTAACCACAAACTCATGGAACCCTTTCAACCTTGTCACGCTCCCCCCTACAATTTTATTTTCAACAAATAAAAATTTAAAATATTTAAAACACTTTTTTTAAAAAAAAAAAAAAAAAAAAAAAACAATATCTGAAATTTTATTTGAAGTCTAACAATTAGAGCAACTAATAAAGCCAAAATCACTTTTGTATTCTACTCTCTTTATATTTCCGTTTGGAATTGGCCTAATTACTTCGGATTCTAGCAAAATCTTGTATTTCAAAGGTACATCTTGTAACTTATGGTAAATTGTAATCCTGAACACATACTTATAAATAAATAATTTGGTCTGAAATACTCACCGACATTGTGACTAGATCATATCTTATGAAGGAACGGTCGGCATGGACGAGCTGTAAAGAAAAAAAATATAAAATAAATAAAAATTGATTCATTTACTCAAAACTACAAAAATAAAAAAATAAAAAAAATTCAGAATCAAAGAATTACTTCGAATTTTATTTGGAAATATTTTCAATGAAATATTGACATCACATATTTGTTTCATCACACAACTATTTCAGTATACTACATTTAATGGCGCTACGGCGACGAAGACGATGCTACGCCAGGAATAAAATAATAAATCAAAAAGGGGAAGAGAAAGTGGTATAGTGAGAGAGAAAGAACAACAATCAACAAAAAAGCCAGCTCGTATTTAAATAATGGAAACAGCCTAAAAATTGAAAAAGGTAATACGATGATTTCTTTCTTATTATAAATCAGGGAAATTTTAAAATAAAATCTTATTGATAAATTATTATTATTTTATTTATCAAGAAGATTTTATTAAAGTCATCCCAGGGCTAATTCTTTATGACTAAAGTAAATCAATTAGCCGTGTGATGTTAATTTACATTTTTGTTGCTATATCAACTTTTAAACTAAATAAAGGAGAATGGGCAGATCTGCCCCACCACTGTATAGCAATAAAATATATACGTAAGGAAAGATCTCCAACAATATTAACATTTTTTATCATTACGACTTGTCTCAATTATTAGTCCGTTCGGAGTTATATACGTCTAGATATGACGTTTGATTAATGTGGATGTCAGGGAAGCCAAGCACCTACAGGCGGGGGGAGCTTGACTGTAGATAGTTGGCTTCCCTGTCACCCACATTCACCACAATCAATCAATCATACTGTTAATAAGTATTATACGTAATTAATAATTAATATTATCATTTATTTCAAGTTAATAATAATTAACTCAATCGAGAATGCCTTTTTGAGTCGAGCTGATACTCTGGGACGGCCGTTTCGAGCTTGTTAGGCTCTCATCAGCCAGAGCTAATC
>JAFIDM010014012.1:16055377-16067753 GCA_023159025.1 Thereuonema tuberculata | reverse complement strand
AAAAAAAAAAAAAAAAAAAAAAAAAAAAAAAAAAAAAAAAAAAAAAACTTTTGTATTGCATGACCACTTTAGGGATTGCTAGAGATGCAATACATAATGGTTATTAAATTTTTAATTATCTTTCAGTTACGTTGTTAGTAAATTGAATTTATTGAGCACACACAATATTTTCTTATGTGATTCATTCATTAAGTTGTTTTTTTCATGTTCTCAGAAATATTGGATTTCCTTCAAAGTTTATAATCACTTAAGCCTATCAAGTTGACAGTATTTCTTACTCAGAAATTCGAAATTTATCATGCAAAATAAGCTTTTTATAATCAATTTCGCTTAAAAGCATTTAAGTTTGTCTAAAATATTCGTTCAAGGACATTAAAAAAAAAACTTCAAATCAATTAACTTGTTCTAATTGCTTATTATAGAAATAATTTCCAATTGCTAATTTCAAACAGAAGAAAAGTGGGCTCAGTAGCTAAAACGGTGTAGATTTGTCTACAATAGGAAAAATCAGATTCAATTCCTGGCAGAAGTTTTGCATTTTTCCATGGTTGTTTCTTCAACCCGTGCTGCCAAATAAGAACAACTTGGCAAATTTGGAATTGTGTTGAAGATAGGTGAACATTGATCTGTCTCCTGATCTCTACTTATCAGCTTACCTGAGAATTACAGGGGGAGGGGGGGGGTATCCTTGTACCCCTTTATGGCTTTTGACAGGATCTTTAAGTAAATTGATTAATTATTAAGGAAATATTGGAAACATTAACAAAATACACGTAAAGGATTTTATACATTTACTGTACTGACAAACTTCAGTTATTGATCCCCATTGAATATCAAATTCCAGATTTGAATACAAAATATTTAAAAGGATTGAAATATTTCGTTTTATTTTACATATCGGAGAGAGTCGCCTATAACCAGAAAGTCCTTTTCATGTACATTGGTGTTGTCAGTACTATGCCAGGAAGAAAAGACTCTTCATTAAATGTTCAAATAATTATTCTTTATTTCAGGGAGGACTAGGGACAAAGAAGGAAAGGTGTTTGTTCCTTTTTTCTGATCTGCTCATCATCACAAGTATCAAGAGAAAAAGTGGTACGATACGAAAGACTTCATCTGTGGTGTAAGTATTAAAAACAAAATATTAAAAAGTTTGTGTATAAAGCTTTATTTCGTTGTTTCAATTGATCATGATTTATACTATAACTATGTTAACTATAATTATTTTCTTTAACTACTGTAACTACAATTATTTTCTTTAACTACTGTAACTACTTGCAGTTGACATTAAAGCTGAGTTAACATTTAAGGTCTTTTTATTTATATACTTCTTTTGCCTTAGAATTGGAAGCCTAATGATGTAACAATCTGTTCTTTGTTTCAAAAAATTAAAAATCTGATAGTTTTAGTAGATGGAGAACCTAAACTTTCATCATTATTAAAATAGAGTTTAAATGTTTGTAAAATTAAGTATCATTAGATAATAAATAATTAATTCCTTTCCCTTTCAGGAGCTCTCCAGCCTCCTTTTACAGTTCACTCGAAATGAATAAGTACAAACTTCTGATGAAATTGTCTCTGGATGATCTCGATATTGCCAAACGTAAGTTGATTTCAGTTCAGTTTTGGTACAAATTAGTGAATAGGATTTTTAAACTTAATGTTACTATATTTCCTTCTATTCCATGAAACATAACACATATTGCCCAAGAACTTTAATTTACCCACAACAGTACTGTCTCTCTACAACAATACTGAAGGGGCTTTACAGATAATATTGTTTAAGGAAATTATTGTTGTTTTTGTCAAAAAGGGATTTTTTTTTTTTTTTTTAAGTTTAAAAACAAACGCATGTATAGATATATTACTAAAATGTCCTCCAAAAACTATTTCCTCATTATTTACATCATATTAGAAACAATTTTATTATATAAGAAACAGGACAAGAACAAACAATATTTTCAGTATAATAGTTACTAGAAGAAAATCTCCCATTTTACTTTGGTTGACTAATACAGTGGTATGGTTTCCAAATCAACAAATTGCTTGCTAGTAATTTCAGGTATCATTTTTATTTGACTAAAATGGAGTAGCTGACCAACTCATCATGAGTCAAAGTTTCTGAAGCTGTTTTAATATTGCAGGATCAACATTATTGGAGATGGAGAGTTTACAATCTTTTGAAAGATTAAATTTTCTGCTAATGATGTTCTCTTCCAACTTTCTTTGTGGTTCTTCAGCAATGTAGAAAAGTCGTAATATTTATATTTCGCTTCTGTTTGCCATAATTCTATATAGGACCATAGTTGAGGTCCTAAAAAGGGTAAGTTTTGATTGTAATCTTATACACAATAGAACATGAACAGAAAGACTTCCATTAAACTAAGCCTAAAAACAACCATCTTGTAAAATGTAAGAATCTCATGAGCTGTAAATGGAATTCTTTGAAATAATGGAAAGAGCTGTTGTACTATAATTGTAAGGATGGCCTTGAAAACAATTATAGGTAATTGTACATTATTTCTTTATCAAAAAACTTTTCTTTACAAAATAGATAGCAGTGTTATCAATATAACATTATAAATCAATACGACAGATTTTTCTTACGTTGATAATTGCCGTTTTCAAATTTGATTGTATATTTAAAGTTATTGATCTAAACACAAAGATATTTTCTTTTAAAAAATTAATACTTCATTTAAAAAGCCTTGTGAAATTTCTGTTCAATTAAAATCTGTAACTTTCTTTGGACTTAATAGAGATTTTTGTGGCAAAAATATTGCTGGTGTAGCATTTTAAAGTATAAACCTTTGAAAAGATGAAAATTGTGTGTTTTAATCATTTATTTGTGGATTTTTAAAATCACATCAATACACATTATTATCAATGCTCCAAAATAGTTATCTGTGCAATTTTTAATGACTGGGTTCCTCATGTGAGGTAACACAATTTTTAAGTAAATGGGAATTATCTAATTCTCAATATCTTTGTTTTTTGTTTTATTAAAAGAAAAAAAAAATCCTATATTTCCCAAAATATGTCACAACTAGATATTTATCATAAATCGAATAACAAATAACAAAGAAAACTGCAAGATCATCTTCAGTTGAAAAACCCACCAAACAAAGGGCCAATATATGCGATATTTTTTATTTATTATTTGATTTTGGATAAATATTCGTTCCACAAGTTAAAGTTGAATTTGTAACTATAGATATTGTATTATGGTTGATTTTTTTTTTCAACAATTAACAAAAGTAGTTAACAAAAAGTAATGCCCATTAATTAAAAAGTAATATGCAAGAATTGTTCTTCAAAATAAACAACCTTTTGTATTCTAAAGATAAAAACATTATGCCAAATTTTGTAATAGAGGGTGAACAACACAAGAGATAGAGACTCCTTTCTAGAAACATTGTACTGGCAATGACAAGAAGTTAATCAAGAAATTAGACAGATTAGTTCTAATAAAGAGATGTGGCATTCCAATGCATACTAGAGGACACCCAACTCAAACTCGCATGATAAATAGGTGACATCTGGGCTTCCTAGCAGTGTAACGCAATCAATAAACATCGGTAAATGTTGTAATCTCAGTGATTTTGATCGTGGATGCATTTCACAAGACAGACGTGTAATTCTATCGCCTTTGTAAGTAGTAACTTCTCTAGGGTTTTCGAAGGCAACCATATAAAGGATCTACTGTGAGTATACCACTGACAGACGTACCAGTGCCTAGCGAGCAAGCGGTGGCTGTCCGTGCTGTTGATGACCGGGGTCAACATAGACTGTACAGGCTCGTAGAGATTGATACGAGCAATGACAGTGTAGAGTGTCACCAAGTCGCAGAGTGATCAGACGAATCCCATTATCAGTTATACTGGTCTTGACGGGAGAGTGAGGATGTAGCATCGACAGCAAGAGGCCATGTCCCCATCCTTTCAGGTCAGCTCTCTTCAAGGAGGTGGTGGCTCTGGGATGGTTTGTTAGTTTTCTCATGGGACACATAAGGTCACTTGCTGTGCCTGGCGGTCCTTAAATGCTGAGATCTATCAGAATGGGCTGGCTAATCACCTACATCATTTCATGGCCTTGGTGTATTCTGTAGTCGATGGTGTGTTGCAGCAGGACAATATTTCACCCCATCCTGCCACTAGTATCCAAGCACGACTTGAAGTTTGGGATAATCCAGTGACCCACAAGGTGGCTTGAAACTCTTTACTGAACCTGGGATGCCACTGAGCAAGACATTAGATCCATGATTCGGGCACCAGTGAATAGGGCAGAGTTGTGGTCAGTGGTTGAACAAGTTGAAAAGCATGACTGACACTAAATCCGGTAACCCTCCAGCATCTGGGGAGTCAATGCTTCAGAGTGTAAAGGCTGTTATTAGGGCTAGATGAGAACCGAAACACTATACTTAATGTTTTGTCTAAATACTTATTATTTAGTATTATTTTTAACAGTACGGTATATAAAACTTGTTATAAAAATTACATATCACAATTCTACTTCTTCATTATCTTCTAATTCAAATTTTGTATTATCTCCTCTAATACATAAAAGACTTTGTGTTACTCCTATTAATTAATTTTCATTTTTCATATTCATCTTTATCGTGGGCAATAAGAACTTAGTTAACTACAAAGACCCATCTGACTACATTTCTACTTCCTTCCTTTTAAGGCTTCTTCTATGTAGATTTTAAAAGCTTTGGAAAAATACAATAGCCTTGTTTTAAGCCTTTACTTACTGAAAACCTTTCAATACATACTGATCCTGTTTTATTTTGGTTATTGAGCCTCTGTGAAGTTCCATTACTGCTTGTATCAAATTATGATTAATTTTTACTTTTTTTAGCACTTTCCATAGCTTTATAATTGGTACATTATCATAGGCTTTAATTAAAATTATAAAAAGATGTAATTCTTTTCCAGCTGAAATTCTTTTTTCTATAATTTGTTTAAAGAAGATAATTATATGCATACATGATCTACCAGCTCAAAACCCACATTGTTCTTCAACAAGATCTTTTAAAATTTGTTCATAAACTCAACTAAAGGCTGGTGTCACTGAAGTTCCTTGATAATTACTGCATTTCATTTAATCATCCTTCTTAAGTAAAGATGTTAAATATCTAATCTTCCATTACTCAAGAATTTCGCCTTTCCTTAAACTTAGATTAATAAGATGAGTAATCATTCTCATTAATTTCCTTATTCCATTCTATAATATTTCTGAAACTATTTTGCTTTCCACTTTGTCCACTTGCTTTCCCATTCTTTAACTTTGTATTGCTTTATTTGTTGTATTGAAATGAATTGCCTTTTGGGTTAAGCTGAGATCCTGAGACGGCTGTTTCGAGCTCTTGTCAGTCAGGGCTACTCAGCCAGTGCTGAACTCAAAAGGTGTATGAGAGGAAGAGCAATTCAAAGATGAAAAACTTATTGACCTCAAGACTATAGAATGAAAAATAACAAGGTAGGGATAGTGATTAGTAAACCAATCACAGTGCTTCGCAGTCACCTTTACTTTAGAATAGACTGCGCCGGGGTGGTCTAGAAAATGCTCGTGCAACCCCATGCTATCTTACCCACCCCTATTTATATGGAATAATCATCATTCTTAACTCAAACCTTATTAATACACTGAATTCCTAATAATGATTTTAAAAAAAAAAAAACTTAAGTTGAGAAACTGTGAAAAGATTTAAAATGGGGAAAGAAAAAAATGAAGAAAAAAAATTCCCATGAGGGGATCGAACCCATGACCTTCGCATTATTAGCACGACGCTCTAACCAACTGAGCTAACAGGCCACCTACAACTGAGCTAACAGAAGCCGTTGCGAAGCATTGTGGGATATGTGTCCATAGACAGACAAACCGGGAATATAAGGCGTCTTTCAGAAGCCTAAAAGGCAACAAATGTGGAATGCAAACATCTTGGGCGTTACAATGTCTGCTGCAAAAGGCATTTGTCCACCAAGAAAAAAAAATTTAAAAATAAAACACTAATAGGTAAAAAAAAAGCCAAGAAATAATAATTTTGAAATGAATTGCTTTTCTGGATTAAAGTGAGACCGTAAGATGGCCATTTCACCATCAATTTCTTATTGAGCTCTTTGGTTTTGTTTTTCTTATTTTAAACTTTTTCTTTTTTTTTCTTGATGGACAAATGCCTTTTGTGGCAGACATTGTGACACCCAAGATGTTTTTTATTTTTTTTTATTCCATATTTGATGTTGTTTTTTATTTTTCGTTCTTTAGTCTTGAGGGTCATTATGTTTACTATCTTTATTTGTTGTATTAATCTCCATTATTATATGCTTACATGTTGTTTTGATTATCTCACTTTGAAAATTAAATTCTATTTATTCACTTAAAGATACTTTGTAATATTCTTTTTCTGAGCTGATATTATTTCTATCATTTTATTGTTTTTTCCTGATTTAATTTCACTTATGAATTTCCAAGCTTCTCTATACCCTTCATTCACCAAAGTACTTTTGTATTTCTTCACATTTCATATCACACATTTGTTGTTTTTTCTGTAAAACCAATTTTTTTTTTTTTTTGCTTTATGTCCACATAAGTTTCTCTATCTTCATCTTTCTTAGTTCTCAACCATTTCATTAAAGCTTCTTTTCTTTTCAGTTATGTTTCTCCATATCATTATTCAATGTTACTTTTTTTGTTTTTGGATTTTTATCTATATTTCCTAATGCTTCATGTGATGCTTAATGTAAAGCTTGTGTTATATGATTACATAGTTTCTATATCATTCTGTTTTCCATTTGAACCACTTGCTTCTTCAATTTATTTTGATATAATCATCTCATGCTTTCATCTTTTAATTCTTCAATATTTTAATATTTCAATTTATCTAGTTCTGAATCTGTTGACTTCTTTTTTAATCTTTTCTCATGGTGTGATGATATAGGACTCTAATATCTTCTTCTTAACAAATGATTATCAAATCCACATTCTGCTCCTCTTTGAACTCTAACATTCAAGATCTTAAAACCTCTAATCCAGCTTTTTATTCTATAATTATATAATCAATGATTGATTTTAATTGTTTGTGTTCATGATTAGTGGGGATATAATATTACATTCAAAGAATCCATTCATATTTCTGAAATCATTGCTTTTACAAAAGTCATTACAATCCCCATTTTCATTAGAAGCTACTTTTCACCAAAACTACCTACCACAAGTCCTTTCTTTTAGTTCTGGTCTAACCATTGCAATGTCCCATATCTCATCTATTACTTGCTGTAATTTTCTATAAAGTCATTTACCATTGCTGCTTCATCATTCTTCGGAGCATACATTCCCAGAACAGGTTACATGTATGTAACCTGTAGCCACAATATTCATAAATATTATTATTAATATTATTCTTTCATCTATTGTTTCAAAAGAAGTTATATTTTTAAATTATATTTCTTTTTAATAGTAAAGAAACTCCTCTTTTAGCTCACTCTGCTATGTATGAAATATCCTATTTCTGTTCTTGATCCTTTCTTCATGGTTTCAGTAAGGGCAATGATATCTAATTTTTTTTTTTTTTTTTTTTTAATTTCTTAAAAACCTTTATCCATTTTGTTCTGGTTCCCTGAACGTTTCATATTCCCATATTCATAATCCTTTTCCATAGCTTTGGGGGTTTTGCTATAAGTTCATTTGATTTCCAGACTGAAGTAATTTGTAAAATAATTTTTTATGAATGATGGGGAGCAGGTCTATCACCTAAACTTCCAATCGAGAGTAGTCAGTGACTTTTTTTTTTTATTCAGGGTTGTCTTCCTCTAGCCGTATCAGGGCAGGGACCCTTTGTGCAATAAACTGGTGCAGAGCGAGGGAGGTTTTGGAACTTTAAACTTCGTATATTTATTGACTCTTTAAAACTAAAAATACTGAATCAATATTTTATTAAGTAATTGTGAAGTAATGTATGATTCATTCGGTATTTTAATGAGTTCTTTAAGAACTTCACATATAGAGAAAAAATGTAACACTATTTTTGCACAGTAGTTGCCAATCCAATTTGATCTGACTAATAGTGTACCTAATAAATTGCCAATTCAGTTTTTATAAATGTTTATATTATGTAGTAATTATCTAGAAGTAGTCAGGAGAAAGATTACAATATTTTATTTTATTTTCAGATAATGACGCCAATGTAAAAAAAGTGCTTAAAGAAATGGAGCAATTGGAAGAGGATGCAACACTTTTGGGCCAAATCAACGACCTCGCCAGTAGTCTCAACTGTCCACACCAGGTATGTTATCATTTGAAATGAAATGAAATTCTATAATAATAGATGAAATTAAAATAGTAAAACTTGTTGTTTACCATTTTCTTTCAGAACCTGGATGAAATTGTGAGAGAAATGATTGGCAGCATCACAAAGCAGCTACAAGAGAAGCATCATGCCGAATCCCAACTCCTATATTTAGAATTAACAGTTACAACTCAGTATGTTATTTATTTTTGTTATTGTTGAAGTTATTTCATTTTAGTTAATATGATTACATATACTACTTACCTGTTAATTAAAATCACTGTCTGTGATAACTGACTTTAGCCAGGATTCTTTTAAATCATTACAGTATATCTCAGCTGTTTTGGTTTGAAAGATGGCCATTAAGTAAGCCATCATAATGCAAATTCTTGTTTCCTTAATGATAACATTTTACAGTTTAGGATTTATCATCAAAAATAGATCCACATTATTGCTTGTCATAATTGAGCATTAAAATAAATTTGGGAGCGGGGGTAATTAAAACAAAAATACACACTTTTACAGCATAAAAATTTAATGTAAAATGAAATTAATACAGATAACAAAAATTACATATGTAAAACTTAAAAATGAAAAAAAAGAACAGTTTTTTGCTACGTCCAGAACTCTGGACTATTTGATCTACAATCTGAAAAACTATTTAGAAATTTTAAACATATAAAAAATTATATATATAAAAAAAAAAATCTCAATAACGTTATTTTAAAATCTTCAGCACTGAGTTCGTAGGGTTTGAAAAAAGTTAGATGGGGAAATCAGTAAATCATTGATCAATCACTTACATTCAACTCATTTATAAATGGTCATTGAAATAGAGTTTGGTATTACAATGATTAATAGTTATTAGTAATTTGAGACTAATTAGACTTAATATAAATCAGTGAATGGTTACAATTGGGTCAGTCTAATCAGTAGTTTCCTGTTTTTCATAATTTACATATTGTCTGTACAGTTCTCTTTGATTTGACAGTTAATTCTTCTATTATATCATCCTTATTGTACTGAATTCTTTGCTTGTAAATAAGCTTCTAACAGTCTAGTAGGATAGTCAGTAACAAAATTTCATCACTACATTCAGTGCAAAAATTTAGAATCTTCATAATTTTTAATTAGGAATCAAAATAATCTTTCATTCAGGAATATAGAATAACCTAACAGCATGCAAATTAAACAAGAGTTTGATGCACAGCAGTTCAGAAATGAAATTCAAACTAGATTTAGTTTTCAAATAAGTGATTTTAATTGATAACATTTAATATCCTTTTATCTCTATTTATTTACATTATCTAATATTTTTTCATGCATTTTTAAACTTAAAATTTAAAAGAGATTCCCACATTTTAGCATAATTTATGATCATCAGTCTGGAATTTATTGGATGTTACAGATATAGAGAAGACATTTATAATTAAAAAAAAGGAATTAATAATAAAATAAATAAGAATTAAATGTTAATTGAATTAATAAATATTTGGATAAAAAAAATCCTGCAATTAGTGAAATTTATATATTTCAAGAATATTATAATTTGTAAAAATTTCTTCAAGGAACTAACAAAAAGTAATGCTTTTGATTTGTATATCTTTAGTACTAGAAAGAACAAAAAAAATGAATATATTGCACATTTTGCCTAATGTCTCCTTAACACAAAAGTACCATTGAATGTAGTCATCGTTACATTTAATATATTTGTGTCATTGTTGGACTTAAGCCTCCATAGAACACATCCTTACCCAAGGTTTTAACTACTATCAGATTAAAACAAAATATGCTGCCTTTAATTGATACAAAAAATAATAAATCTGGACTCTTATGGTGGATGAAGAATGACTCGCCAGCCCAGATTATCTGACATTTGTGGCAAATGAAGTGTGTAGATTTTACTTAATATCTTAATACTCAACACTACTTATTGTCATTTCTAAACAATATATATGAAATCAATGCAACAAAAATCTCTTAGTCAGAATCAAACTAATTATTTTTTACAATGAAAAACAAGATGTTTGATTAGAGGTTTATTTCAATTTAATAAATCGTGTACTGTTTCTACTCTTGGATTGGTGGTCCAGCTTCATGAATGGATATCTTTCTGTGATCTTTTCTTCCTGATTGTTGTCACTTGGGATTGTTACTCCTACATCAATAATGCACAGATCCACTTGATTGCTCCAATCATGTTGTTGTAAACTGTTGTCATGACCTTCTTGAATTGATCTTGAAGTCTTGAACAGGAGCATGAATAGGATTTTATTTTGGGGAGGGTTGAGAGGAGGAGGTCCCCTTAACCAACCATCAAACCAAAAAAAAAAAAAAAGGAAGAAAATGGTACTTATTCTATAAATTTCAAGATTTCGATCCCCTCGCCTATGGTCTTGAATTTCTCCAGATGAAAAGAGTTGTTATAAAATTGGTTCTTGTTCTTTTGTTGCAAGTTTCATCCCAAGTCATCACATTTTGGGAAAAAAAAGATGACTGTTTGCCATACAGTTTGAAGATCTCGATAGCATTTTTCTAGATAGTGAGATATCATTTCATTTGAATGGACTTGGCAGCAGTTGTTGCCAGCAAAGTTGATGGACAGCCACTCTTTGATTTGTCCACAATTTAGCTTTTCCTTCTTTGAGCTTCTTCACCCAGACTCAGCACTTGACTGATGTAGATTATCTTCTGCAGATAAGTATGAATATCAACAGCTAAATAGCTTTTCTTTGCCAATGACCATTCTTTCTTAATCTCTTATCAATGATTTAATTCAGAACCTGCAAAACGCCATATTTTATACTTACACAATAATGATGCAAGGATATCTCTGCAATGTATTTGAAACCTATCAATATATGTTCATGTTTTTTTATTGTACCTAAATGTAATGAATGTATGGGTCAACAGACATTACTTTTTGGAAGAATTAATTCATTTGTGTGTTGCTTAATTTGAATCTTTTCAATTTGCCTTTTTATTATCAAAGTTAATGCTTTAAAAATGTGTTCTATAGATAAAATTAATCATAAAATTCATTAAGTTTATTGAATGTGCTTCTTAGTATTATCATAAGAATATCACAAGTTTGTTTTTTTTTTTTTTAATTTAGAAAATATAAAAGTAATAAATGTAGATTTTAACTTAAGTTCTGATAATTGTTTTTAGGGAAGGAATTGAACATTTATCCATTGTCTTCTCATCCCCGGAGAAAAGAGCATCATGGGAAACTGCATTTGTAGAAGCCAAACAGAAACTGGGTAAGAAATCTCTGATGTACTAACATAGATTTTTACAGTGGAATTTCTTGTTAATGTCTTCATTTGAATTTGTTTTTACCTACATTAATATGAAGTGTGACTGATAAGAAAAACATATTGTACAAAGCAGAACCTAGCTGAGGAATGAAGGAAAGACAAATGCGTCAGCAAAATGAACAGCAAGATACAGTATTCTTGAATGAAATTTTTAGACCCACTTGTAAAAATGTACATATTTTTTTTTGAAATTGATGTTACACACACTTTTGTTGTTGTTTGGATGGCTTGATCTCCAAAATATGCCCTGATATTATGATATTACGCTAGGGGCATCACTCAGCCCAAAATTTTCATCACTCAACTTCAGCTTAATAATGCCACTGATGCAATATTCATAAAAGTAAATTTATTTATTAAAATGTTCATACACTAAACAGATTAGATATTAAAAAAATGAATAAAGTAGTAGCATTAAAATAACAATGAGCTCTTTCCATACATTTATCCTCAATTTTATTTTATTCTCACTTCAACAAACACAAAGCATGTTAAATATTATATTAGCATCACTATCTTTATGCAAGATTCTGGCTGAATATCACTTTCCCTAGTATCAGATCATATTTAACTCTTTATTTTCACTAAACTTCTGAGGTCTTTCTTCCTCATCTTAAGATTGGTTAACTGCCATTACTTCAAGGACTTCATGCCTCGCAATACGTATGCATAAAGTAAATATTAGTTTCTTTGTCCTCTGAATATTGATATGTGGTTTAACTATCAAAACCAAACTTGGTAGAATCATTAATTAGGACTGAAATTAGGA
>JAFIDM010014012.1:16040735-16051221 GCA_023159025.1 Thereuonema tuberculata | reverse complement strand
CTTTTTGAGTCGAGCTGATACTCTGGGACGGCCGTTTCGAGCTTATTAGGCTCTCCTCAGCTAGTGCAGGACTCAAAAGGCATACGAGGGGAGGCATTGATAATACATGATGGAGACTGTGATCCCTCAATAACTAAAAGTAAGAAAATAAAAAACAAGAATAACCGTTTTTACGTTGTTCACAGTAATTTTTTTTTTTTCAGTATGCATTAAGTAATTTTTTTATTCACCTATTATCACTTTCTTATTTGTTTAAATCTGAAAACTGTTTTCGGATAAAAGTGACTTGACGGGCGAATTTGAAAAGCTAACACTTGCTTAAATTTTTTTTTTTTTAATTTAAAAAAATCTTTAGAAACACTTGTAATTAAGAAACCAAACCAGGTTTCAACCTGTTAACAGGTCTTCCTCAGTGATTATTCTTTTCGCTGAGGAAGGCCTGTTAACAGGTTGAAACCTGGTTTGGTTTCTTAATTAGGCCTACAAGTGTTTTTAAAGATTTTTTAGTTTTTTAAATTTAAATTTTTTTTTAAGCAAGTGTTAGCTTTTTAAATTCGTCCGTAACTATCACATACGTTAAATTTTATCCGCAAAGTGATTTAAGTTATCTTACAATATAATAAGTCTTGTCTTTTTATTGTCATTTATATTAAACTATTGCTCTCTTTGCTATTTATGTTGTCTGCTCTTTATTGTTTATTTAGGTGTAAGTCATCGACCAATGAATAACTACAGCTGATTAGCGAAAAATGAGCTCGAAAGAACTACTACGAGTGTTTCATTAAAAAAGATAAACTCAGAAGCATTTTTCTATTCTATCCTTATGTTCAGTGAAAGCTCAGTTTTTTTTTTTTTTTTTTTTCCAATTCGAGAATGATAGACTTGATTTTGATGAAAATTTGCACTGAAGATCCTAATCAAAATTCATCCAGTTAGTTTAAAATTTATGATGAACGACGAGCAATACAGTTTTACGATAACACTGGCGAGACAAATAAAGAATGTATTAGAAAATGTTAGTTGGTTGGTTAGTTAGTAGATTTTAATGGCGCAAAAGCATCTGTGGCTAAGCTGCGCCAAGAACGGTAAAAAATTAGAAGAAAAAGAAAAGAAAAGAAAACTAACTGCCTAGATAAGAATGGCCTAGAGAAAGGACAGAGATCAAGGAAGAACAGATAGTGTCCAAAGTAAGATGACAGTAAATCATCTATAGTTTACAGGAGAAAATAAAAACCTGATAATTACAAAAGGTTGGCAAGGCCACATTGGATGAATAAAGCGTAGAACTGATGAAATGGGTAAAGGATTATTGTCATTTAAAAGCAAGGAAATATGAAAAGGAACGTGAAATTTAAAAAGAGGATAAAAGCACTGAAAGGAAATTGAGTATTAGAAAATGTTAAGACTCTCTCAATATGGAATTCATCCTTAATCCACACTTAACGTTGGTAATTTAAGAACGCTGAGCAACCTCCATTTGACATCTGCTAAAAAGGAAACAGGAAAAAAAAAAAAAAAAAAACCTTCTAGAATTGTATACAAGTCCGTAGGGGGTCACATTATCGCTGACCAGATACCACTGGCGAAAAAGGACAAACAAATTAGCCGCATACATTGTTAGGGAAATAATAATAAACAAAAACCTAATTACGATGCTACGCCCCAAACTTACATCAAAATTCCAAAAAAATGTTTAATGAACTGTGAATGGTCTCGAATGCAATTAGGCAATGCAGCATTTCCTATTTATAAGGGTTGTGGGGCTTGAAAATTACACGTTGGAATTTAAAATGAAAAGGAATCTCAGGAGGTCGGGAAACAGTAGAAGAAAAGAAGAGTATTCCTTCTTCCATCACGGTAATAAATAAATAAAAAAATAGCTACTGCATTATTCATCTTTGTTTGAATAGAAATTCCATTTCTTGGGACTTAATTTTCTTATGTCACAGACTATTTCCCTGAAGATTTAGGTCGATACAGATTCATTTTAAATAACTTGTTTATTTAGTAATATAATCTTGCTAAGTCTCTACTACGTCTCCAAGGAAAAGAAGCAACATTTCTGCCGAGATTTTTCTGTCTTTGTTTGCAATTCATTAACAAACTCATAAAACAGAATAATTTACTACCAGGTAATTAAAAATTTTATTATCCTGTTTAGTCTAGAAAAATAAAGAAAAATTACTCTCATGAAATTACCGTTTGTGTGTGTTTAGACACAGGGGCTCCCCTAAGAATTTTTGAATAACGGAACGCAGGACATTTATGGGCAAGGGACCTTTGAATTTGAAGAGTAAATCATTTATCCTCTGACGAAAATTTCGAGATAAGTTAGAAATATATTCATAGAAGAGTAGACAAGTAGAGAATTAACTTTTACTGATGTAAAAACAATTTGAATTGAAATGTAGTCGTATTGTGATGAGCATCAAAAAGGATTTAAGAAAAATAAATAAATAAATCCAAGCAACTTTTTATGGAGAGCAAGCTCCATATTGTTTGTTAAATCTTGAAATTTAGTTTTACAGTTTACTTTTAGTTTTAATTTGATGTTTTCATCTTAAATCTTGAGGCGCAAATGTTTGCAACGTAATTTTGGAAATCTTTGTAGCAAAAACCTCCAAGTTCTGCACGATGAAAAACCTCTGCTAAATACTTACCTCCGTTACTAAGTTGGACTTCGATTGGCTACTTACGAGGGTCGACTAGAAAAAAAATTACAACCGCTAAAATTTAAATTTATGAATTTGCCATAATGCCGGCTGAAACATCCGATAGAGGGCTGTACAACTCAGTCTTTGTCATATGTGTCTTTGGAGGTACGCTTTGTCTTTTCAAAATGGCGATTCGCTTGGATAATTGTTCTCCTATTGAAACTTTAAAGATACTATGTAACAACGTTCAGATCTTCTGAACGACGCCTCCGTTAGGACCATGTTTAACCATACATTACACGGAACAAAGAGAACTTGCTGCAAGGTTTCTCTGCGAAATTTTGGGACATCCGCCATACATTCCGAATTTAATCAGTGATTTTCATCAGTACCCTGCCTTAAAGGATGACATGTCAGGTCAAGATGTGACCCTTTAAGATCATGTTGATGCGGCTGAGATGGACAAACTGATCAAACGCTGTTACAAATGCCTCAATCGTCAAGGTGACTGCATAAAAATAGTGTATCTGTGCTACTTTAACGGCACCACCTTTTTTTTCTATAAAGGCTTGTTTTTCGTACACAAGCTTTGTAATTTTTTTTCTTATCGACATACGTACATTCTCAAGTTTAAGATACGGACTAGTTTAACAGAGATCCAATGAAGATTAAAAAGTACGTATTATATAATGATTGCACAGATGAAGCAGCAGATTGGAAGACATCAATCAATTGCTCGAGCACAGATTTTGTCTCCTTTTGCTTTCGTTAATCAAATGATTTGTAAGGCAATTAATAGTAACATTAACTTCTACGAAATGACGTCATACTGAACTTAAATCACCTTTGCATTTAGACATGATTTGCGACTCCTGATCGACTTTCGCGACATCTGGTTGATGTAACCTTCCTTTTTTTTTCGATTGAGGATGGGGAATGTCAGAGGAATGTCAGAGGAAGCTTACGATTGTTGGTACTTTTGATTTTATTAAAATTTTTGTAAAAAGGCTCTTCATCTTAAGGAGTTGACGACTCCTGACTTCAGAGTGTAAGTATTTTCTATAAAATTACAACAAACTAAAACTACAGTTATTTTAAAAATTAATTTCATAAATTTCAGTAATGCTTAATTTTTCAGATTCTCATATGAATTTCTGTAGATTTTGTTTTTTTCAAAATTTCTACATAACTACTTTGGCAGAAATATAGCCTAAAGGTTTTCACTGTCAAAACGTTTTCAAAAGCCTTCAATCTTTGGTTAATGTTTTCTTTCATTTCAAGATACAGTAGAACCCCTCTCGTCCGCCACTCGGCTGGTCCGCCACTCCGGTTGATCCGACAGTGTTCGAGCCGGCCGAACTTGTCCCCGACTCGTCGGTGACTCACGACCCGTCGCGCCATTGTGTTGTTTACTTGCATATACAGTGACGGTAGATGGGGAAAACGCTCTTAAGAATCGCAAAACATTGAAAAAGCCTAAACTTGAACTCCTTGACAACGCAGTAAATCCGTATTTTTCTGTATTTTCTGATAATCCGACCTTTTTTGCGTTCCGACCATACCACCAGTCCCAAAGGTGACGTTTTAGAGAGGTTCTATTGTATTTAACTAATAGTTACAAAATGGTGTTAATGCATTCGTTTACAACTATATGAATTTTACTATAAATTGAAACAAACAATTAAAACGAAATTTAACGTGTCGTCGTAAATATTATAAAGCCGACTATTTGAGACACCATATCAATATAATACAATAAAAAAAGTCACAACCCTACATTTCGAACCCTCTCCTTATATGGGTCCCTTGTCAAGTGTTGATCCCTTATCCAGATGTTCGTAAATAGAAACAAGACATGGAACAGACAAAGCGGAAGACTAAAGCACAGCCCTCTGAACTACTGTACTACTGAACTACTGTATTTCAGAGGGCCGTGACTAAAGTCACCCCCTGGTGTTCATCTCCAGAGATAGTGAAGCAGAAAAAGCAGTTTGCTACCGATTAAAGCACAGAAAAATAAAAATCGATTAAAATCCATATTCTAAAACATTGGTGGTGGATAAATCCTGATTATAACTACGGAGAAGTCTGATCATACTAGATTCGAAAAACTTATGTAAAGACTTCTCCGTAGTTATAAGCAGGAT
Organism: Thereuonema tuberculata; assembly: GCA_023159025.1. Lineage (NCBI taxonomy): Eukaryota > Metazoa > Arthropoda > Chilopoda > Scutigeromorpha > Scutigeridae > Thereuonema > Thereuonema tuberculata. Next base: position 16,046,420 of record JAFIDM010014012.1, on the reverse strand, counting down.
TGATCCAGCACCAATATTTTAGAATATGGATTTTAATCGATTTTTATTTTTCTGTGCTTTAATCGGTAGCAAAATGCTTTTTCCGCTTCACTATTTCTGGAGATGAACACCAGGGGGAGACTTTTCCGCTTTGTCTGTTCCATGTCTTGTTTGTATTTACGAACATCTGGATAAGGGATCAACACTTGACAAGGGACCCATATAAGCAGAGGGTTCAAAACGTACGTTGTGACTTTTTTTATTGTGTTATATTGATATGGTGTCTCAAATAGTCGGCATTATAATAAAAAAGCAATTTACTTTGATTTCTAGTGTATTAAAGTAATTTTGATTTTATTTAATAATTATTTGATACAGTGTTGATATACTTTCGGAAAAAAGGTTAAGATTCTTTAATTATGAGAAAGTTAACGTTGTTTGCAATTTGGAAAGATACATTACAAAAAAAAAATCAGTTTCCAAAACTAAACGCCTTTAATTTTAGAAGCCACAAAATTAAAACTGAAAACGATGCTGCCTGAAGCTACCAATACTTTTAATGAAGGAGACATTAAAAACCAAAAAACGGATTAATTAAAACCGGAACTGGCCGTAGGTAAAAGAAGAGTTAGCAACTGCGTCGTTAAATGCATTACGCAACTCAGCCGTTCGTCAAAGTGTAAAGATGATGTACTTTTACTGAGTGAATTCCAGAAGAGTACAGGATTGTCCATAAATTGGACAAAACCCTGGAGGAATAAGTTAACATTAACATTAGAAAATAGCAATTAATAAAAAGATTAAAAAATGTACTCTGAGAAACAAGACTAAACATCGTAGATAATGTTTACAAAAGGATCATTTGAGAAAAAGTCTGGGAACCCGTTGATTTATGCCTCTGAAGCATTTCCTGAATAATTTACTTCCTTCTGTTGTAATCTATTCTATGGATTATTCTTAATTAATCTATTCTTAGATTTAGTCTATTAGAAATAGGGAACCTTCAAGAATTAAACTAAAAACAAAAAATACACAGTAAAAATAAAATATAGAAAAATTCATTATGCCAGACTACGCTAGCCTCCAAAAATTTTTCACGCGCTATTTATTGCGCCTAAACATTTATTGACACATTTAAAAGATTGAGACCCCATGTTTTACTAGGTGACATCTCAGGACAGCTATTTCACGCTCTTTAGCGATCATCAGCTGAGAATAATCACGAGCAAAACAACAAGGTCTCAATACTGAGATGGTTAATCTTAGGTTAATAACAAAAATAAAAGCTATTAAATACTAAATTTTTTCTTTTTTTTTCTTATTCCGTAGCTAAAAGGAAGCTCATGTGAGATTTCTTGATGCAAACTCGTACTTAATACAAAAAAGTTTTTTTGGATAAAAATTTCGTAAATACATTTGTTGTTTCATTTTATGTTTTATAATTCTTTAGATTAAACATTTTACGTCCATTTCATCACTGAAACACTGCTGTAAATTAACTTTAACCAATTTTAAAGATCCAGTAGTCACGTAGTAAATCAAATAACAAAACGCTAAAGACCTAAACCAAAGATAAATTATTTAAAGCAGGAAAAGGATTAAGTGAATTTGGTAGCGGTTTCCGTGGGCGCGATTGCATTTATCTATTTATAGACAAACCGTGACATAATTTAAAAAGTAAGGAGAAAAGTAGATAGTTTGTTGAAATCTTTTCGAAATATTCCCCTGCTTCGTAATTTAACAACGTTGTTCATGCTTCGCAGCGCAGCGAATGATCGTAACAACAAAAATCTCTAATTTCAAGCCACTTTAAAGTTTCGAGTTAACTTAAACTTTTTCTGTATTTGGCTTATTTATGCAAATACTTATCGTACAAATGTCAGCTTAGATTTGTTTAAAGATACGTAAATTCAAACTAGACGCCGCCGTCCAATAAACTGCGTTAGAAATAATACCATGCCAAACCTTACACTTTACGAGGTATTTCACGCCTACAATCAAAAAATAAATGGCCCAGCAAAAATGAAGGCGAGCGCGAATAATCCAACGTTTTGTAATTTCAGAAATTAACAATTTAAGAAATGTCTATAATCATTTAAAAGTCTATGTCATTTGGACTTGACAAAAACATTCCTTATTGAGTATTTAAGAAGTTGAACAAAATAAACTTAACCTACCGTCTTCGTCGGGATAGAACTACAGATACTTAAAATCAAACCACAATTGATGAAGTTGGCTACTTTATTCTGATATGTACATATTTTTTCCTACAACAGTGTACTTAACATTTGAGAGTTTTGCATTGCTGCGTAATAGCTGTTGTTACGCGCTCGACCAAATGATCCGGTAGCATAAGCGCACTTTGGAGGGAGGGCCGAGGGCACCCAGCCACCCCTTCTCCTGCCCGAAAATCTCGAGACGATACAGTAGGCTTTTTTTTTTTTTTTTTTTTTTTGGTTGGATAGCCTACTTGGCCTTCTCGAAAATTTTGAAGACGATCTTATTATTATTATTATTTGGCCCCTAAGTTGGCCCACCCCAAAATAAAATCATATACTCTCCTGTCCAGTAGGATACGGATTTTAATCTATTCAAGAATATATAAAAAATATGTGTTTGAATCTTAATTACAACTGACCTACAAACAGGAGTCTTTGTTATCTATAATTATGGAAAATACTTCTCCGTTTTTAACAGAAAAATTATGTTTCTTTCTTGTTTCGCCTATTTCTGATATCCCAAACCAGGGAAATGTCTAATTAGGGAAATTAGAGAATGTCTTTCTGAATATCTATCTATCTACCTATCTTGACAGAATATATATGTATATATATCTTAAGTTCACAATTCATTCATTCCTTCTTCTTCCTGTCTTCTTCTTTCCTTACATGTTTTTCTATTCATACGTGACTCTGTAGTAGAGCAAAAGGTCATTTTCATAAAGCGGGTGGTGGGTGTATGTCGCACTGAAGAGCTCATTTCCTCGCTGTCGTCTCTTTGATGGCCAAAGGCGCAGGACAATGAGAGTAAATGATGCCATAATAACACCCACCCTATCTTCCTGCGCCCCTCCTCTGCTCTGGAGCTTTGAAATCAGCCATGACAAATTTACGGTGCAGTTTCCCCCCACATGCTTTTTTTTTTTTTTGTTATCGCTCACAACAAAAAACGCCGACGGAAATTTCAACATACATAAAAAGAAATCAGGAATAACAAACTGTCTTCGTTATTCTAATGAAAACAGTCAAATTACCTAAGACAAATTAAAGAAAGCTCTTGCATTTAATACCAACAGCATCTATTGTTCCAGTAGAGATATTGCTGCGAACAGCAATAGGACTCCCAGATACGAAAGACAGAGAAACAAAGAAAAAAGGAAAAATAACATTTCTTTTGAAAATCAAAAGTTTTCAAATTTTTGTTCAAAGGAAAGTCGAACAATTGGAAAAATAAAAATTAAAAATCACATTTTTTAATTAATCTTAGTTTTTAAATTTTTCTTCTCTTCTTATAATGAGAATATTTAAATAATAAAGGAGACAGACCTTAATAAAGGAATGGTTGTTAAACCTTGTCTGGGAAGCAAATGTGATTCTACTTCGTCACATCACGTTGATGATCGCTATAGTCTCTATCTCCTCCACTACCTAACCTCAATTTGAAGGATAAGGGTTGATGTTTTAAAATGAATGTTTTTCAGTTTCAGTCTTAGTTTACACACTTTAGAAACAGTGCCTTTCATTATCTGAAGCAGAGAGAAACAACCCAAGAGGCGAAAACAGGTTGAATCCTCTCTGACTTCCCGCAACATTTTTATGCCGAAGATATTAGACAGTTTAATGTTAAAGCAAACTAATCGATAAACTTGCTAAGATATTCATGGATACTGTAATTCGTAGTGATCTAATCACAATTCAAATAGTTATATTTCAAAATTATTTAAACACAATGTTTCTGTGTTCAATTAAATTAAGTAACCTAAATAAATAAAACTAAGTAAATAAAATCTAAGCAGCGGAAACGGAAGCAAGAAAAAGATGAGGGCACGCAAATAGGCACAAGGTGTAGGCACTGCGCCAACTTTGATCATTAATGTTTCTGACCATTTATGCGCTCCAAGCAAATGTAGCGAACACAGTACGACCTCTGACAAACAGAAACACAACCTTCAAAACAACCGTCCGGAAGATGGCGAAAACAGTTTCTGCAGAAAGTAAATATTGCCGTAACCCTGAGAATCTAAGGAACCCAAGACTATTATGTAACTCGAGGCATACATCTTCCGCAAAGAAACAGCCAGTAATTTGTATTTTGATAAGTCTCGCTTCGAAAATTCAATGCGAATATTGTTTCGTTCATTTTTTTTCTGTTAAGTGAAATTTGCAAAACGTAATATTTTAAGCAAATATTTTTACGAAATTTTGAGGTAAAATAAGCACTTGTAATTCTGCTGACCGACTACAATTTCATACACCACTTTGTGATGGGAATACACTAGAAAGCTGATATGTTTAGTAGCACATTCCAATACTACCCTTCAAGTTATCTTTGGAAAGGATGATAACTGTTTGCTAAACCACTCCGAAAGCTAAAACACTATTTAAGTTCTTTAATTTCACTTTACCCATTCACAGAAGTCTTTTAAAAACGAATGAAAATCTTGCAAGACTTTCTACATAGGTACAAAGTTTCAAGAAGTCACAGAACAAAAAAAAAAAGTTATTCAGCCAGAAAGTTTTCGTTTTAAATAAAGTAATCTTGAACAAAACACGTGCCAAAAATGTAAATTGCAACCTCACAGTTTCGGTGTAATCTCAAAATGAAGCCTAGTATAGATAATACTGTATTTTGGCTAAGCTACAAAAGGACACCATTGTTGGATCTTTACGTCGAGTTTTAAAACAGATATAGAAGCAGGAAAACTAATGAAATCTGGATATTATGACTACTTTCTTAAATATGAAAGACCAGTGCAGTAGCGAATTACCGAAAAGTTATTACAGTAATTGTTTTCTTCTCAAAACTCTATAATCATCTACATTGTAGAAGAGATATTCTCTTTAAAATATTATTCACAAGATATTTTGTTTTTATTTGCTAAATTTAAATAATATTTATTTTTATTGTAATGTAACCAAGGAAAAAGTAATGTTAAATTAGAAGATATTTTAACTTTACTATAGTCTTTGTCTAAATAACTTTAATTTTTAGCTATATTATGTTTTTTTAAAAAATACTTAGCTGTGCATTTTAGAAAAAAAAATTCCAGGTTTTCTTTTTAATAATTACTAAGCTTCTCTTAAGTTATCGATTCACTTTTACGTTAGTATTTTTTCTGCTCTGTTTTTTGTTGCGTTGAACTGTAACGTTGTCACGCTTTAAAAAGTAAAAATTTTCAAAGGCTGTGGAATATTAATTTATAAGCTTCCGCTGAAACTTAAACATGAAAAAAAGGGAACATATTTAAAACTAATATATATGTTCATTTCTCATATTCAGTTTCATGTTTAGATGATTTTTGTTATGTAAACCATGATTGGAGAATCTCGTGCTCGGCCACAAAATTCTAAACCATTTTCTCCTGCTTCAGAGATCAATTGTCGACTATAAGTAAAAGTTTTGAAAGAAAGATTGAAAGCCCAATGAAAAGGAAAAAAGAAAAAAAGAAAAAAGCAATTTTCCTTGTCAACAACCGCTCGGGATGAA
>JAFIDM010014012.1:16010943-16021997 GCA_023159025.1 Thereuonema tuberculata | reverse complement strand
TTTAGTTTTGCGAGTTTTGTGGTGAAGACCTTCTCTCTTAATCACGAAATATTCCGTTGGGAAGAAACTTACATCAATAAGTCCCTCGATGAGAGTCTCAATCTCCTTGAGCTTGTGCTGCATCTGCTCTGCTTCGAACGCTTCTCTCTCCATTCTGTTAATTTTCACAGCCAAATCGTGAACTTCCTTCTGAGCCAGAACCAAGAGCCGGTGGTCCGGATGATCCACCTGAGTGTGCTTCAACAGCTCCTGGAAAAAAAAAAAAAAAAAAAACAACTCAATAGAAAACAAAAACAACGTCCAGGTGATTAAGCCTAATTAAGTCTCTGAAAACAACAACTGTCTTTTGTTTATCCACTACAAAGATAATGAGCCCCGGAGAAACAATTAAGATACAGTTTCTTCATAAGCTACTTTTCTTTTTTAATTAAGATTTTGTTTTTCAGAGTTTAAATTCATTAATAATATTTATTACACTAGTTGACCCGTGCGAATAATTCGCAACAAAAAAACCACCTTTGAGAAATAATAAATAAATCCAACAGCTGTCGTGCATGTTAGTTCAACACATTGTCAATAGATGGCGCCTTCTCCATTTTTATAAAAAGGTTGACCCGTGCGAATAATTCGCATGGTATCTTGATCAGTCACCGAATGGTAATGGAAATAAATAAATGAACAGATTGTCAATAGATAGCGTCTTCTACAGTTTTATAAAAAGGTTTTTAAAATAAAGTTTTTTAACGAAAACATTAATTTTAAGCAAATACTCCACATACCTCATTTTAGTATTTAAAATAGTGTTATTAAAAATACTGCAAATTGCGAATTTTCGAGAAGTTTACATTCGTCTTCTCTTTTTCAAGCATAATAACATAAAAGGAATAATACAAATAGAAGCAAAAATGGTTAGAAGTTTAAACAAATTCTAAAAATTCGTGAAGTAATTTAGTTGTTTTACAAAAATATATCAATATGAAATCATTTAATTATTATAATCATTAAAAACATTAAATATTTTTTTTTCAATAATTAATAACGTCAATTCAATGCTGTTATTGTACTATTTATTTTGATTAAGTCTCTCATTAATAAGACAGTTGAAGGGATAACATGAACTCCTTCGTATCTGTTGAAGTTTTTCTCTTTAGTGTTTTTTAAAAACTACTTTCTAAGATTTTCCTTAATTTTAAATCACATTATTTACATAATACTTTCACATTACTCCATTATATGTCCATTATATGCCCTTTTTCCAGAGAATGGAAAGCAATGTCTGATAAGTCCAAATTTTTATTCTTTAGGGCGCTACCATGTTCCATGATAAAATTTGTTTTAATTTTAAACAATTTGTTTATTTTTCGTCATTAGCGGTCAACATAATCTTCAAAATGATATCTCATTCATTTGATGAAGTATTAAGGGAGATAAAAAAAAAAAACACCTTTGAGAAATAATTTTGAGATTAGTGATTAAAAAGTTTACACACATTAAAATATATTTGTTTTTTATTGTAATAAATCGTTTATTTTTATTAAAATATAAATCTTTGTTTGTTTCTTTATCATTTCTTATTAAATAAATGATGAAATATCATTTTTAAAGTGCATTTTATTCAAAAAAGGATATATTTGAAGTTTACGACGCTATAGCATTATTTAAATGTTCTTTCGCTTTCGAAAGATAAGTCGCATCTGTTAAATCGTGTTTACAAAAAGGTTTTTAAAATAAAGTTTTTTGACGAAAACATTAATTTTAAACAATTTGTTTATTTTTCGTCATTAGCGGGGAATATAATCTTTAAAATGATATCTCAATCATTGATTTTGATGAAGTATTAAGGGAGTTATGGCGTACCGACACGAAAACACCTTTGAGAAATAATATATAAGGATTGTATGGCCACAATTTGTTGATTTGTAACTCTCTGTTCTCATCTTCAAGGAGGATTTATTTGTAAATCATTTCTTAATTAAACAGTGAATTAAAATATATATATATATATTGTGGAGGAATTGGCCAGAATTGAATCCAACGAAGTCAAACAAAATGTAAAAATAGAATTTGTCTATAGATAATACGGAACTTAGATTAAAGAATATTATAATGAATGAGCTTTATTTTCTTCCCGTCTTCTTTGCTTTAGATTAGTTGATCAAAATAATATTCCCTTTTTGTTGGTAGAACAATTTACTTCAGTGTAAGAAAAGAATTACAAGAAAGCTTCCATTTAAAACTTCAAAACTCATTTTCAATGTCAAATTTAACAATAAAATAAAATTCTTTGGTATTGATTCAAGAAATGGGAATTAAGTCAATTTTTGATCGAAACTTAATATTGAAGCTTTTTCAATGTGTGGCCAAAATGCTGTTTCTTGCCCCTCTTTCTCTGATCTTCACACTCCCTGTGATTGTGAGTCTCGAAAGATTTAGACATCAGGAAGACTTTCCGGGACCGGGGCTGATGGAACCATGTTGTGGATCACCTGTTTAATACATCGACATTACAAGAGTTCTATCCCTGAGAGCGACTCCTCGACCTTTTCGTTGGTTCGTTATCAATTTGACAAGTTCCATCTGTTCACTGCTAATAAAAGTACCTTTTGAAGCAAACAGTGTTTGTTGTTTCATTGATAGTTAATTAAACATTTTCTCATTGTTTAGTTTTGGGATCGATCAAGCGCTGTTATTTGCTGATATGCTCCGACAGTCTATTCATCTGACTATCGATATTTTGTTTTGGGGAAACAGAACATCCGTTTTTAATACGTGGGCTGCAAAACTAGTCACGTGGGCTGCAAAAATACTTTACGTGAAAAGTTCGTTTGGGTAAAATCAACTAAAAAAAGTTGGCTAACATTGACCATTCACAGTCTCTTCTGATGTCAATTCAAAAAATTCAAATTCAAAATAAAAATAATAAACTTTACTAACTTCGTCCATTTGTTAAAATAACTTTAACTTATGTAATACTGCATATTACGGAATAATTTGAAGTTAATTCTAAGATCATTAAACTATGCTTTGCTACTATTTATTTCCGAAATAAAACAAAACAAATTCAGAAATCACAGAATTACATAATGTTTACTTTGCATTATATTTTTATATTTTTAATTCTCGGTATTTTCTTTTCATAGTTGAAATTAACCAGAAATCAAATAAAACAAATTTCTAATGAAATTCCATTAAATCAGTGACATTAAAAGTGATTAAGTTTCTTAAATCGTTAAGAATCTGAAAGTAATGCTATTTTTTGATATTACAATATTTTAAAATTTTATATGTAATTTTTAACCAGTTTTATTAATTTCATCAAAATTCAGTATTTTTAATTCAAGTAATTAAATAAATCTTGTAATTTATATCTCCTGGAAGGATGAAAGTAGGTCAAGAAAATGTCCACAAGGTAAATGAATGGAGTAATAAAAAATACTGGAAAATGAATGCTTTCAGTCATTTGGAAAGAGCTTCTTCATCCTACAATATTTTCAATAGTTGATAACGATTATCCGAGTAAATCCGAATCCAGGATTCGATGATGTAAACCAGGGTTCGGCAACCCGCTGCCCATGTGCCGCATGCGGCCCGCGAAGCGTCTTGGTGCGGCCCGCGGGGCGTCTAAAGATTTTTCTTTTTTTTTTGTTCTTAAATTAAGATTTTGGCCCTTTTTGGCCCAAATGCGGCCCGCAGTAATCCCCACATAAAATATTTGGCTCTCTTACAACAAAAGGTTGCCGACCCCTGATGTAAACAATGTAACCTGCACTTTCTGTTTTTCAACAATCTTTCTGATGTAGTTTACATGTAAAGAATTTGGTCTTTTGAATATTTATAAGTATTTTTCATCCATACATATATGTAAAAAATTAATAGAATATCTCTTTACTTAATCAAATCTGAATATTAAAATATATATATAAAAAAAAAAAGTAAAAAAAAATAATCCGTGCGAATTTTAATGTGTGTAAAAATATCTTAAAAACATCTGGAAAAACACAAAATGACTAAATTAAAATAGAAACAAAGTTCAAAAGCAAGTGACAAGTTTCGGGCCCGTTACGGGTCCATCATCTGACTGGCGATAGTCCGATGATGGACACGTAACGGGTCCGAAACTTGTTGCTTGGCTTTTAAACTTTATGTTTCGATTTTAATTTAATAATTTTGTGCGTATTCCCAGACGTTTTTAAACACATTAATCCTTTCATTAAGCAATACACTTTCATTTGCCTAAGAAAGCGAATAGCAAAAATCGATGCGACGATCGGAAATGTTGATTATCTATCACATACATAATAATATTCATTCTCATAATAGTGCACATTTTTTTTTATCTTTTATTTGCTTTTAGTAGTATTTAATGTCATTTTCATTTAGTTATTTTTGACAGAGCAACCAACAGTACAAGTTTTCATCGAAAACTCCCGATTTTCGTATTTAATCTCCAAACTGGAAACTAAACTGATAAACAAAATAATTTCTTGTTCGTATAAATCTGTTCATACGATAGGAAATCTTTTTTTAAACAGGAATACGGATAGGTAAATTGATTTTTATTTTTTAAATTTTGGTTGATATCATTAAAATGCTGTCCTCAGAGTTTATAACTTTTATTTTCGATTTCAATAAATTTATATAGTTGAATGAAAAAATTAACGAAACTAATTATTATTATTAAATGTAAATAAAAACAAAAATTATTAAATTCCTTTTTTTTTTCCTTAAGACAAGAAATAGTCGAGCAAAATGTTGAAGCTCTTACCCAGTTTCCAATATGTTGTTCTGATAGAGCGAACTCACGTTTCTTGTTTATGTGCCAAGTGTTGGCATTACACAAAGCCCAGACCGTTTCTTTTAAGTTTATTTTTTCTGTAGGAATTCATCTTCGTATTGTAAACATTCCACGAGAGATACTGCCAAGGCTCCGACCGAATAAATAAGTTAAAGCTCAACATCCCTGTCCAGCAAAAATCAAAAATACGTCAACAGGCAGAGAATATTTTGGACAAAAGTCAAGAAAGTTTTCACAACTGATAAGAGTGGGTGTTTCGAACAACTGTGTCAGTAGGAGGCAAATTAAAGTTCATCTTAAGTTCCTTATCAGCGTAAACAGTTCTCCCGTGATTGTAAATAAAGAGAGCTGCTAATTCAAATCCAAGTAAAGAGGTGGTTGTTTTCTTTTTATCTTATCGTAAGAAATCAAGGAAGAAAGGTGAATCTTATTTTTCTTCGTATTTCCGTTACTTGTAAAAACATTTATCTTTGGTCTCAAGTCGATTTGAAGCAGATGAAACCATTGCTGGCTTCGCTTTCCATCTTGTTTTTTATGACTTGAATAAATAAGTTGATTGATCGAAAGTATTATTATTATTTACTGTTTTCTTATATTTCGATGAAAAATTATTAACTATTTACACTTAATAAAATTATTAATTATAAATTACTAAGTTATCTCCCGGTAAAAACTGAATCAAGCATTTCAGAAGAAAAAACTTTCTATATTATGTTTGATTTTATTAATATTAACTGCCGAGCATCTGTTAACAGCATATGTATATTCCTCACAGGGACTGATAATAGTTCTAAAAGGAAATTATTATTATTACTATTATTATTATTATTATTATTGTTATAAAAGAATGAATGAATGAAAAGCTCTTTGGAAATAAAATATTTGCCTGAATCATGTGATTTTTATATGTTTTTAATAAATCTCGATCATAACTGAATTAAAATTTTATATTAAAATCAATAAAAACATGTACATTATAAACCATAAAAGTGCATTCATTCTTTATTATTTCCATGCATTTATGAATTACCTTATGGGTTGACCCCATGTGATATCCCCTGAAGCAATGAATAGAGAAAGAGACCTATCTAATCGCAATAGATCACGTGAACTTATCGAAAACATAAATATCCAACCTCAATGAAGGTTACGGTTGATATTTAAATTTTATTGATCTCGCTATATACTAAGTTTCATGAAAATGCAGTGTGAGTACAGCGTTTCCTGTGAACGAATAGATGTAGATCTGGCGATTTTGTTACTTTTCTAAGTGTTTGAGAAATGATAGAAAAATGTAAGTTTAAAACTAACTCATTTTCAACAATTTTCTTTTTTGTTTATAAAACGGCCTTTACTTGAAAAGTAAAAAAAAAAAAAATCACTCCTGGGATATTTTAAAAATTCTAAGAAAAAAGTTCATTGCCCTCAACTTCCAAAGAATGAATTATTACAAGTCACTAACAAAATATCCATTATAGGTAAATATTAATTCAAAGTCTAATCTAGTTTCTTTCAGCTGTTTAATTTCTAATGAGAAAAGAGCAAAGTTAAGAAGAAAAATTTCAGTGTCAAGCTATTTCAGTTAGTCCACTGAGAAAACACAAATACAGGACTAGATAAAAGGAGCTCCATTCTGTAACAGAGAATAGTTTCCTTGTTGAAGGTTTGTCATATTCTCAAATAAATAAAAGATAACAGGAGTAGGAGGAAACATTTCCGGAGTGGCTGAAGCCTTCCGGAAATCCCTTCTCTGTCCTAGAGAAACGCTGATGAGCATGAACTAAGCCTACCTCGCCTCTGATATCAGTGCACTTTCCATTCACGCTTTTACAAAATGGTTTCAAGAGAAACATAAGGGTAGTCGTCGGAATGCATTAAAGAGACTGATGGCGGAAAGATAGAAGATAAATAAAGCGGCTGAAAATGAAAATGAAGAATTTGAGAAAAGACCAGAAGGTGATTGGAAATATTCTTCACCACCATTAAGTCATTCTCCACATCAATCTCAAAACAACAGTCTTGAGAGTACTTGTGCTACTGTGCTTGTTTTCAGACTAGAACAGAAGAATGCAAACCCGGAGGCAATCAGATTATTTCTTCTATAGACAGTCCTTGAGATCATCCCACCCTCTATTAAGTGCACAATCTAGCTTTTATCCCGGCGTTTAAGGCGGGCGAGCATCGGAATGGCTTTCGATCTTTGTTTCGTGCCGTAAGGTTTTTCGATCGCAGAAGACGACACGGAAGTTAACCTTTAACCTGATAAAGAATGATAGGCTTCGGCTGAAGAACCGTTTCAATGCTTACTTTGCTGACTACCTTTTAATTCAGTAAAAACTGGTTTATACGTATTTCAAGGGAAAAAGTTTAAATTACTCATAACTGAGAATTACTTACAACTGAGGTTTAACTTTATTTTTAATTTAACTTAAATAAGAACACTCATAATAAACATTTGTGTATTAGGTACATATTTTTAAACATATGATATGCATAACTGTGAAATGTCAATTTCAAAATAGTGTATTCATTTTCATAGAGGTTTTCTGATTTCGTGTTTTAAGAAACTTTAAGGGATGGAATAAAGTACCATATACCCATTACACAATTACAGTTCTAAATAAAGCAAAGACTCACCAAATTTTCCATCACATTGTTATTCACTTTTCCGTATCTGCATAATTTCCCTTTTGTTGACGGCTGCACCTTACAGATTTTGAACCTAACTGTTAACATTCTTCTAAAATTGACTCCTCCTTACAAATGACTGCACATAATGTAGAGTAACTTAGATTTAAGCTATTCGCTATTTCTGCTTTTGATTTGTGCGGCTTGTCTTTCACTTCCCGAATAAATCTCACTTTTCGGTCTAAAGAGTACCTTTCCTTCTATTTTTATTCCTTCTATTATCGAAGGCTGCAAGAGAGAGACTGAATTAAATGAAGGGAACACATGTTTCATCAATGCGAAAATGCATTCAGTTTTTATCTTCGACCGACCTTTCATTAAAAAGCCGCCAGAAAGCTCATGAACTCTATGATTGTATATCGATACGGAGCTGTATATCGGTGCACCTGACGAGTATCTATAGTTGAAAATACGTACAATTCAATCTCGTTTTCAAAAATGTACTATGTGTAAAGACGAATTACGTGTAACTCAGCTTTTAATTAATTTATATGTAATTAAATTTTCCCAGGACCTACAAACAATTGCGTACAAACTAGAATTATGTACAACTGAGTTACGTATAAACCAATTTTTACTGTAATAACAAAGGGTACAATTTTTTATAAGTTATAGAAAAATGCATAATTTTTTAAAATAGTAGTTTCTTTGTTGTCTACACCACTGATGTTGTATCTTAAGAACATTGTTTTAAAATTACTATACGTAAATATTAATTTAAGTTTCTACCCATAAACAAAAAAGGACAGTGATTTTTTTTTTAAGTTTACTTTCTGTCATTTCATTCTATGTTTATTCATCTACAGCTTATTAACATATTTATCGATATCTTAATTTAAAAATTCCGATAATTTATCCTGGACATTATAAGAAAAGAAAGAAAATTATTATCTTTCGACGAAAAAACAGTTTAAGTTATGTAATGGAAACGAAAATTTTAAGAAGAAATTTTAAATAAAAAGTTTTATTTTGAAAAAGAAAAGACTTCTAAATTGTATGTAGTATTTTTTTTTATAAAAAATATTTATTTATTTTAATTTCGAAAGATTTGAAGGCTTTCATCCAATGTAGAATTTCCTAATTAAGTAATTTAATACTAATACAACGAATTGAGATTGAAATGAATACAGTTTGATAAAAATATTGCATCTAAATCAAAATTTTGAGAAGGTGTCAAAATTTGTCTTGCTGTACATGACAGTTCGTCAAAATTCAAGCAAAAAAAATATCAAGCAGCGTCAATAAAAAAATATATTGGTTTAATAATAAAAACAACAGTTTTAAAACAAAACAGAATCAGCACTTGGAATATATCATGATGAAACAAAGTGAGATTTTGAAATAACTTACTAACATTTCAACAATCGATCATAAAATGTTTATAATTTTAGTCCATTCGACAAACAAAAACTTGTATCATCCACTTCGATGATAATTTTGATTTAATTTATATTTTTTTTTCACTAAATTTTATAAAACACATCCTTCTTTTTATATACTATAAATAAATAAATAAATAAATAAATAAATAAATAAATAAATAAATAAATAAATAAATAAATAAATAAATATTTTGAAATTATTTATTAATGAGTTTATTTATTTATTTATTAAAGATTTATTAAAGAATTTATTATTTATTTATTAAAGAATCACAAAGATGCCAGCCTTGCTGTGCAGGGAAGCCAGCTTTTCCTGTGTCGGGCGGTGCTTTCAAATGATGCATTGCCTGACAGAATTCATAACCTGTTTTCAAATCGATTGACTTGAATGGAAAAGAAACTTAGCTTAAGAAGGAGCCATTGAAATTTAATGTCCTATTGTGATCAAAATCTTCAACTGAAACAGATCCCATTTTCAAGTATAAAGGAGACAAAATTGAATTTACGTTTTTTCTTTCTAATAGTTCAGGTGAAAAAGACATTTAATCAATATGCTTAAATAAAGACATCATCGTGGAAATTCGTCGCTATTTATCTTTTCCAACAAAAACTTCGATTTAAGTAAATGGAAACATGCAGATTTTTACGGTGGGTAAAATTAATAGAGCAGTCCCAAAAAAAAGGCCACACACACACTACCTATCTAAAAATATTGAAAACATTAAAAATATTTAGTATACGATCAGGTTTCGAACCGGACTCGCCTGCCGTTTTTTGAGTACACTACTGATATCAATATATTGATGTTGTACTCAAAAACGGCAGGCGAGTCCGGTTCGAAACCTGGTCGGGTATTAAATATTTTTAATGTTTTCAATATTTTTAAATAGTTTGTGTCTGGCCTTTTTTGGAACTGTTAAACTGAAACATTTAAGCCAAATATAATTTTTTATTGCCCTTCGTAGTATGTTATTACGAAAATATCTTTTATTTTTGTCGATCTATTCTTACTAACTTTTTTGTTTCTCACCATTTAAAACCAGCAGTAAAATGGAATTTTTTAAAGCACCGTTCTATTTTTGATGGATATTTATCCAGTTAGGCATCTATAATTACAGTAACTCAAAAACAAGTGAAAATAAACTTAGGATGACAAAATTTTAACGACAGGGTCATGGTACCAAATACGTGTTTTATTGATTTTGATACAATGTAGACCCGTAAAATAATGTTTAAACTAAAACGTTCTATTAAACATGAATTTTTCGTCAAGATGTTTGGGGGAAAAAAATAGTTTTTATCCACAAAAGAACTGAAGCTTATAATAAATAGATTAATTACACTATAATCTCAGAACTGAAGCTTCTTAAAAAGAATATTAACTTTTGTTGACAATTTGTCTGTCCGTCTGTGATATGTTATTAAAATGATACGCTTAAGCCGTTGGACCTACCAGATTCACAATAATACATTTGCTTCGATTTAAATATTAGCACAGAGAGAAATTACCTTTATTTGGGATTAAACCCTGATGAAGTGTTAATAAACGTCAGAAAGAAGACGTTTCTTTCTTTTTTTTGCTAAACAGATGGATTTATTTTAAAACTTCAAAATTTCGAGACACTGAGGATATTTTTTTTTTTCAAATATGGCTAAGAGATGTTATTGATAATAATGGAAAGGAGATGTTTGGTTATGATATGATTTCTTACCTTGATGAGCAGCTCGTATCGTGGTATCCTCTGTACAGGCATAATGAGCAGAGCGTCTAAGGTCAGTTTGCCTTTATGTTCTCGAGACATATGCTGGAAAAACAAAAACTCATTAGATATAACAATCGAAGTCAAAGATGAAATAATACATAATATCTTTCCAAAAATGACCGGTATATCAACAGAAGAATTAGGTTCAGGAAATGAAATTCAAGATAAACATTATTTAAATTAACTGAGTTATTTAAATAAAGTAGATTGAGAAGCATTATAATATCATATAACATTCTACAAGATTTTTGCAAATGGGTAAAGTAAAAAATTCAGAGAAACGTAATTATGTACTGAGAATGCCATTAAAATCCAGGAAAGACAAAGAAATGTTCGATTTTAGGCAATTCTTTATATGGATGAAGGAATTTCAGAGCGAAATCTTAATCTAAGCAGGAACTAAGTCTATTCCTGCTTAGAATATTT
>JAFIDM010014012.1:15984818-16010933 GCA_023159025.1 Thereuonema tuberculata | reverse complement strand
AATAAATGTAAATTATTACATTTTAATTTAGAGATGTTGAAGATCTTATATCACATTGAATTTTTGTTGATGAATTTTGGTAAACGTTTAAATTTCAAATTTAATCAGCGGCTAGAAATCAGATTGTTTCATGTGGATGAACATATTTAAGTTCATAATTTTGTATCGCAAACAAATGTACCTAAGGCTTATAAAATGCTGGCATAATGTATAGTGACGAAAAATGAGAAATATTTCAAAACTCGCTTAACTGTTGGATTCAGCCAAAAGATTTTTAAGAAGATTTTTAAATTAACAACGAGCGGTTTGACAGAATCGTATATCTTTCGAAAATCACCCTCTGTTAACTGAATTGACAAGATACGAACGTTGCTTGACCGGAACTGAGCAATGACTTTCATAACGAGGACATTCACAAAACCGACAATGGAGGTTCTATCTTCAATTCAACACCGGTCATGGCTTTAAAATTTATGGATGAAAAACGCGTTGACGATGAGCTATTGAAGAGGCGGCGCGCGTTCCCTCGGACGGAAGAGATTTTCCTGATGGAGAAATCTCATAAACCGCAGTGTTTTAAGAATGTGAAGCATCTTCTATTCAATTATATTGAGAACACTAAAGCATGGCTGAATGATCAATGAAGAAGCCAACGACCAACGAAGCCCTGCGGAATCCTATTCTCAAGGGCCAAAAAATTTTTGAAATTTTCTTGATAAACATCATTAAAGTTTAGTGAACGTCATCGTCATTATATTCTTTTGAGTTAATATGTATTTTGCAAGTTTATATTGTTTGTTGTCTGTTACATCTTCAAAATTACAAAAGCGTCGAATAAACACTTCCACCCTAAAAACCTTTTAGGTGGCTGTTTGAGGTATGAATTACGGTGAGATGTTAGAGAAAAAGATTAGAGAAAAAGATATTTATGTACAGCATGCCGCGGTTATCTTTCTGGAGAGGTCTCATTGAGCTTTTTACTGGCAAAAGATGTTTCTCAGCTTCGCTTCACAGCAGAACTCCGGATACCGGTCGCATGAGTGAATCAAGAAGTAAACAAACCAAATGTGGGACATCATAAAACACTTTCTTGATAATTTAACTTTTCTACCTGAGCAACACTAGGTTCTATTTCTGAGCAATTTCATAAACCAAGACAACCATTTCAATTATTAACAACTTACATCAAGAGGTCATGAAACCTTGGTAGTTTTCTTCTTGGAAGAATTTTGTACTTCTTCCGTAATTTTGATCTTATTAATTCCGTAATTTTGATCTGTAAAATTAAATATAGTTCATAATTTGTAACTAATTTATTATGAGACCCGAGGTTTGGATGAAGTAGAGTTTCTCTTACAAGAGAATAAGTATTGTTAAAGAATAAAAATCAACTTCAATGGCGGTACATTAGTTTCTTTTTTGTGCTAAGCCATTTTAGACAAATACTAACAAATAATACCTAGAAATTATTGGTTTCCTAATTATTTGTTGTCCGCCAAAATATGGAAATAAGTTTATTTCCGTAATTGTTATTTGAGCTCTTCTAATATTGGACTTCATAAATTCATTAGATTTTATTTTGTTGCATTTTCCTAAACGTATTTTCATATTCAGGTACTTGCAGAATAATTTCTCTAATAACCGCGTCTTTATAAACTTTATTTTTTTCCATAAAATAACTTATGATAAGAATATTCAAAAAGTAAAAGCAAATCATTTACAAGTGGTAAATTCAAGCTGTTTTCATAAAAAGATAAACAATTTTTGTACTCGATAAAGATGAGGGGTCGTATCTAAAATTTGCTACAAGCCTTTGAGTTCTACATATGTGTACTTGTATTTGTATTGTTGTAAATACTGAATTGCTTTTTTTTCTTAATTCTTTAAACCTTATCTAAGACTTATAAGATGTGCTGTGAAGGTAAGGGGTTTTCGGAAATTCAGTTTTCGTTATTTGTTTTTCTCATGTTTTCTGATATTACAAATAATGACAATGAAGGACAGTCTTTCTCCTCCACGAAGAGAAAAAACATTGATCTCCGAGATTATAACGCAAAACGATCTGTAGGTATCTGATTCAGAGAAATAGACACAAACCCTGGTTGAAAGCTTTCCTAGTCTTAAGTGATAGCAGCAAAGTTCACTGAAGTCCATCTTGTGAAGGATAACAAATAGTCTGATATATCACAAAAAGACTGACATCTAATGTAAGGTTACTGCATTTAATTGTAAACATCCATTTTCAAAGAAGTCATAGAGAACTGCTTGAAAAATGTTTAAGACATTAGAAAATAATTTTAAAAAAATACTTCTATGTAAAACATCAAATATTATTATTATTGGAAAAATAATAATAATACAGAACGTAGCTTACTTGTTTGTGGTAATTCTAACAAGTGCGTAATAAAAGTTCACAACTACGAATAATTGACACATAGTTGTTCATCAATTTCAGTGGGAAATCGGTGAAAATTTTATCTAACAAAATGTGTGAAATTCACAATATCTTAGAATAGAAGCTAATTTGGCATCTGATATGTTGGAGTTTGTAAGTCTAATGCAAGTTTGGTGTTGGTTATGTTTAAGCTCTTCACATATACATAAATTTTCCAAGCTTTTCGTTTCGCAAAGTAATGAAACTGGGGATTAGAAAGGAGAACCAGTGAAATAAGAGGCTTTGTTTACACTAGCGCCAAAGTCTCCAATGACAAGGTAACCACGAGCATTCACAGAGAAAGGATACATGGTTTCAGAAAGTGTTGTAATTGTAGCATCAAAGACAATGAGAAACACGACAGCAACCACGAGCAAAATAAATCAGGATAACGCTATACAATGGGAAAGACGTGACAAAGACAAAGGCGATTTAAACAAACATCATATGAACTTATTCAACTTCACTGTTTGGTTTAATGATTGGTAACAATCTTCTTTGAAGAGTAGTCTTTTCTGTCTCTGCTTTTTAAGGAATTCCATTAAGTTTAGCACAATATGCAAAGATAATAAAGCAATGCATATTGTGTTTATAAAATCCACTGAATTCTTTTTATATAATACATTTTGTGATTTCTTAGCGATTTGGAATTCAATTATATTCCGTGTTTTCTTGGAGACTTTTTTTTTATATGAAGAACTAGCTGTACCCGGCAAGAGTTGCAATGCCACTCAATGAAAGAAAGAGTTTGTGTTTTAATTCTGCTTTTATTGAAGTGCTTTTGGATATACAATATTTTTTGTTTTCCCACCTGGTGCATACACGAATAAATTAGGTTTTCCGATGCGTGAGCAGGCCACATACAGCTGTCATATGTGAAGCATGGATTTTCCAAAAGTTTAGTCCACACACTTGTAGCGATTGTCCCTGAGCTTTGTGATAGTCATTGCAAATGCGAGTCGCACTGGAAACTGCAAACGTTGAAACCGGAAATACGCTCATTTGTTGAAACAACTCGCGCACCATATTGAAAAATGGTTCTACTAATTCAGAAACCTTTGCGGGCGTGCGCACAACTCACCAAAGTTTCATCGCAACCTGATGAATGGTATAGGAACGCATACGGGACAAACAAACAAAGAAACATTCATTTTTATATATTAAGATAAAGGGGGGGGGGGGGGGAAAAAAAAAATCCCTTTATTGCTAAAAAAAAAAACCAAAAAAAAACCTAATAATTTACAATTTTTCTATAGCGTTTTTTCCTTAAGAAATCGAATTAAAATTTCAGGTAATAGCATTTATTATGGAAATTATTCCACAAGTATTCCTTACCTCCTGTTTTGAATTGCTTATCCCATTTTTGATATTCAAATGACTTAATTCATAAACTCCAACATACGCTTAAGTTTTAAGTCCTTGAAAACTTGACAATTAAGGCTCTAATAATGAAGTCATCGTTCTGTCTATATTTATAACAGTAAAGTTCAAAAATTCACTTAGTATGACGTTTCCTTCTCTGAAGTCTGCCTCTCTAAGTTCTCCAGACACTTGATGCCGTTTAATCAATTCAACTGAACAAATACATTGTATTTCAAAATGTTTGCTCTAGTAGTAATTTTCACTAATCAATCTCTTACTGATTTTTTTCTATGGATTTTAGTAATTACTTCAATAGCAGTAAGTGATAAGTTGGCAGTTAGAACTTTTAATAGACGACTTCCCAGATTTCGGATACAAAGTATTCGAATTTCTTTCTTTAGTATTGATCCAGAAGCACTGTTTAACGTTAACCAAAATACATTAATTCTAATAATATGAGCTAAGTTAGATACTCAAGATGGAAGCCTTGCTTTAAGATGACGAAGTAAATAAATTCTATAGGTATCTTAACTACTATTATAAAAGCGAAAATCTGTAAGTTTGTTCGTTTGTTTGTCATTCAATCAACGGCGCAACGGATTGGAATGAAATTTTGCATGCAGGTAGTCTAGGACACGGATTAGCTACGGATTTTTATCCTGGTCGATCAAATAGTTCTCGTGAGATGAATAAAAAACTTCCCAAAACTGTCCTTAGATGGCGCAGTTTTTAATGAGTGCATTTAAAACGTTCCCAAAACTGGCGATAGATGGCGCTCGCGCCGTTTTAAATCGCTCCACAGATCTCAATAAATGTACGATACGTTTAATTAATACGTTGGATATCAATTTTGTACTGCATGCATTGTTTAAAATTCAAACTTTAATTTAGTTTCAGTTCTAAGTTTTGGTTTTTACTTTACTTGATGTAATTTGGTTTTTCGAATAATTAATGCAAGGCTTCTATAAATAATCACTTTGCAACCCAAGAAACTTAAATGTTTCAAATCTGAATTACTATGTTAATTATTGCTGTTATGATTCTTTTTCAGAAACTAAACTTAACACACTGAAATAATAAAGCTTAATTAAATCAAAATAATTAAGCTTAATTAAATCAAAATAATTATTACTTAATTAAAAGAAATAAGTATTACGTTTACGAAGGACGGGTCTATACACAAAAATTCAGCTTTATTATTCACTTATGGTTGAACGATAAAATTAAAAGTAAATAATTAATAATTATAAAAAAGTTAGAAGAATCGCATGTTGTTATTTACCTTCAAAGAAACTAAAAGAAAAGAATTAACTTCATTCTTTAGATCCAAATCAAAAGTTGTAACAATAAATCAGAAGTGATTCGTAAAAAACTTGAAGACAAATTTTTCTTCCAAAAGAAATATGTGAAGGGAACTTTGTAAATATGTTAGCAAAGTTTTTTTATTATTGTTATTGTGAATACAGTTACCAAAAACTTAATAAGACAAGTTTAACTTAAAATTTCTAGAACCCTTGATGAGCTTTGAGGTTCTATTCTACTCTTACATCGGGGATCCATGGTTAAACCTCACTTGTACTGCGACCTCAAGAGCCTATTCTGTCGACCTGGGAATTAACAAATGACCAAAAGGCGAGCAACAGCCAGAAGAAAGTGAAGACAAACATAGGAAAGAATTCAACGGGATTCGAACCCAGATTCAGACATAGTACCTAAGTCAGTAGACCATTACCTACAGCGCTCGGCTCTGCCTGAACGGCACCTTTAAGAGTACTGTAAAACGATAATGGTACAAATAACTGGAATAACAGGTAAAGAACAAAAGTTAAAAATATCTTGTCGTTATAGCATCAAAAAACAAAATACTTAGGTGATTTTGATATTCCATCTATTTTAACGATGAATCAATTTTAGTGATTTAAGTAATAAAAGAATTACAGAATGGGAAAAAATAGAGATTTAATTAAAATAAACATCTATTTACAGTGCCATAGTCAGTGTCATAAATCCATAACTGTTTGTTGGATTTTTTTATTAATCAAGTTTTATTACTTTGTAATCAAATCATAAATTAGTTAATTCAGTGAACAACAGAGCCAGAGTGTTAAAACTACGAACATATTTTCGCTACAGAATAATAATAATAATAATAATAAAAAGAAACCAAGTAAAAGAGGAAATAGAAAAAAATAAAGTTATTACACAACCGAGCAAAGTTTTAGATTATAACGGCTGAATCACATTCAAAATCAACCGAATTACAATCAGACACCGTAAAGTTGTCATGCAATATACCAAGTTTCACGAAAATGCAGGGCGAGTAGAATGCTTCTGTATAACGAAGAACGAAAAGATGATCTGCAATTTTGTTACTTTTTACAAGTGCCGAAAGTGCTTACAAAATGATAAGAAAAGCGTAAGTTTAATGCTAACTCAATTTCAACTCAATTTCCTTTTTCCTTTTTTTTGCTTTGAAATGGGCTTCTTTTCTTGAAAAGTTCAAAATCACTCCTGGGATATCTTAAGTATTCTAGGAAGAAAGTTCATTGCCCTCAACTTCCAAAGAATGAATTATTACAAGTCACTAACAAAATCCATTATAGCTAAGTATTAATTCAAAGTCTAATCTAGTTTCTTTCAGCTGTTTAATTCCTAATGAGAAAAGAGCAAAGTTAAGAAAAAAAAATCAGTTTCAAGCTATTTCAGTTAATTCACTGAAGAAAAAAAAAAAACTGATGTAAGGAAACTTCATTCTGTAGCAGCGAATCGTTTCCTTGTGGACGGTTTGTCACATTCTGAAATAAATAAAAGATAGCAGGAGTACGAGGAAACAATTCTCAAAAATACGTACCATACGTTGTAATTCAGTACTATTACATATTTGGTATCCAATGGTCGAGTCGTTTGTCTTCAAAGGAATGCTTACAATTCAATTCCATTTACTGTTCTTAACTTACAATCCCTACGCTGATTCTTGGTAGTTTTAATTGGGAATTTTCTTCAAAACTTTTACATTGCTCAGGACACGTGACATAGCATCAGCTTTCCTGAACCAGGAATTATTTTAAATAGTTATGATGGAGAGTCAGATAAAAGTCAGATAAAAGAATAAAGATTTGTGTATCAGAAGAAATGAATTATGTTTATTGTAATACTTTAAACGTAATGTAATGGAGTTTATTATGAAAAGGTATGTTTCAGATTGCTGTAAAGCAACTTTAGAATATGATTATATTTTATCATTTTCCTTCCATTGTTTTCCTAATTTTTGTAAAAATTATTAATAACTGATAACCGCGTCCATATCATTTTTAGCGACCAAAATCGGTATCTATTGCGTTTGTCCTGTCCGTCCACCCCTAACAACTCCCGAACGAAAAGTCGGATCGAAAAATGGATTTCACCATCGTGTTCAGAGGTCCAAACACTGTTGGAATATGGGATACTTTCAGGGGCCAACGCTCCCCTCCCCACCACCATGTTCGAGATATTTGGCATTCTTGTCATTGGCTTTCCGCTATTAGCTTAAATGTTAGAAATATTACCACCTGATTTCAGTTTTCAGCTATTGTTGTACTTCCTTTTTATTATTATTATTTATTATTATTATCTCTCGCTTTTAAATTTATGCTATAGCACAAAATTCTATTCACTTGTTTTATCTTTCCAACAACCAAATGTAAAGGATTCTCTTTCCTTAGGCCAAAACAAATATTCCAGGCAATTTGCTTTGTTTGTGTTTTCAATGACTGTTCTTTCTGATTACTTTGGAGGTAACAACGTGTAGAAATCACTTGGAAAATGCTTTGTGAACCGCGCATCTATTGCAAAACTGAGCGGAAGATGTCGTCACGTGGTCATTCCAAGGGAACTTCAATGCTTTCAAAGTAGATGAATTGAGAATTTTTTTTTTTCATTTTCAAGAAGACCGCCCAACATTGATGTGTTTTTCAAAACAATTTGTAAAATAAATAAACTTGCAGAACTATGCCTTGTCAATATCTGTAGGCGATTTCGTAAGTTTGTTTTGCACCTCTTTCTTCGTTACTTCCGCTTCATTCTCTCCTCTGGCAAGACTATCTTCTAAGATGCTAAAACTGCAATGGGATTCGATAAAAATTGAAACGACAATTCACTACTCAGAATTGAAGCGCTCCAGAAATTAAACTCTTATCTCAGTGTTGCCTAAAGGATTTCTCCTATTATTCCAAGAAATACCACAAGTTTGTTGAACTGGCTTTTGAAGTGTTCACCGCTGTACTCTTTCGTAATTACTAAGACAACAATTAGATTGACGGAGAGCAAAGAAGAAACGAAGAAGAGAAAACAACAGGTAATACTTCCGGCTGAATTGATTGCACGCCGGTGTCTCCATCAACCAAGTGGCGTGGAACACAATCACAGCCTTGGGGTCCACTAATGACAGACCGAAGTTAAAGACGACAACCCAGACACAAGTCAACCTAATTATTCGTCCTTTGAGCAGAAAGGGCTTCTTTCGATTTAAAAGGACACAAACTTTTTAAATATATATTTCAATCATCATAGGCCTAAATAATTTTGCGTAACGTATATATTACCAATATCTGCCGGCATCAAAATATTACTAGTTATTTGCTATTCCTTCTGCACCTTACATTTCGAGTTTCCTTAGCTAAAAGATTAATTTACTGTAGTTAAGTTGCTTCATCGTCTAGAGGCTAACGTATAACAAAACCGTCAGACATCTACCATTGTCTAAAGCTATCATAAAATTTCACTTCAGTAATCAATAAGGATTTATCTTGGTCAAAGACCGACGGACAAGATCACTTCAACTTAAAACCCTTAAGATATTTGGATATCTCACCTTAACCCTTAAGATATCTCTGAACTCTGAAGAGATTTTGTCAGTTTTCTCTACGCAAATGAAGAGCTATTAGACGTTAGGCTAAACCCAAAGCACCCTTTAGTAATTTTGATTTAACAACCAGATATAAAAAGAAAGAAGAGAAAAGTAGGAAATTTAAAAGCCGGTTTCAGATTTCTGAAGATCTTTGTTAGTTGGCTAATGATGTTACTGATATTATGCTATCTTTGTTTTAATCATTAATAAATTTTAATTAGTGCTATGTATTGTTGAGGCGACCCAACAGAAAGAAAGCATCCGTTATTTATACCACCTACCACATTCTACAGAATTTAAAGCGGACAGTAATCATAACGACATAATACGAAACTAAGCAGGTTTCTTAGTGAAATCCTTGATTGTCATCTAAATATCTGCTCGTGCTCACTCTCCATACGCTAGACTGGAATCTTCAGTCAATATTTCATCATTAAGAACTTTAATTGAAATGAAATAACTTCCTGTCATTTAAGATTGTTGTAAATCATATTTGAATTCATTTGTAGTTTCTCGAGACACCAACATAATTAGGCGAAAAGAAGCTGTACAACGCTCTTATTGGCGTCTATTTAAAATAAGTGAATATTTTCTCTTTCCAACATGTTTTCTTGTGTTTCATCTGCTGATCTGTCACCAAACAATCTCTCGTTTAATTCCGTATTGAGTTTCCGTATTTTATGGAAAATTAGGAACTTTCTTTGCACTTCATTCTCTAGAAGCAATTTTAAAACAGGAATATGACTATTTTGTATTATTTATCATGTTTGAAAGTGTGATTGAATCTATGGTATACTTTTATATCAAATAATTTTTCTCGTCGTAAAAAAGCTATTTGTAAGGTGGTATTCCAATGTTGCATGCTCAGTACAACTTGATACACATTTAAGCATATAATAGTCATTTATGTTAATACATAATAAATTAATTCAAATAATCCTATTTATATCAATAGTGGGTCATTTCATGAAATTTTGCAAAAGCATAAAGATTCATGATGAAAGTGTACATTTTGATTATAAAACCATACTAATCTACAATAGTATTTTAGTTTACGTTTATGGTATTAAGGTACAGGACAATTTGATGGCTTACGAAATTCATATATGATTCAGAATCTATCACAATTTAGATTAGATGCAAGTTTTCTTATATTTGAAGAAATGCTTAACCCAATATTCGGCATCGAACAAAAATCAGTGGGCCTCCAATAATGAAGATTAAAAAATAAGTTGTTAAAGGGTGAGAGAGATAGATTTGCAAGCCCAGTGAAAATAAGACAAAAAACCACTGATCAAAGCTGTCGAAACCACAAGGGGTAAAAAAACCTATTGAGAACCAAAGAGAGAAGCTCAAGCTATATAGTGGCACAACTAAGAACTACAAGCGCAGAGGAAGATGGGTGCCGGTGATAAAGTGGTAGACATAAATCTCTTTTTCGTTTTTCAGTGCCATGTGAAGGGAATCATGTGGAGAAGCCTTACCTACCATTTTTCTTGATTTCTCTCTTTCCATCAACAGAAGACAGCGAGAAACCATGCAATGAATTATCAAGTAGGCTGCATTCGCTAGAGTCCACAGATGGGAAAAAAAAGGACATCGAAACATACAGAGCCGGTCACGAAATAAAATCTTCAATAAGCAGCATGTTCAATTCTTATATTAAAATACTTGTAATTAGAGTAGTTATTACATATAGTACTGTCTTATTTTGTATTATTTATTTGATTCAATATTTAAAAGTGAACGTATAATTTTAATTTATATAACTGAAAATTCACAATAGTTCTCACCTTAAATATAATAAATCTAAGACACCAGGAACAGGAACGAACGTTAACTGAAGGATATGGAAGAAGATTGAAGCATCACCCAGAAGAGCAACATTTTATCGATCTCTTAAAATGAACGCCGCTCGTTTCGACCCTTCAAGGAGAAACCTTTTTATTTTTATTTTTGCATTTAAGTATCTAATACTAATTGTTAATCAAAACCGTCAAATGTTTTTTTGTTTTGTCTCATGTTAGCTTCGTTAATTGCATATAAAAAATAAATAAATTTAATGATGAATTAAGATTCTCAAGTCTCCTTGAGTTCATTAAAAGGAAAAAGTGCTTTAGGGAAAATAAAATCATTAGATCGAAACATTCAAAAAGGCAGTGATGATATCAATTAGGTTTACGTTGAAGAAACCATCTGAATTTGAATTGCTTTTCATTAGACACGTATGATAAAAATAAATACCAAGGGGTATTAATAGGTTTGGTTTATAATATTCTTTATGAATCAAAGGAAAGAAAAAAATGTTAATATATATGGTTAGAAGACAATTTTAAGTCACACTACACCATTCATCCACCTGTACTACAAGCGTTCATTATCCTAGGAACTTGAAACTTGAAGTGTAGTTGATAATACATTAGAAGTTAGTTCTTTATTAAGCATTTACACGTATTTATTAAAGGTAAAGACTAAGGGCTCAAAAACACCAAAAAATGTTACCGTAGCAGCGAATAATCAAGTACATCCCAAAAACTTATTTACTGCAGAAAACTGAAACCAGTGGCGTCACTAGGGTTGGTGTCACCCAGTGCGGGAGCTCATGGTGTCACCCCCTCACAACAGAGCCAGCCGGCGCTAGGAGGGTGCGGCACCAAAAAAATGGACAATGCTATTTTAACAACCAAAAAAAAAAAAACAATTTTTTAAAGAAATATCAAAATTATTATGTGAACGTAAATATTAATTAATAATTTTTTTAAGTAAATATATTAAAATGCTCAATTCCTATAACACAGGTATACGGCTTATAAGTATACCTAATAGGATTGACAAACATTAAAAAAAAATTACTAATCATTACATGGTAATAAACCAACCATTACATTACATTAAAATTTACAACAAAATTACATTAAAATTTTTCAATCTCCTATGACATAAGGTTGTAACAGTTCTGTATTGGGTTTGCACAATCAGCAACTACCAGAATAGTGTGCAACAATAGAAATTACATTGTGTCATTGAATCTCAACTAAATCAGAACTTTGCTCTCCTGGCCTTTAAAGCTGCAAACTTGTCAATTACTTCATCGAAATCAACTCCTTTCACAAAATCACTTTCGATTGATAATATGGCAAGATCAGAAAGCCTTGACTGTCCCATGGTAGATCGCAAATAGTTCTTTATGATCTTTAGCTTCGAAAAACTCCTCTCACATGAAGCCACAGACACACAGATTGTAAGAAATAATTGTAGGCTCACTGAAAGATATGGAAGAGATTCTAGGAAGTCCCATTCAGCTATGAATTTCAAAACGTCAAGTACGGACCAGTCTTTGGCTTCTTCGAGATCAATCTCTGCTGCCTTCAGGTGCCTCCTCAGCCTTGGTATTTCTAATAAAAGCTCTTCCTCTGATAACTCATCATAGAAATTGGACAACTTTGGAATGGACACCAGTAACTCTTCTTCAGTGGCAGATATTAAACTCTTGACTTGAACAGCCTCAAACATGGCTGCTACTTCCTTGATGGCTCTTGATCTGATCTGGAGTTGAGAATGGAAACGATCAATACACTCAAGCATCGCCCTCTTGTTTTCTTCTTGCAGAGTTAGCCAAGCATCTCTTGTCTTCTCACCTGTCATCCTCTTCTTGAACCTGGGTCTGCTCCCTACTGAAATTCCATATTGGTCTGATTTTAAAAGCGCCAGTTCAATTGCCTGCTCCACTAGATGATTGCGCTGCTCGTACAGAAAAAGTCTTAGCGTCTCTAGCTTTGTCACCACCTTGTCAAGAGTTATGCCCTTTGTCTGAAGGTACAGCTGTGTAAGATTAACTTCTTCAAGTACATAACACCAAAAGTAGAGGTAGCACAGAAACGTGAAATTGCAGACAGCTGGTAAAAGACCTCGCGCTTTACCTCTTGTGTCTAAATTTTCATCTGGATCACACAGAGCTGCAATTGCCGCCACACATTCATCGAATTTTTCTTTCACTGCCTTTACTGCAGCATGATGAGAACTCCAGCGTGTTGTTGATAGTCTTTTTACTGAGACTCCAGTGTGGTCCATTAAAATATCCCATCGGTGAGTGGAAGCAGCAAAGAAGGAAAACATTGTCTCAAGAGTTCCAAAAAAAGTCACGCACGACGCATTTTCAGCAAAAGAGTGTTGACCGCACAAGTTAAGCGAATGGTCCACACATCCATTAAAAATAGCTTTCCTGTTCTTTCTTTTCAAAATGGCTTGTACACCCCCATGGATTCCAGTCATATTCGCTGCATTATCGTAACCTTGAGCGCGGCACATCATAATGTCGAGTCCATCGCTTTCCAGATTTTTAATAATATCAGAACAGAGGTCATCAGCTTTTTTCCCCTTTAAAGGGAAAAATCCTAGAAACACTTCTTTTACTTCAACTTTTCTATTGTGAATTTTTACGTATCTGATCACTTCGGACATTTGGTCAGTGTGTGATGTGTCAGGTGTGCTATCGAACATCATCCCAAAATACCTGGCAGATTTTATATCCATGACAAGCTTCCCCTTCACATGATTTGCTAGAACATGTATGAACTCATTCTGAGTTTTTGGTGCAAGATAAGATACTGATGCTTTGAGTTTACATGTGCTTTGCTTTAATCTCATTAGGTGCTCTTTCAGCACTGGGTCGTATTTAGAAAGCATCTCAACCATTTCAAGAAAGTTTCCTTTATTCCATGAAGATTCATCTTCATTGTGGCCCCGGAATGGCAGATTTTGCTTGGGGAGAAACAATGTAATATCGAGCAACCTGTGCAAGATGTCTCTCCACTTTTTCTTCTCTATGCCCATCAAATCAATGCTTTCGGCGACAATTGTTTTGTGCAGTCTTAGTCCTGCTGCCAATGTTTTCCATTTTTCAAAGGAACGTAAGTGCTCTTCGGATGTCTCATGATTATGTACTTTCGGGCTCAGTTTCCACCACATCTGAAACCCAGTCACAAATTTGGATGAAGTATCTGTAGCATTAACGGCAAAGAGTCGGCAGCAAAAACAATATAATTTCTCACTGACGAGTGAGTAAACCATCCATGATCGCAACAGTTTCTCACCATTTGGCATCACCTTGTAAAACCACTCTTTTGATAGCTGGCGAACATCTCCTTTTGCTTTTGGATCTTGCCTTGTCGCAATTCTGAAAGGGCCATCTTTGTTCTGGAGAGAAGCACTACCTCTTTTGATGATTTCAACTCGCAAATGATATGGAACTGGTATATTCCAAAAAGAAGCATCATCTAAAATATTCCAATTTTTCCCCTTAACCTCATTCATCATGTCATTTACAGTATCATGGTTAGAGTCACTTTCAGTCCACTCTTCTGCTTCAAATTCATCCATTTCCTTTCCTTGTTTTTCTGCTTCATTTTCTTCTATTTCAACTCCTTCCTGTTCTGCATAATTCATACCAGCATCAGAATAATTAGCGTTATCAATTGGTAGCTGAGGAACTGTGTCTTTTGATGAACCCTGGCCATCATCTGGTCTCTTGACATATTGAAGCATAGATCCGCGTACTTTTGAAAGTGATTCAATTTTTTTCTTTTTTGCTCTTCTTTGCTGGCATCCACTTGGCCTCTTTGATTTATGTATTCCATGTGACATGATATAATATCCTTGAACAATAAAAAATAAAAATAAAATAAATAATTTGAAAATTGATTAAATGTAACTTTTTTTAATTATTTAATTGCTAAAACAAATTGTATTTGAAAATCTTTTTACACAGAAAAATTACAGAATTACAAAATTTACAACATTAATCCATGTTATTCTTTATCATTATTGAACAACCACCTTTAATTATTTGGTAATTATTAACCCGGCCGTACTTTCTGATATGTGGTCATAAACGGGACACCTTTTGTGATTTTTCTTCTTTACATTGTTGTCATATGTCATTAAATTAATTAATAAGTTAAATTATTTTTTTTTTTTAGTTTAAGGCTTGTCACGTTAAGAAATGCTATAATTTCTGTGTATATTGTGTTAAAATTGACACCGTGTCATACGTATTTTAGGCCTAACTGCTAGCAAAAATGTTTGTAAAATTGATATTTGATTTCGTTTAAATTTTGAACATGTCCAAAATTTAAGTGTAATTTTGCTTAATTTTGTAACTTGCAAAATTAAAGCCAATCATTATTATAGGATTATTTAAGCCGGGAAAAATAACAGGTGCCATTTTGACTCAAAAATACTTTGGGTTCATTCCCACTTTGAAGTTGTCTTTCCCGGTTTCATAAAATAAAGGATGCACTTGCTTACCTTTACTGCTGCAAGATGCGGAATTCTGTACAGTAGACAGGATACTTGATTATAACAGCTTATATTTTTAATAATATTCTAAGTCAATATGAAAACTCAATGCGTCAATTACAAAACCACACCATACATCTGCGTTCGGAACTCGTCG
Source organism: Thereuonema tuberculata (assembly GCA_023159025.1). Lineage (NCBI taxonomy): Eukaryota > Metazoa > Arthropoda > Chilopoda > Scutigeromorpha > Scutigeridae > Thereuonema > Thereuonema tuberculata. Next base: position 15,995,798 of record JAFIDM010014012.1, on the reverse strand, counting down.
CTGCAGTTGCGCAGGCGTCAGATCGGCGCCTGCGCAACTGTAGACATCGTTCTGATCGGCGTAATTCAAAATCAAGATACTCCGGCCGCCTAACATAGGCACCAAGCGATCTATCTACACTCATTAACAAAAAAAACGACGACCTAGAAGGAGTTGTCCGATGGAGGCAAAAATTGGTGGAGAGGAAGATTATATACAGAATAGAAAATGATTAAACTTTCAAACAAATTGAATGATTTATTTCAGAGTTAGAGTTACAAAGTAACGAGCTCAATAAGGTGTTGACCCACCTCTACCCTGAATGCAAGCTGCCACATGACGTGGCATAGAGTGATAAAGTTCCCTGATGGTCTCCTGCGGTATTTCTTGCCAAATTTGCTCCAATTGTCGGGCTAGGTCAGCCACATTTCCTGGTGGATGCAGTCGCCTTCCCATCATATCCGAGACATGCTCGATTGAAGAGAGATCTAGGGATCTGGCTGGCCAAGGAAGTGTTTCACAAGCAGTAAGACAGGTCGTAGCAACACGTGCCGTATGTGGTCTGGCATTATCTTGCTGAAAAATAAGACCAGGGTACTGCAAAAGGAAGGGTAGCAAAACAGGTCTCAGAATGTCATCGACGTACCGCTGTGCTGTAAGTGTGCCGCTAATGACGACCAAAGGGGTCCGGCTATCAAGGGAAATGGCACCCCAGACCATAACTCCTGGTTGAGGGCCTGTGTGGCGTGCAATAGTGAAAGCAGGATCGGCACGCTGCCCTGGGCGTCTCCAGATACGTCTGCGACGATCGTCAGGACACAGTTGGAACTGCGATTCGTCGCTAAACACTACACGTCCCCAGTCAGCAGCATTCCAACCGGATCGAGCCAAGCACCACTGTAATCTGGCCCGACGGTGTGAGTGGCAGGTGGCGTAGCGGTCGGTACGAGCGTAGATGTCGCTCTCTCAGCCGTCTGTGAATGGTCATGGTGGACACTCGTGTGCGGGTCGCACGTCTGATGGTTGACAACGATGATTCAGGCGCTGTGACAGCTAATCTGACAATCACTCTATCCTCCCGCTCTGCTGTGGTCCTAGGTCGACTGCTACCTTCATGACGCTGAAATCTGTCATTGTCCACCCATTCCTGCCAGCATCTTCTAATCGCCGCATCACTTTGACCCATATGACGAGAGATTCTCCGATTTGCCCAACCTGCCTCTTTCAATCCAAAGATACGACCTCTTTCAAACTCTGACAGTTGAACGTAATGAGCTCGAATCCTGCGGCGAGGCATTTTTTCAGTCGTTGAAAGGTATCCTAACTCGCAATGCTACAGAAATTTTGACCATCAGTTTGAGAATCGCTTTTTATATACACCTGCTGAGTGCGCAATTCCGATGCACTGTAGCTCTCACTATTCATTCATTGGACACCAAAGTTTAATCATTTGCATGGGCAGTCCCAATGTCTTTGCATATGACATTTCATTACAATCGGACAACTCCTTCTAGAAGTGTCGTTTTTTTTGTTAACAAGTGTATTTCGTCATTTTTCCTAGGTGAAAAAATTTTGTCGTCTCTTTTTGTGACATAGAATAATAGACAGTAATATTTTGCATTTTGGTGTCACCCCTTGTGATGGTGTCACCCGGTGCGGTCCGCACCCCCCGCACCCCCCTAGTGACGCCACTGACTGAAACTACAATGGTAAAGGAATTTTAGTGATTATGGTATTCAGATTAAAATGAGTCCAAGGATGGTAATTTAGTATCAAAACATTACTTTACACGATTTTTTTACGTAAATGTACAAAGAACGATTTTTATTTAGAAAAAATGTTAAGAATTTAAATATTACTTCAGAAACGTTTTAAATGGATTTTTAATTACGATAAAATTTCTTTATAAAAAAATAAACTAAAAGTTATTGTTTACAGTAACATTATTTCTTTATAAAAACTTACTTCTAATGTACCAATTTCTCAGGATTAGGTAGAATTCGAATCCAAATAAAAAAGTAACAATTTTTAATGTAATATAATTTTGTTGTGCCAATATTATTTCACTACTGACAGATTATATACAGACTTTTTTTTAATTAATTAATTTATATTCCCTAGTCAACCTGGCGAAGACGAAAATGATGTAAGCATGAGAAAACTTGGCCTCGTCTGTTCGCAGGAGATTATAATCTACCATGTTACATTTACGACTGACCAAATATGGTGAAAGTGACCTGTGGAGAATAGCAGTAGCTTTTTGTTATCGTTTAGCGAAATTTAGTAATATTCTGAAAAACTACCACCCTTTACAGTTCACAAAAAAAAAAACAATGCTTAAATACATCAATATTTTGATCAAAATCAAAACTAAAAATCCTTTAATGTTATTCGAAGTTGTCGAAAATCAGTTTCGCTTTAATCACATCAAACCACTCGCTGATTAATGGATTCGTAGAAAGGATTAATACTCATTGTTTAAGACAATGAAATAGGAATAGGATATTATCTAGATTCCAATGTATAGGAATCTTTAGGAATCTATAGGAATTTTTGTTGCTTTTTCGCACTATTTTCTTGACAAGGATCCAATGGAATTTTAAATTTAAAAGAAGTTATTAAATAAAAGTTTGATCCTCTCTAATTTTTACATATCTGTACTAAGTGTCCAGAAGATTCTTGCAGCGGTTCTAAAATTATTAGGAGGGCGCGCGCACACACTGAATGATCTGAGGAGTCTCACTTTCCTAGGTAAGTACGCTAACAAAATTGCTTAGTACCTTTCGAATTTATAGAGCATCTTTCGAAATCACACAATTATTAGTTTGTTATGTTCGAACATTTTTAAATTGCAAAAATAGTAGTGAACCCATTATTATGTTGTGTCTTCCTAATTTCAATTTCACCTAAAATATAAAAACGCCTTTCATGGACCTACATTCTCCTCACCTCTGTTTTTATAAATTTTGATTTTTCTTAGTCTTTAAATTTAGTTTTCCACTTCATCTGCAAAATTCTTAAGATATCAACTTCGAACTTTTGTGAAGAAATTAAAATTAAAATTAAAAATCTCAATTTCAATGCGAATATTGCTTTAAAAAAAGCCTGTCAAATTCAAACTAAATACCCGTATCGCCTTCTTTCAATTGTCTCAGTTTTATTAAAGCAATTAACTCCACGTGATCAACCATGTAGCTTGACATGAAAATGGAGTTGATATCTAATGTTAAAAGAGCTGTTTCAACTGAAATGGATCTGGATTTACTTTAAATATACAATAAAGTATAAATATTCGGATATTGGATTTTATTCTCACTAGAACTTATATCTACGAAATAACAGAGAAAAAGAGTTGACAACTGAATAATAATAATCATGTAATGCATTAGTCAAATACTCCGACCAAACAATATCTATTGAGGAATTCTTTTAAGCAAAGAGCTTCTGATGCTATGTTTCTGATACTTTAATATCATTTAGCAGATGTTTTAGAGCAGACATGAGGACTGAAAATTGTTTTATTTTACTATTCCTTGTATTTTCAAATATTCTGCTTCTGAACTATTAGCTAATATTTATTAAAAGCTTTAAACTACAATGAAGTTTATATTTCTTTAACGAATGTGATTCAAAGACACATTTAATAACAAAAACAAATGCAATCTTGGTTGTAATTAGTTTCATGACATGGAATGCACACAAATAAGCTTTTATGGACAAACAAACAAACAAACAAATCGAGATTTAGTTGAATTTCAAGGAAAAATTCAGAAAAACCAGTTGAATTAAATAAGTCTGCAGTTTAAAAGAATTACTTCAAAAAAGAAAAGTTGAAATATTTTCCTCATTTCACAAGCATTATTCAGAATTTTTAGATTTTAATGGAATTGTAAGATTCATCCTTTTTTTTCTCTTCACGGGCGCAGAATCATCCAGACCTTCTTCGTCCAACTGGAGGGTTTAGCTTCTAATTTAATACGTTCCACTTTCTTTCATATTGGAATGAGGGAATTGCTTCTATGCCTTCCCCTCTTCCTGTTAGCTGCGAACAGGATGGCTTTCCACTCCAGTGTTTGCCTGGCAGTGTCATGAAGAGCCTTCCCAAGCGCACAGGCAACTCATCTTCGTTCCTACTTCCTTTATACCTCAGCTCCAATCAGATATTATGTTGAGTCAAAAAAAGATTTCTTCGAAACTTTTACCGAGATATTTGTTAGAAATATTTTGGAAAACTCAGAACCATGTAGTAGAAGTCACTTCAGATTGGATTTGAAGAATCTGAGTTTGGTTCTGTATTCGGAGCTTACATTGTTTGTTACCCGAAAATAACAACTGAATACCAGCTGGTGTTTCTTCGTCTGCAGTAACATCATTATTTTTTTTTTTGACACAAAAAAATTCCGATTCTCACGAAGTTTTAAGAAATCAAATATCTTAGCTCCGCTAACTGTAACAATTGATTGAAGAGTCTTCCATTGTATAACTTTTTCTTTTTTGAAATCAATGACTCAAGTAACGCAAGCATGTCAACTACTGCAGTATCAATTTTTAAGAAGTGAAAAATAAATAAATAAATAAAAAAACCTTTAAATATGATCATGAATGAAGTCTACTAAAACACTATGGGATCCAACAATGTTTTTGGGTTTTTTTTCCTCAAAAATATCCCATCATTCACCTTTTTTTTAATGGTAATTGATTTGACTTTTTTAATGGAAACTTTTTTTTTCTTTTCATTTGCTTTTTAACGGCTGTGTTTCTGTAAATGAACAAATTTTTATGAAGTTTTATGAATTTTATGATGTTACGGTTTTCAATGTAATAAATACCCGTAATGGTTAAATTATTCAGAACTATATCACGAAAAGTCTCTTACAGGTCTTTTACGTCCAGGATGACTGAAAATCTCAAGCGTTATTACAAAGCGTCTCAATGTTGTGGTAACGTTTGCTAACTTTTTAAAATGGGTTTTCCAGTAAAGTAAGATTCCCTTCCAATAAAACGTAGCTAAATGTTGTTCTGCTTGTCTTGCCTCGAACATAAACTAAAGTCGCAAGCGAAACAGACAGTTATTCTTATCCAGATAAGGTCAATAAAATTCCGGTTTACAATTATTAGGGCTCCTAACTTCATTGAAGATTTATGGCAATAGAATAAAATATTAAGATACATCTTTGTTAGAGATTTCATAATAATTCCTTCGTGGTAAGTTCGAACTAAGTGAATACAACCTTAGTTTTTCAAGAGAAAATCTGCCGATAATACAGAGAAAAGAAAGAAAGAAAAGGAAAAAAGAAAAATAGAAAACGATAGGGTGCGTTTATATATATTGAAAAGGCTTTGTTATATGAGACATGAAATCCGAGATAGCATTTTGTTTGTATCATGACTAGTGTGTCTTAAAGATAACCATTTCCGGTTGTTACTCCTTCGCAGTCTTACTTTGGATCGATCGTCAAGGACCTGGAAGGCTCCGACTCAGAGTATTTCGTGATGGTGGGATTTAAGCAAGAGCAGAAAAAAAAGAAAGAAAAAAACTCCTGCAAAACCAAACAAGACAGCGACTGTATCTGCTGCCGTAAGGGTTCAGCCCTTACAAATTTATCACTAGCTTCATTCATTAATGTCATAGGAGAGCTTAAAGTATGTCATGCAATGATTCTGATAGATCCTAGAAGAAATGATGCCCATAGTTATAAATGGTAATAATAGGTTTTTAGTAGCACTGCAGTAAAGCTTTCATCTGATTTAATACTGGTTGGTTTTTGAAGAGTCCAGGTTTACGGATTCGTGGTTACTGATAGAAATAAACCGAAAAATACAAAATAGACAAAGGAACTAAAACTGGTTAATAAGAAAACTAGTGATAAGAAAAATTATAGTTAATTTTCTAACATCCACTAAAGACTATACCAGAACCGTTTCCAAAACATTCATTTTCTTAATGGTATTCATTAATACAAGAATTTCTCATCATGAATATATAACAAATGGCATAAATATTACTCGGATAGAAAAAAAAAATATAAAATTAAGGTAATTTCCTTTTGCAATCGGTAATTCAGTAAATATGAAGAAATAAGAAATATCACCATTTAAATGAGAAAATTCACTTTATTAATTCTAATAGCGAAGATATATCTCTTATAATTTTAGGATTACATCCATGATGCATTGATTCTATTAAATTGCAAATATAAATCAATTGTAACTATTAAGTATTGACTTCAGGTTGGCAATGAGGTTTTCTCTTGTTAATATGGAATGTATTTTAAAATAATGCTTAATCTATAATAACTTTATAAAACTGTATTGAAGTCATCTATACATATATTTCAAAGGTTTTTTTTTTTTTTTTTTACTATCTAATAAAGGAAAAAAATCAAAGGCTATATTAAGAAAGAATTGAACAAGAAAACGCTACTAAGTGCAGAATTTTAAAATATGCTGAGGTAGGCTGAAAGATTCATTAAAACCATTTGGTCTTTATTAGAAAACATTCATATACCCAGCATAACGATTTATCTTAAGTTAAATTTTACCTGTTATTCAGTACATTTTCTTTATCAATTCATTAAAAATTTGACTAATTAATTAATTTTAGTTGAAAATAGGATTGCGTAGGTAGATAAAGGAATTTTAATCTTGGACCCCTTTGGATCATGAGTTATTGGTTAATAAATAAACTGGGAGGGGGTTATCTGCTTATCAAATCTCTAGCTTAAATTATTGTAATCTGGATGAACTTAATTTTTTTAAATGTAACCGAAATGAATTGTTATCTTGTTTTTTTTAAATCTCTCTAAAAAAAAGCAATTACCAAAGCGTTAAGGTTACAATGGTAAAATTCATAATAAAAAAAGAATTACAGCTGAACAATTCTAAATGAACTGAAAAGTTAATAAAAAAATTAATTCTTTAATTTCTACGTCTTATATTTAAAAAGAATGTTAATCCGATATGAAATGAGTAGTTTGTAAATTCCAGTTTAATTCATAAATGATTAAATCCACTGACGTGTTTATCAATTAGTCGTCTAATAAAAAAACTCTTTATCAATGATTTTCTTCTGTAACAAGTGAATAATAACGGCAAGTGAAGATTTACAGAAGAAGTGATTACGAGAGGCAAGGGAACAATTATTACCTCGAGGAACTTGGCGAAGGCTGGCTTCGCTTGGGAGCCCATTTTGATGGCTTCTTTGGCTGTCTTCCAGTTGTTTATGAAGGCAGTGTAAGTGTCGATCACCTCCTGTTTGGTAAACTGAAAAAAAACATAAGGAGAACAAATAAGAAAAAGAAAGTAATTCAAGGTTTTTTGAAAACAAAAAAGTTTACGATGATTTATGTCGATAATCAAAATAAAAAATTAAAACTTTAATACGTATTATTAGAAAAAAACCACATCGACCACTAATAAAAATATTAAAAATACAATTCATTTATTAAATATATTTATAAAATAGCAAATTTTCGGAAAAATAATATCTTCTTCCCTTTTAAATTATCTTTCCGAAAATTTGCTCTTTATAAATATATTTAATAAATGAATTTTATTTTAATACATTTATTGGTGGTCGATGTGGTGTTTTGTAATAATATGACTACTACGAGAGAAGGAATTAGGAAGAAATATGGACTTGATACTTATTAATACGTATTGCTAAAAAAACTCTTAATTTCAAGTTTAAAAGGAAATTTACTTGGGATTTTATTTTTCATTACATAACTTTAAATCTAATTTGACTTAATCATAAAATTTAATTTCTATGTTACTAATTACTTCTCATCAAATTATGAAAAATAGAGTAAACTATATAAGATTTATAAGTATTTAATACTCAATAAGTTTTTAATGCAGAAAAATAAAATAAATAAATGCATATCAAGCACTTTAGGTTATGGTTCTAGTCTCCTTTTCTCAAAGTCAAATCTTTCACTTATACAATTCAACATTAATAAACAGTTCCATGGGGAAATCACCTCATTTCATAGATGATTCCAGATAAATGCAATGAATGTTTTTCAAAATGTTAATGCTTAAAAAGTTATACATTTCCTTAAGCATTTTTTTTTTCAAAACCTAATTCTTTTTTTAAAAAAATTTCCCAAAATATTAATATTTGTGAAAAAATTTCAATTATAGGATTTATTTTCTTGATGATTCATTACTTTTACTGTAAATACGCAATAGTTCTTCAATAAATTAATTAAATAATCGAAAATTGTAGATACAACGATAGATTATTCTAAAACAAATGAAAGATAAAAATACAGATTTATATACTCGTATATTTTTAATAGTCATACAACTTTCGCAGTATTCTCACGAAATGCAAAAGCATTCCTACTAACAGTAAATGCTGATTACTTTTTAGTTTTTAGATTTTGAACAATACATTAATTTTAATAATTCTCCAGTAACATTTATGCAATTCTGTCAAACTGGAATAACAAATTTACATGGCATTCAAAGAAAAAGAGACAGCATATTTACGTTCAATAAATTACTTAATAAATATATAAATGTATCTTTACTATTTCAGAGATGGAGTAATACAGCTAATATGTTAATCTTTGCATCTAATGATACATGTAGTGAAAAAATTGCTAACTCATTAATGTTAAACATACCCGGTAATTTTTTGTTGGTGATTTTTTTTTCTTAATTAGTTATTAGGTTAAATCAAATTGATCTTTAAGTTTTTTTTATGAATTAAATATTTATTTACTTTGCTAATCCTTTAAGCTGATGGCCAAATACGCTTCATTCATTTCTGAATGTATATTATATAATTTTGGAGGTGAAAATGAACAGACATGAAGCCTTGATTACAATCACGAAGAAGAAGACAAATAGACAATCGATAATTTGCTGAACCAAAGTCTCATAGCATTTTTAAAAAGGAACTTGAAAAACACTTCAAAAGCTTCGTTGAATTACTTTGAACTGATTGTTTTGAGCTTGTGATCTGAATTTGAAAAACAAGTGCGACACTAAATTAACAATCGTGGCAATAGAAATCAACTTCAATTTCAGTTTAGTTAATAACTGACTTAATTGTAGTTAACAGGTTTCCGATTCCCGTGTCTATACAAACCTTTCCACGTGACTTATTCTGTTTCCGCTGCTTTCATGAGGCATAAAATCTAATTGAGTAAGATAAAGAAGAGAAAGCCGCCCGTGGATTGAAAATGTACTTGACATAAACTATTCCTCTGTTAGTGGCGTGAGCTTATTGATTCCTACAGTTTAATTAAACTGTCAATAGCTTTCGCTTCTGAATTTGTAAGTAGAAAATCCTTTAGAATCTCTTAGTCCTTCATCTATTAGGAAAGCAATTTAGGAAAAGAGTTATAAGCATTACAATTTTGAACCTAATCAAATATTGATTGATCTTCCATACAACTGAAATAGAAGAACTATTTCTTGCGCAAAATAAAAATAGCAAATGGGCAGACTGAAAACAATAAATCAAATCGACTAGACTGTTTCCGTAATTATAAAACACTAGCTTAAAGTATCTGGCGTTGCCCGGGGAGGGGGTGAAGAGTCCTGGTTCTCCCCTTCTCTTGTGGAGAAGAGAATACCACATCAAACCCTCCCCAATTGTTCCAGAACAATATTTGTGTAGTTCCTACTATCGTCACCAGGTCCATAAGTGGCGCTATTTCAGAGATTTCACCCATTTTCACCCCATTGGGATAGTTAATCGGGTTCAAAGGTAGTCTGTATCTTCTACAGGGTAGTAGAGAGTATCTATGCAAAATATGGTTCCGATAAGTCATAGGGTATAAAATTATAGAGAGAACATACAAACTTTGATCCAATGGATTTGTGATCTCCATAATAATAAATAATTAAAAGACACAAAGGTTTCAAATCACTATTTTACATAAATAGATCATTATATAATATATAAATAGATCATTCTATTACTTTATAGAAGGAAAATAAAGGGGTATTTTATTTACTTTTTTTTAAGATTTTTACATTTTTAAATAAATAAACAAAAAGTTTGGTAGTTTAAATTTTCCTCGATTTAATATAGAGGAATACACAAAAGCGATAAAAAATTTCAAAATGCAAATCTTAAAATTGAAGCACAAAGAAATGTTTCTGGTTTTTTTTTTAAGTGGTGAATACTAAAGCAAGCTTTCTTGCGTTTGTAACTGTAATAGCTGCTTAGTAAAAACAGTACCTTGAATTTTTTTTTCTGAACTACATTCGGATTCCCTTTTTTTACGTTGTCTAAATCTATTCATCCATTCCAAAGTTATTAGAGGGGGGAGAGGGAACATACCCGCAAAGACTGATTTCGTGAGCCTCCCTTTCCAAGGAAAGTACACTTAAAAACGGTAATGAACATCCAGGTATCAGTGGATTTATAAGGCTTAGCCACAGCACAGAACTACACCAGCATTCTTTTCATTTCCTTTAAATACTGGAAAGCTACTTTTCTTGTCGCGAATTTTGAATCTTTCATTTTTTGATATATTCTCAAAGTTTCTATCAATGCTTCATTGTAATGTTGAAGTAACTCCGTGATAGACAGACAGACAAAGCCTCCGGAAAATGAAAAGAACGAAAGTGAAAACCAATTAGCCAGAGCATCAATGATACCTTCTGAAGAGTGCACTTTAAATCTTTAAGAGGACAACCACCTGTATCAAAGAAGAAAGCCGCATAGATTTAGAACCTCGCTTGGAAACGCACTGGTGGGTGGAAGTGTGCTAAGGTGGTAAGAACATCAATTGGTCGTAAACGCGGAAGGAGGGAATAATCTCGTGCGTAATTCTTACTTAACTTCGCTGAATTATGAGTAGCTTTCTTTTCTTTTTTTTCCAGGGTGCTAATTTTTCATCTTGGTATCTAGTTTGTCAAGAGAAAATCACGAAAGAACGAGATTTACGGCGCAGGAGGTTCCTTATTGCAATTTATCTTTATCAACATTTTCGTCTGATAAATCACTCCTAATTTGCTAAGGAATAACACAGACGA
>JAFIDM010014012.1:15936804-15964371 GCA_023159025.1 Thereuonema tuberculata | reverse complement strand
TGTTAAACCGAGACAAGAAAGATTTACATTAAGAAACGACAGAAACATAGTTGTTGGATACATCAGTATTGCAGCGATGAATATACAAGCGTGGAGCTATTCCAGCTTTCACAACTAAATAAGTTTCACAACAATAATCTTAAATTAACCTCCTTTTTTTAAAATTTATCCTTGATTAGAATAATAAGGCAAAAGGTATTTATTTGAAATACAATGAAAGTATATCTTTAACAATTAACTAAAACCCAGTGTTTTTTGTGGTATAATTAATGAGTTATTTTAAAGAGTTCTTTAAATAAAATATCAATAATTGGCGACATAAAGAGTGCATTTATACAGGGTATAAAATAATGGTATAAAATACACATCGCGCCGTAAGATATTCCATTCTTTACATTTGAGATCATGTCGTGTCTCTGACAACCAACAATAGAGACAATCGATAAGAGTAGCAGCACAGACTTGCTCAGGCGGGCCGGTTTTAAGTTGTTCATCCTGTACTTTAACCTTCTGCTGCATTGAGAGAGTTCAGTTATATTTCACCAAATTTAATTTAGGCTCTCATTAGTTTTTATTTCGTTATTGTTTGTTACTAAGATGATTTATATTTTTCAAGAACGTGACAAAAAAAAAGCACATAGAATTAAACTCAAATATATTTAATAAAAGCATTATAGCCGTTCCGGCATGGCCCAGCGGTCTAGACGGCGATCTGCCGTGCGGCCGTTGTGTCGGAACCTGGATTCGAATCCCGGCGTGGGCATGGCTGTTCTTTTCTCTTCTGTGTTTCGTTCGTTTCTACCTGGTACTTACTATCTCAGTTTTATTCTGGACTGGGTGTGAATCTCGTCCCCCTTCTTGAACTTTACTAGCTCCACCGTGACGGTCGTCATACGAGGCTACTGTCCGTGGTCCTCAGTTGGCCAAAATCGACGTAAAGAAGAAAAGCATTATAAATATTTTTCAGTTATTTTTGAACAGATTTATAATTCAATCTGTTTTTACGCTTAGGGCAGGAAAACTTGCAGATTACATTCCAACTCAACTTAAAATACGATAAAAACCTTGCAATAAATTAAAGTTGCTATTTATTTTTGGTACCTATGGAAACTATTATTGCTACACGTTATCTAACAAGTAATTAAACCACTGATTTATTTATACTGTACTTCAGTAAACATTAATAACCTTATTTTAGTATTTATTTCTTTTTTTTTATTAATGTAAAAAAAAAGTAAAAAATATTATAAAAGATATAAGTTATACACTGAAATTCTTAAATAACTGAAAATATTTGTAATGTTTTTATTAATTATTTTAATGAGTTTAAATTATATGTGCTTTTTTTTAGTCATGTTCTTGAATAATATAAATAATCTTTGAAACAAATAAAAGCAAAATAAAGCTAATTGAAGCCTAAATTAGCTAATTACAATTAAAATACGAACATTCAAGATTTATAAGTCTTCACTTCACTTCGTTCTAATATAAGTACCGTACACTATTAACTATATTATGCAGTTTGTTTGTTTTTTGTACAAGTATCAATAACAATAGTTTTTTTTTTTATGGAATTTAAAGCAGATACATTGTTTTTCTTTTTGTCTATTTGTGATTCAATGGCGTTTGAACTTCTATAATTTCGTAGGGGCTCATTAAATGCCCACGATTCCTCTCTCAGCAGGACTCTAATTGGTTATTAAACTGTCACGCAACTTGATGCAGTTTCGCTTGAAGACGTAAGATGGCGTTAGGTTGCCTGATTACTTAAGCCATAATGACTCTCATATATTTACCGCAAGTTTATAACGTGTGATCAAAGCTGAGAATCCTCATATTTTTTTATTTTCATTCTCTCTGTCATTTATCCATTCCTTTTAAGGATGAAGAACTTTTGACATAGTGTTAATGTCTCTTAATTAGTAATAAACCGTTTCCCAAAGATAGCAAAACAAATTTAATTAAATGTACCACATTACTTTTCAATCAAAATCTGATTACAAATATTTCGATTTCAGTAATAACAACAGATTATGGTTTTCAGGATAGCTAATAACTATCTCTTAAATAAAAAAAAATAAGGAAAAAATAATTAAAGCAAAGTAAAAAGTCAGAAACGAAGAAAAAAATAACGATTATAAAGCATGGCCATTTGGTTATTTACAGCTGATCAGAACTATCAAAACTGAAATAAATGTTGCAATATTGAGAAATTCCTAATTGTACGTATGTCTTACGTAAAAAAAGAAATTGTATATAATTATATAATTGTATATAATTTATATTGCTTTCTCCATATTTCTTATTAATTAAATTATTACATTAATCTAATGTAATTTTTTTCCATGTTATGAGATTGTAAGTGGTTGATTGCTAATTTGTGTTGCTTCCGATTTTATAAAAATGGCTTATCATTAAATTACAATACAATTTTTATGTTGTATTTAGGAGTTTGTATTATTTTTTTCAGTTCAGATCTTTTTTTTTTTATTATTATTATTCCAAATTTTGGTTGAATTTCTTTTTTAATTTGAATTTTTTTTTTTTTTGAATTTTAAATTTAATTTACTGAAATCTATATCTGTATTAGTATTTTGTCTATATCATGCGTGCATTACCTCTAAGTTAAAATTTTAATTTTTGTTGGCAAGATATTTCTAATATGATAGAAAATATATAATAATGAATTTGATTGTAAATTACATTTCTATGATAATATCAAGATGAATGTATCATTGATTTTTAATCCTAAATATTTTAAAGTTTTGATCCATTGCAACTTTAAAATAGTTAATATAGTTTTGGTGTAAGTGCTCTTTCACACGATGCGACCATGGCAGCGCCGCCACGATCGCGCCACCAGGTCGTTCTATAGATTTCAGTGGAGCCTTTCACACGTGGCCGCTTGGTCGCTTCTGGCTTCGCGGCCAGGGTTCTGGTCGCGACATGACGCGATTTTTCAAGCTAGCCGCGCCACCACCGTCGTTCTATAGATTTCAATGGAGCTTTTCACACGAGACACGATTTTCAATGCGGACAGAAAGTCGGTTCTGTTTAGTTTCGCTTTTTGAAGTGTTGAAAACATGATTAAAACGAATCCACTTTAGAGAATGAGGACTTTAATAGTATTAACAAAAATTTATTTCAATAAAAAATGCTTCAAACAAATTTATTTTGAAAACAAACAGCATCAATGAATCTGCATGATATTTACAAAGGCTTTAATGAAAACTTTTTTATTATATTATTTGATAGCACGTAAAAAAAAAAATAATAATCTCAAACAATTTTTAAAAACAAAATTTATATTTATTTAAAACTTAGACCTAACTATTGCACTAATAAGAAACATTATTTTATGAATTTTTTTTATCATTTAGGTGTTCATTAAGTTTTTTTAAGTTGAAAATATCGATAATACCTCGACACCCCCCCCAAACATTCACTGTTTTTGAATTTTAATTTAATTAATTACAAAATTGAAACAAGAAAATAGAAATCCCAGATGCTTCACAAGTTCATATTTAAATTTTCAGAGTTATTTTAGATGCATTGATAAAATAAATATATAAAATAAATAAAAGGTTTTACAGTCGCCTGAATTGCTTGAGTCATTTTAATGAGCTTCGGCTGGTGGAGTGCTTGGCCGAGTGCCATGGTCACTTCGTATCTAAAGGCAAGCGATCTTGGTCGCGCGGCCAAATATTCCTGGCGGTCGCGTCGCGTCGTGTGAAAGTGCGCTGAGCATTGGTAGAAGTGATAATAGATTTGCGGTTCGCTTTTAGATAGCAGTATTATTTTAAGATAAAAGTTTTTGTTTTTTTTTGTCATTTATAATTATTTTATTGTCATATGTTCACTTATTTTCTTCTGTTTTTCTTTTTTTTTTTTATCCGCCGCGTGAATTAAAATATTTTAATTTGCATTAAATATGTATTTTGCATTGCTTTACGATTTCAAATATTTAATTTATATATATAAAAAAAGTGATCCTAATTTAGAGTCTTTTGTTTTTAGTTTTTTCGTTATTAAATTTAAGATATGAATGATTCTTTCGCTTTTCTTTTGTTTATTTTCTTATTTTTCGGTGGCTGTAACACTGTGGAGAGAACTAAGAAAATGGACTTCTCTTTTTTAAACTGTGGAGAGAACAGTATTAAGAAAATCAGCTATTTTTATAAGATCATGAATATTATAGCTAACATTAGTATTGCTTTTGAGTTACAGCGAGCGGATGATCCACGGTGCGGATTATCCGCGAGAGCCGCGATAATTTTATTTTAATCACGAATCTCAAACAAACCAATTTTAATCCAAGCCAACAACAGGGAAAGTACAGGCCCAGGGGGTCGAAAATTAGACAAGTTTATTGTGCATCGTAATCCTATAGGCCATCTCAGAATTTGTGGATGAGTGGCAGGCTCTTACTCTGCAGAAAGCTTCCTTCTGTACTGTACATATTTTAAAAGTTTTACATATTAAGTTTTTTGTACAATAGAACGTAGTTTTTAATGGTGAAATATTTTTTTTTTCGTGTTTACACCTCATTTTTAGTCTTTTTTCGGGTTATCCGCGATTTTCGTTATCCGCGAAGCCTTGCCACCCAATCCCGCGGATAATCGGGGCTCTACTGTATTTGAAAAGAAATGTTACTCGAGTACTCAGGATCATTATACTTTGTTTTACCGATATCTAGGCACTCTCTCCAACTTTAGGATTTTATTCATTTCTTTGTTTATTTTTAACAGCAACTACGGGAAAAGATTAGATACTTGGTTATAAAGTTTGCAGGAAAATCGCGATGAGATTCATATCCAAAAAAATCATTATTCTTACGATCCTGATATATTTACATTAGGAACTTTTTATTCTTGTTAATCTTTTATAAATTTTCTCAAATCAATAGACAAACTGTTCGAAGTTTATATCTTTACTTTTAATTCTCTAGTTGTTAATAATATTTTTTTTTCCAGAAATTAGTTTTTTTTTTTTGTGCTAATTTTGATTTAGCCGCCATTTTGAAATAACTTTTTTTTTCCGTTTTGCCCCCCCCCCCCCCCAAAAAAAAAATATTTTTTATAATTAATTCGAAGGCAAAGGTTTTATTTTAGCGACATCGTAGGATAATAATTAAAAAGTATGTAGAGTCTTATTTGCATTATTTGCTATTGAAAAAAAAATCACCTTAACAATAAAGTAGTATTTATAGAAGACTAAAACCAATAATCGACGCTCTACAAAATGTGGTGGGAGAAAAATGAAGAAAACACTCTAATGAATCAAAACAAACACGTCCCATTCAATAAATGAATCAGACACTGCATGATGAAGCACCTTTTATGATTGATGCAACACAAGCACCAACAACTTCGCCCCCCTCTCCCAAGCAATGAACGCGATGAAAAGAACAAAATACATACATCAATGTAAACAAAGTGGTTAAGCACAACTATTATGAATGGTTCGATTGAGCGGAAGAAGAAAAAGAACCACTTAATTCACTTGAATAAATCTACTAACCTACAATGGTTTTGTCTGATAAAAGTCAATTTCAGCAACAGTATTTATATAAAGAATTTCTTTCATTTTATGTTTTAGGATAATAAATTCTAGATAGTTTTAAGTGCAAAGTGCAACTGGAATAAAAATTAGATTAATTAAAAGAAATTAATTAAAAAAAACCAAAAAAAATAAATTTAACCTGCAGAAAAAAATATTAAAAATGAAAACCAAAGTTCCACAAGAATAAACAATAACGCCTTTCGAGTCTATCATCGGAGGGAATCGGGAACGACCGTTTCGTCCTTTTTTGAAACTCATCAGCCCGATCCACCTTCCCCGATGGGGCTGATAAGTTCCAAAAAGGACGAAACGGCCGTTCCGATTCCTTCCGATGAAAAAATCCGAAAGGCATTATTGTTTATTCTTGTGCAGCCCTTGGTTTTCATTTTTAATAATTAAAAAATATTCATAACAAGTATTTGCTAGCGCAATAGTAATTGAAAATTACACATTTTCTTTATTCCTTAAAATAAAAATTCACGTGTTTAACTTAATATAACTAAAAAAAATTCGCTAAAATGACAATTTTTTTTTAGCTTTTTTTTTTAATTTTTAAAGACATCGGAACCGCAAATATTTTTACTACTTTATTGACTAACGACTATTTTAAATTATTTAAAAGCAATCAACAATATAAAAACGAAGTTTCCTTGTGTTTAGTATTCATTGAATTTCGGTTTCATCTTTTTAATTGGTTAATCAGGAAAATAAAAAAAAAAAACTAAGCGCTTTCAAATTGACTAACATTGATTTCAATTAAGAATCTCACATCCGAAATTAAACGCAGCATTTCTAAGGCGGCATTTCATTCATTTCCGTCATAGAAGCAGAGACAATAGTCTACTTAGGGAATAATTATCTCGACTTAAATATTCTTTTCAAAGCTCAAATAAATCCCTACCATATTCTTGCAAGACACAGTAATTTGATAAAATTAACTTCAAATAAATGAGGAATATTTGGATCCCCCAAATTAATCAGACAGTAATTAAGAGAAAAAGCATTAATAAAAACAGAATTTTTAAGCCAGAAATGACAATTAAATTGCGGCTTTGTATTAATTTAAGATTTAACGAATAAATGAGAACATTGGTCTCTGATTTCTGTCTCTTTATAGACGCTTTCGAATTCAGTTCCTCGACAAACAAGTCGCACTAAACTTTGCTTTAACTTTTCTTCACCAAGAGAAGTAGGCAGTCGGTCTCGTTTTCATTCCATCTCCATTCGTGGTTAAAACCCTATATAACTCGGATTTTTTACCAATTGAAATGTTAATTATTTATGATAACGATTACTTTAGCAGTAATACTGGGTAACAAACAGCAAACAAAAAGAAAGACTGTCCCAACTTAAGAATACCAATCAAAGCAATTTTACTAATTTTTTTTTTTTGCAATTGTTTTTTATTTTGAACACTTAATTCCCGAGCAACATGGGATACTTACGCTACTAATTCAAAAAAACGTTGAATCTCTTGGTTAATAATAACAGTTGGTTAATAGATTTTAATGGCGCAAAAGCATCTGTGGCTAAGAAGAGACGCAATTTGTTTCTGAAGAGTCATTGATCTTTTGTTTTCTATCGCTGCATAAAAGGAATTTACGTCAAAGCAATTGATGATAAACAACAACATTGCCCTTCAAGAACCATAATTTCGCCTAAGAAATCAAAATAGGAATGGAAATGACAGTTTCCGAGGAAAACAAATCAGCAATGATACAAACACGATTTGAATAATTTTATGTCTCTAAAAGCAAAGCACATCAACAAAGGTAATTAACATCATTTCCAATCACTACATCTTTCAAATAGAAACCAAATATTCTCAGCGAAAAGTTTTCTTTAATATAGATAATAAAAAAATACAACTATATTAAAGAAAAAAAAATAGCTTTCTGTAATATCTATGGAAATTGTTCCTTTAGCTTCTTCTCCAAGCAAATTACAACATTATTATTATTTATTTTAGAGGTTTTTATAAGTTAATAATAGAAAAAAAAATAGTCTAAAACCTGCTAGATTTAACAATTCGAAGATCAAATGTCAGTTATATCATCTTTGTCGTAAGATATCTCGAAACTGTTGAAGTAAATATCTGGGGTTCTTTTTCTGATTATTAAATAATGCATTTTATATATCACTAGTTATTTTTATGATGATTATTTTATAGAATGAAAGCTAGTATCGTTGAACATCTATCGGATTGTTTGCTACTTAATGTAGGTGTCAAGATGAAAATTGAACAAACAAGATTAGACTAATCAGTAGAATGAATTATGGCAACACACTCCATATTAATTTCCAAAATGTAGAGGCCCAACAAATGTGAAAACTTCAGTCTTTTAAGTGACGAGAGTGAAAACTTGATGACTTGGTCAACCAGTAAACATATCTGACAGGCGTGATTCCGTATACAGCACATTACTTGCATTTCGTATGATATACAATTACAAAAGATTATCAGGAAAGGAATCTGGATCTACTATACTCATCTATTCATATATATTCAAAGGGAAAAACGCCACGAACTTTTTCCCTGACCCAATATATATATATATGAGAAATCAGTTCCAAAATAAATCACATATTAAAACAAGAACTCGTTCATTTAATAAGTTCCCCCCCCCCAAAAAAAAAGGAGTAACTTCAAAAGAACTCTTTTATATGAATTCTTTTCATCTAAGCAAAGAGGCGAACAGAATTGACCTGGAATTAGTAAACAATTAGCAAAAATATTCATTAGATATCAGGAATTAAACTATGGAAAGCTTTCTAAAGTGTGAGTTTTCTTTAATCTTTTTCAATTAGTAAGATAGTTAACTTTAAATTTGAAGGTTAATTATTTTGATAATATTACATCTTAATTTTTTTATCCACATTCCATCAGCGGTAATTCAGTGTTTCTGAAAATGATTAGAATTGAGAAGAAATTGTTAAAACTTCCTTTCCTCATCCATGAATTAAAGCAAAGGAAATCCTTGAACGTTATCTGTTGGATGACATTCCACTCTTCTATTCCAAAAGCATCTTTGTCTTAGGCCACACCAAAACATGTTTTAAAGTTCATAAAATTTTTATGTTGATGCTTGTCTCAGCCACTGCAGTTGCTCTTAGAGGAAGACCTCCTCGCATCTAAAAAGAGTTTTATGAGTTTACACTGAAAACTGTGGCTTTCAGACATTCCGGTATCAAAGAACAAGAACCGTTTGAAGAAGAATAGAGATTTTTATGTTTCCAGAACTACCCCTGGAATTTAATTAGTTCTTCTGCAAATTCATGTTCGAAATCATACGATAAGCGGACGGAAGAAATATGCTATGACAGAGAATCGATTTATGTATATTGTCATGAGCAGCAGAAGGGAGGAAAGAAATAAAAAAAAGCAATTACAATAACATCTTACAGAAATAAAAAAGAAATTGCGATGCCCGCCTTAATAAAAAAAAGTTTAAAAAAAAAAAATGTGATTCAGTTTCTATGTTTACAAAATCAGCCTTTGTTAAACAAACATTGCGAAGAATTAATAAGCTGGTATAATTTTATGAGGGAAATTCAAGTTTAACGGACTTAAACTTAATCATTTTCTTTTATCAAGTTTATTACTATTATAAAAATTTGAAAACAAGATAATTGAAATTCAAGCCATAAGTTTGTCGAATTTCTGATCAAGAAACAGGATTCAGTTGTAAAGATTTCCATCTATTTCTAAATTTGAAGTAGTCAGAGAATGGTGCAGTAGTTAAACGGACTGATACCAAGACATATTCCTTCTATTTATCGGAGATGGACAAACTTATCGATGTAAGAAGCAGGGCTGTGGAATTGCGGTCAGGCAGTAGTTGGTGAAAATAAATCTTTAACTTCAAAATAAGAACTTATAACATGTCTTGTCTTGTCTTGAACATTTTAGGTTTAGACATGATTGATTGTTCCTAAACTCTGAAGAGGATATTGATCTCTCCATCTTGTCTTAGGACGTCCTCGGTCTCTTTTTCCTTTGGGTTTGTTTCTCAAAATTAAATTTGGAATCCTATCGTTGGACATTCTTTCTACATGGTTAAGCCAATTTTTTTTGATAATTTTTAATTTCTTGAATTATATTTGGAGTTTTAAGTTGTGCTCTGATATCATTATTTTTCTTTTTGTCGAAACGTGTAAATCCTAATAAAGGTCTTAAAAATTTCATTTGTGCAGTTTCCAATCTTTGTTTGTTTCTTTGTTTCAATATCCAGGTTTCACTCCCATATTTAATTGCTGCTTTGGCTGTAATGTTTTGTAATCTTAGTAGTGTTTCTTTCGTCATTTGCTTTCCAAATCTTCTTCTAATTATTCCATTTATTCTATGTCTGTACGTTTGATATCAGGTTTGCCTCATCGTTATAACATGAAATTATGTTTCCCAATATTTAAACTCTGATACTTGTTCTATTTATTTCCCATTAATTACAATTTTCACTCTTTGTATTTGTTTTCCACACATTGCCATAAATTTTGATTTTAATTCCGAAATTTTCATTTTATATTTTTTTGAGATGATATTTAGATGATTTGCTCCAATTTGAAGTTCATCTTCTTAATTTACTATCAAAACTTGATCGTCAGCATACAGTAATGTCTTCAATTTTTTATCTTTTGTGATGTGGATATCATTTTTATATATTGTTTTCCATTCTTTTAGAATTCTATTTATATATAGGTTGAAAAGTATTGGGAACTTATAACAACAACAAATCAATATATTGTGGGATTTCTTTGTCCTAATTCTGTACATGTGTTTATTAAAGAATATTCTATGTTCTTCGAACGAATCATATTTTTTCTTGGATTTACCGTAGATAGTAGATGGTGTACGTATTTAAAAGAAAGCATTTGATAATTTATTAATAAAAAGTTTGTAAGTAGAAGACAGCTTCTGTATTATGTTCTGATAGTCTTAATTTTATATATTCTTCAGTTTTAAGGATTTTAAGTTTCTGTTCAAAACTTGAAACAGATAATCTCTGCATATTTAATTTAGGTAAGTTTTCTTGCTACGAATATTAATCGAAACATTAACGTTCAATCAGCCTAAATAGATTATTGATTTACATGGTGGTGATGAAATGTCTATCACCATTTTAAGATAGACATCGTGTATTAATTATTACTAATTAATATACATTTCCAATAGAAGGTCAAGTTTGAATCAGACAATAGACTAATTAGTAGTCGAAGGTTTGAGTATGACTAGTCTCAGTAACAAGAGTAGGTTATACTAGAAATTAATGGAATAATGATAGTCTCATTGTTTGCAATGTTACTTTCAATTCTTTGTTTTTGATTTTGTGGGTACTGTTTTTTCTTCTTTTTTTTCTAGATTGACTATCGTTATTTCGCCTTTGATTATTAGGTTAAAAAATAAAAACATTTTCTGAAAGAAATGGAAGCCACTTTCTTCTGAATGTCAAATGATTCTTCTGAATGCTCCCTGATGAGTATAAACTCAAAGGCATGAATATTTATTTATGTGCAGTATTTGATTTCTATTGCTTATTGATTTTCTGCACGTTAAATTTCTTTTTTCATAGTTTTTTTCATAATTTCTTTTCTTATACAATATTTCAATCCAATACAAATTTGGACCTTCCTCAGGTTAATAGGGAATGGATTTTTTTTTTTTTTTTTAATGTTTATCAATCCTATTAGGTATACTTATATGCGGTATACCTGTGTTATAGGAATTGAGCATTTTAATATATTTTTTTTTTAAAAAGTTATTAATTAATACTTAATTTTTCCATCTACAACATCTGAAATTATATTTTGTTTTATTTGCTTAAAAGTTACATTATTTTTTTTATTAGAATCTGTTTAAATATTTTATATTTTACATAATTAGCTAATCTATATCCATAATTATTTTTAATTCTTTCTATTTTAAATATTTTATTCCAATTACATCTAGTTTTTAATACTCCTTGTTGGTAATTTATTTCTCTTTCCACTTCAAAATAGTTCTTAATTATTGTTTTATATATAAATTTTTCATTTATTTTTAATATTTTATATTTTTTTCTTATCCTTAATTGTTCATTTTTTGATTTATATTTATAATTTTTATAAACATTATTAAATATTTTTAATGTTTTCTTATTGATATTTTCTATTTGTTGTTTATTCATATTTATCCAACATTCTAACCCATAATCCAAGATTGAGTCTACAAGGGATTTGTATACTATGAGCTTTTGTTTAAATTGAATGTGATCCCTAATGTGATAAAAGAGAAAAGCATATGAGCTCAGCTTCCTTATCACATAACCATACTGTTCATTCCAGCAGAATCTGTTATCTATATTAATTCCTAAATATTTATAAGTTGAGACAATTTCTATTCTTTTGCAGTTACAATCTTTCGTTAAGATATTGTTATTCTGTTCTATATTTGGACATTCTATTTTATTAAGATTAATAATTACATTGTTATTTATTTTCTTATTTTTGTTTTTTGTTTTCAAACCCAAACCTTCGTATTAAACATTGGCGTTAATAACAATACAGAAAATGAACAATATATAACAGAAAACACTTGCTGCATCATGACTTTTGTATCATGAGATCCTATTATTAGCATCCTACCAAATTTCAAAGAAATCATTCCAGTAGTTTTTGTGAGGCATTTTTTGAGAGATATGAGAAATGGACATCAAATAAATGTGCCTTGGTTTTAAGTTCGACCATAAAAACAGTAATATACAAATTATATGGAAACCCATCCAATCACTTCAACATGATTGCACAGTTAAACAAAGAAGAAAATTCCATGATATAAGTGAAGGAATCGTTCAAGGATTCCCGAAAACATGTTTGTAATTTCTTAGTTAATTATATACTGTATGTTATTTCAATGTGTGCTTAGTCCCTTCTTTCATAAAGAAGAAAATTATTCAAGTAAATTTCGCTGCTATGCAGAGGCAGTCAATTAATAAGTGTTCATTCAAATGTACATTTCGAATAATATTTAACTTTTGAAGAATTAACAAATAACAAAACGTAATCGAAATTCTTAAATATAAAAATAAGAAATTCAGCCTATTAATCATTTTCTTAATAATCTTCTGATATTCTATAGATGCGGTTTTATGATCTTATCTGCTTTTATTGTACCTTCGAGCCAAACTACGACTAAGCACAGTAATTCTCCGATTCTGCCTCATGACCTGTCTTAATTGAAAAATACCTCCACAGAATCCTATTAGCGATGGGGATTGCCTTTCCCTCACCACCCACCTATCAGACTGACGTTGCCGGACTGAGACAAGTTCAAGATCCTAATCTCCTAAAGGTTCCGAAAGGTTGGGGCACTGTTTTATTCTAATTGGAATCACTGCAATTCACTATTTCAATTATCTGTCAGAGATAGAATGTCTTCTTTTGTTTAGTTCTGATAGATTCGAACAATGTTGAATTTATATCGAATGTGTGGTTTAATGAGCGAATGACAACGCGAAACAAAGATTTCAAAGAAGGACGGGAGGAGATTAATAGGGACGTCCCTAATGCAGCGAGGGATGGTTTAACTGCAATTTTCATTGGTTTTACTTCGTAAGGGAAGTTAAGCTCAGGAAAGCAAAATTAATAAGTAGGCTCAGACAGGAAAACTGTCTGTGTTCTACGTAATACCTTTGGAATCGTAATATCTTGAAATACAAGAGATTTGCATTTGAGAATATTCTCTTTGAGGTTCTTTTTGACGATAACTGCGCATGATAGAAAGATGATAAAATTTTTCATACAAATGTTTCGGAAGTGAAACAATTATCTCTCAATTACAGACAAAAATTATAATGTAAGGAAAGCAGACTTTAAATTCTTTAATAACTTCTGTTTCTACATTGGAGGGGACAGCAATCAAGAATTTTCGGGACCAATAAATCCTTAGAACTTATCTGTCAGATCATCAAAAATTTGTCTTCCAGAAAGTTTCGAAAAAGGGGGACTTATCACATTTGTGTCTATTTATCTTTCTAATCTCTCAATATCTAACAAAATTGGAATCATAATAAACAGGTATCCTATCAATGAGATCACCCAAGATTTGTTTATCATTGATTTATCGTAGGGTTTATTTGAACTAAAATCCATATAACTTCAAACAGCGGACTTAAATAAGTCTCAATTACTTATACCAAAATTCATGTGTGTGTTTAGTCTCATTTTATAACTTGTTTGGTAAATAAAAATTCAACTGCTTGAAATTATATCGTAAGCAAATGCTCTTAAAGAAGGTTAGGAAAATTTGGGTGTCACTGACTTAAGTTTTATGTAATTCTGTTTAAAAATTGAGAGCATTTTTTATATAAATATTTATTTTGTCTACTAAAAGTACTCCAATGTTCATTTCTTTGCTACTGAGTTCCTCTCAAGAAATATACAGTAATGTACAGTAAAGCATTTCTTGAAGAATCTGATTAAGAATGGTTAATGTATAAACAAAAAGCATCATCGTTGATATTCTTCCTATATTTAGAATACTTTTGAAAAATATTGTTAGTAAATAACTTTATTCATTAGAATTTTAAAGAATCAATTATATCGCATTTGAAGGACTTAGAATCCTCCATCCGTTACGTCACTGATCGAATTTCTTCTTCTGAAATTGATCGAATCATTGAATTATTATTAAAAAAAATACTTCCTGTAAGTTTTCTTTTTCTTTTGACTGCGGCTTGTACCTAAGCCTGCCTCCCCTTTCGCGTGAGTTGCAAAGGCGAAGGGTTTTAAGAACTGCCCGTGTCAGTCAGTGGCTCCGAGATTTATGGCTTTCGCTGAATAGGACCGTGTCATGAAGGCCACAGGTTCTTTATTCCACTGCTCAAGGGGAAAAAAAAAAAAACATACCCACAAACCACACTGACCGATCCATTGATCTTTGCCGCAAAAAGACAACGAAGGATAAATCACTCTTAATTTAAATGCTCCTAAACTTCTTAAATTCTTCGATTATAAGTCGGAAAAAAAATAAAACAAAAAAAAGGTAAGGGCTTAACCGAGATAATCAAATACTGGCTTATTTAAAGCGATTAAACAATTTTGAAAAACTGAGCTGTTGATCTTATATTTTGCTAACACAAACGAATATGTACTCTTATAGTGAGTATTTATTCTAGTCCTGCATTGATTCAATTTTCTTACTTATTTTGGTAAAACAACTGGAGGGTACTAAAATATTTGGCTAGTTTTAAGTAATAGAATTTTTTCATGTAAAATGTCTACGTAAATACTTGACCAAAAATCTGTTTGTTTAAGAAAGATAATTTTATGATTTTACAATTTTCAACTACCCCATTATTGTCAGTTAAAGTCTGCTTTGATAATTTTAGAAATAGCAACTGCAGCTCTAACAGTAAAAGAATCTCATTGTGTAAATAAACCACAGGCATTGTTGACAAACTTAAGTCCTCCGCTTTAATTTCGTTATGCAAAGATGATTTCGAAGCAATTAGAAATAACACTGTAAGCTATTCAAGTACGATTCTATTAACGAAAGAGATTACTAATGCCATCTTATTATTGCTACCGTTGGAGAGATTGATTGATACAGGAAATCGCCAGAAAACTTCCTTTGGAAGTCGAAAATTTCTATGAGATTTTTGTTAATCCGATGGGGGAATAAGATATGCACAGAAATATGTTTAAATAGTTATTTAAATCGTTAAAATCATAGCTGCTAGCGTATGTTATTGTTTAGATTTTTTATTAATGATAATAATTTTAGTAAATAATAATAATGATACAAATCGAACTTCAAACAAACAATTACTTTTGTAGGATTTTTTTTTTGGGGGGGGGGGGGGGAAAGGTATGTCTATTTTTTTTATAAAATTAATAAAATGAGATGTTTTAAATTCCATTGTAATTTATTAATAAATAAGATACTCTTTAAAAACTTCTATAAATCCATTTCTTTTTGTACATTCTTCTCCTATCTAATTTATATTCTGATCAGCTGTACATCTAGCTTCAACTAAGAAAACTTCGCAACTTCTTTTTTCCCGAAAGTAACAAGAATAGCAATTTATTTCGGATATCTAGTCAACTTTTCAAATGTAAGTATTGTATAGTTCTCTAAAATAATAACGAAACAGAGGTATTGTATGTTTTCTGTTATCCAAATATTAAACAGTATAGACAGAAACATATTTCTCATTAGAACAGCTCTGCCTTACACTAAATTTATCAGAAATATTTTATTAAACAAATTTACTTAACTAAGCTAAATTAAATCATTCACAATGCGACAAAGAAGCTATTTTCTCCCAAATCAATGTTTCCGCCTCCGCCATTTTATTTTTTTTCTTTCTATTTATAAGGACTGTAACAGTCGATCAAGAATCTCATCAACTTGTTCCTACTACAAACTGAATGGAACTGAATGGATAGTGTTATATTGGACAAACTTTCAACACTCAACTTTACAATTTATCCTGTGTGAGAGGTTCTAACTCTGCTACTTTCAAATCCATTACCTGCACAACGATGCAATGGATTACAGCATTTTTAGGACGAACTTCATCCATTACAGTCTGCAGATGCTTTGAAAGCCACACTACATAGAAGTCCAACATCAGCTCCGCTGAACAGAGGTCCTTCATTTTTTATACATTTAAAAAAAAAAAAAATCTCCTGATATACAATTGTAAGTTTTACAATCACTACAAAATTTATTATCACTGCATTGATATGTTTCAGGATATGTTTTATTTGTTAAAAGAATGGATAAAAAAAATACACAAGTATCATTCACTTTATTTAGAAAATGCTTTAAAAACTTACATAAACATTAGAAAAGATATCTAATTGATTAACGGAAAACATGAAGATTAGTGAAGTATAGAAAATAATCTAAATGACACTTAAAGAAATATTAACAAAAATTACTCTTCGGTTTTCTATCTCTTCTAAATATATATAACTTATATTTTTGACGAACATCTTGTTGATTGCAATGTTTAATTGATATCACATTTAAGCACAAAACTTCATAGAAACAACGATAATAAATAATGTTTTTTTTATTAGCTTTATACAACTATAGACTAAATAATACAAAACACACTGCTTGTACCTAATATCGATGTGCTCACTGTCATATATGGGTTGTATTCCCATCCCAATTTCTTCTTGGGATCGTCCTTGCAATTTGAACCGTATAGAGATGGAACTTTACCGATTTTTTTTTTTATTTTTTACAGAAGAATTGATTCAAGTCAAATAAAATTGGTGCCTACCTTTCCGGAAGACTGAAATATTTTTAGAAGGAAAAAGGGAAGATCGGGGGGAAAAAAAAAAAATAGTGGGTTTTCTTCTCTAACCGATTCCAGATCAATATCTTCAAGGAGAAAAACAAGTCGTTATTTGTCGCCTGTGGTGTTTATATATGGGTTCACACTTTCCCGCTCTGCGATACAATTAATGATTACTTTCGCCTTAAGAATTGAAGGGTTTTTTTTTTTTTTTTTTTGTTATTGGGGGGGGGAGGGAGGAAGTAAAGGGCTACAAGCCCCTCTAGTACACAACAGGGACAATTAACTGAGGAGGACCCTGTTTATTCTGGATGAGAGAGAGCGACACTGTCGTGTTTATTTAGGGATGTGGGCGTACAATCTTCCCTTGGCAGGAAATTAGCAGTGGCTTGGAGCGAACTTTATAGCGAGTCACGCAACTGAATGAGAAGATGAAAGAGAGACATACATACATATGTACTAGCTTGTTCAACGAGTCTTGATAGAAAAAAAAAACAAAACATGATTCGACTGAAACTAAATAAATTGTCTCTATTAATTCAAATCGGAAGTAAGGCTATTTGGGTGTGCAACCATCGAATATCAGAATGGAAAATTAATAGGAAAATTTGGTTTTAGTCTTCTGATAAGGATCAGTAGACTTACATTCCCGTTTTGTCTGTCTATGGACAAGTATCATTAAAATATCATTAACAACAGTCAGAACAATCACAAAAATCGCAACAATTGCGTCTTTTGCAAGCGCAACAATCACATTTATAATAATAAGGAATTAAAGCAATATTAATTATATTGTCTTATACGTTTCAGAAGACGTTGCGAAGCATTGTGATTGGTTTACTAATCACTATCCCTATCTTTTTTTTCCTTGTGAAAATTCTATATTGTAGAGACGTGCTATTTTTTTCTTTCTTCTTTTTTGATTGTTGCGATCACAGACAGAACCATTATTTTTTATGCAAGCTTTGTTATCAAGATAAAACTAGACCCTTCAGTTCTGATCCATTACACTGTGCTTGTGACATTGTATAAGTAATCGTACATGAACGGTTTGTAAGGGTTCACTTAACGCTCATTAGAATTATTTAAATTACTTGGACCAAAAATAAAAATAATCAGATAGGTTAGAACAGTGTTTCCCGACCCACTAGTGGGTCGCGACTTGATCCTAAAACTATCATAAACCATCGAATAAACCATTAGAAAAGATCAGAAAAATCGAAAATCGATCATATATAAGGAAGGGATACGATACAAATATGGTTTTATTCTATATTCTTCTATTCCTATATATGTGGAGGTATTCCGATAAGGAAAGGTGGGTCGCCAGCTGAAAAACGATAGGGAAAGGTGGGTCGCCAGCTGAAAAACGATAGGGAAAGGTGGGTCGCCAGCTGAAAAAGGTTGGGAATCGCTGGGTTAGAAGATATGAATCCTTCATCTATTTCAGTTTTTGATTTGTTCAGTTAATCAGGATTTATTTAAAGTGTTAGTAACTGCATCTAATTGTTTTCAGAAAATTAAAATTATTCATTTTTAGTTTAAAAACTAACTTTGTAATTGATCTTTACGCTGTATTTCGCATGAGCATCCCTTTACATTCAGTAGGTCTGTCCGCAAGAAATAGTCAACTCTTTAACAATGGAATTTTATGAAATCTTAAGACTTTATATTAATTCAATGAAGACATCCAAGTTTGGTTAAAATCGGTCACTTATTTCATCGTACTAAATAAAATACTTTTTTTTTTTATTTCAACTAATAACTTTTGCAGGTTCGGAACAAGCACATGCAGGGCCCTAGGCAGTAGGAGTAAGGAGTCCCGTCGAAAAAAAAATAATTCAAATTAAAGGACAAAAATGTAATCTGAAATAAATAAATGTACATTTATAAAAAAATATGTATAGTACATCTAATATTAAAAAATAACATAGCCATTGAACTTTTCTTTTTGAAAATTGCCTTAAAAGGTTCAAAACTTAAACTCCTTACTCCTTCACATTCAATACTGAATGATTATTTAGCCTTCTTTGACCATATTAGGTCTTTTAATTTTGAGAACTTTCTTTCTCTTAATATGGTACGGTCACAGGAAACATTAAAAATGTCTTAGAACAATAAATATATTTGGGCAGCAAGAAATAATGTCATCAGTTGAAATGAATTCAAGTTTTCATGGCTTATTTTGTTTTGTTTTTGTAAGATCAGTAAATAAATCTATTATTTTTCTTAGCTATTCCTCACTTATCAAATTTATTTGGTACAAAAGATTATTTCATAAGACTACCTCTATTTGTTATCAGGTACAATTCGAGATACAGAATCATTTGATATTTCAACTATGTCGACAAGAACATCATGTATTTCACAGTTTGAAATCTTATAGAATTATGATGGAGTTCCAGAGCCCCGGATTTAATAATAGAATAGAAGATTCAAAACAAGACATAATACCATTATGTAACAAGACAAACACCATTATTCAGATGCTGTTTTCTTTTCCTTTATTACTTGTTTCGCAGCACGTTAAGCTTATTTTTAATATTATTATGTCTTTTAATTGTTAACATATTTCTTTTTTCATTCATTTACGTACTTTTTTTTTTAAGATTTTTATTTGTGAAATGCGAATGGAGAAGGATTCAGAAATTTATTTTCTGTTTAATTTAAATAAACAAATTGTTTCCATTTAAAAAATTTCTTCGCTATAAATCCTTTATACTTTTTATATATAATTCAGTCCTTCGACTAGTTAACATTCTACGAAATTCTCTAGCATTCCCATAGAATCACCTAGGGAAAGATACTGAGGTGGGTTCCCGCTGCCTTCCTCAGGAAATCATTATGGAATGGCTTCAGATCGAAGAGAAAGTGAAGAGATCTCTTATACTGATTAAACAACAAAAACATGTAAACATGACAAACTCATTATCGCGATCCCGATATATTTCTATTTTATGTTTAGTAATTTCAAAAAAAAAAAAAAAACAGTTAAAGAAAGAAGTTATTGTATTAAAGAAAAACATTATAATTCTAATTTTAAAAGATCGCCTTAACCAAAGGCACTACTGAACTACTGGAAGTTTCAGGAACTTTAGTGAGATAGCGAACTTTTTTAATAAAAAACAAAATCAAATTTAAAGATTCTTTTCAATATCGTGAAAAATGTTTTCCAGCAGTCTTATTTTGAATAGACATAAAGAAACATTTCGCAACTTACTTCCTACGCATCCCTATTGCTGCATTGACATTACGTAAACTACATCTGTTAGAAGTATTTTAGTTTTTATTTATCCTCTTCTATAACTCGTCCGGATTGAAGACTTTTGACCTGCAGACAAGCTGACGCCGTTGAATTTTATGTAATACCAGCTTTTTTTTTTCGTTTCTTCTTTTTATTAAAATTACTATCTCATTTTTGAAAGTTATCGAAAATGTTTCCCTCTTTTCTTTTACTTTCCATCTTCTCAAAATACGTTTCTCCATCTTTTTTAATTCAAAGAAATATGGACGTCAACAAAATGACGTCATCGATATCGAACTCTCATCAAAATCTGCGCGGATGATTCCATAGAGGTTCTTGAATTCCATCAGACAACAACATTCCCATAAAGGATTTTTTTCAGTCTCCAGAAGCGCAGACTTTCAGGATCCCGAAAAAACTTTTTTTATTTTTATTTTTAGAAAGAAAAAAAATTCAATCATTATTAGAAATCCAGGTCTTAAAAAATGATCAAAAACATTTTTTTTTTTACAAAAGCATTGCATCAGTCAAAAAATATTAAAAACCAAGGAAAATACTAGACATCATCCAATGGAAAATGATTTCCAGTAAAACAATGTAAAATGTACTTGGATTCAGTCTTTGTGTAAAGAAATACGAATTCTTTAGTAGCACTTTCCCATATATAAATTCGTATTTAAAGTTGTAGAACTTTAAATGTATCCACGATTTTGCGAACATAGCTATTACTTGGAGTTTGAAATAATTTGCTTATATTAATTATCAGTGTGGTCTCGACAGGACGAGAAACTGTAAAGTTAATTCAATTTTATTTTTTTTTAATTTCGAGGGTTTTTCCTAATAAAGGCACAATTATTAAATCCT
Source organism: Thereuonema tuberculata (assembly GCA_023159025.1). Classification (NCBI taxonomy): domain Eukaryota; kingdom Metazoa; phylum Arthropoda; class Chilopoda; order Scutigeromorpha; family Scutigeridae; genus Thereuonema; species Thereuonema tuberculata. The sequence goes on along the minus strand of JAFIDM010014012.1, from coordinate 15,943,416 downwards.
AACTACTATTTCCAAAAGCAAAAATCTGTAAGTTTGTTTGTTTGTCATTCTTTCACGCCTCAACGGCGCAACGGATCGCAATGAAATTTCGCATGCAGGTAGTCTAGGATACGGAGAAGGATATAGGCTACTTTTCATTCCGGTCGATCAAGTAGTTCCCGTGCAATGAATGAAAAACTTCCCAAAACTGCCCAAAATAAAAAAAATTCCCAAATCTGGCGATAGATGGCGCCATTGCCGTTTTAAATCATATCAGAGATCTCAATAAATATACTGTACGGTTAATTAATATGTTGAATTTCAAATTGTACTGCAAGTATTCTTTAAAATTTAAACTTTTATTTAGCTTCAGTTCTAGGTTTCAGCTAGTTTCAGCTTTTTCTTTACTTGATATAATTTGGTTTTTCGAATAATAATTAATGGAAGGCTTTCGGAGTGAAGCAACGGTAGCCGACTAATATATTATTATAATTTAAAAACTTAAAAAAAAGAGAATTATTTTGATTTATGTAAGTATTGCGTTGGCACCAATTATATAACCTCTTGACTTCAAGTGAAAACAACTCACAAAGGGATCAATTATGATAGTGAGACCAATATTCTGAAAGATCGAAGCGACTTTGATGGATTTGTAAATTTGTTCCAAATTAATTACTTGCGTTTCTGGTTCAGGATTGTTATCGCTAACTAAAGGGCCCGAATATCTTTTGTACATTTATTCAATTCTGATGCATCTACTACTTCTGAAAAGGCTATTGTATGTTTGGTTGCACAATGAATCCATTATATTAAACAATTTTGAACATGAAGAGAATTTTGAGACAATTGTAATAAAAAAAAAATAACCAGTTCTGCAGAGTTTTTATATATTATTTTTCAGTTGCATAAAAATAAAAATAAATTCGTATTTTTATTTTTAAATAAACCGCAGAAATTCCAATTCATTGACTTCTTTGCTCACTCTACTTTCTGACCTCATTTGAGGATAACAGTATGATGGTTTAATCTTAACTGTTTTTATAATTATTTGCTTCTTTTTCCTCAAACAAGCCGATATATTTTATAACCAACACCTTCAAGCAACTATTAACAACAATAGTATAAATAAAAAAAAATAAAAAAATACTTTTTTTTTTTTCAAAAATTCCAAATGTCAAAATCGTCAGTAGTGTCACAATAACCTTTACATTATCGACGAATAATTTAAAGTTAGACAGTTTAAGATAAGAAACTTTAAGTAAAGGATTTATTTAAAAAAAAAGGATTTAATTGTAATGAAGTAAATTAAGCAAGAAAAAAAATTATTGTCGCTTTTAAAATTTGGCGTTAGTTGTCTATTAATCTGTTCCTGTGAACTATTCAATTGTCAATAAACAAGCTTTTCTGTAATGAAGACAATACAAACTCAGCGATTAAGAAAGGAAATAACATAAATGAATACAAAACAAATAAAGAAACATCCTAATATTGATATAGAGATTTTATCAAACATTAATCTAATTATGATTTCACCATTGGGTGGAGTTTTCTTTCAAGCATTTGTACGGTCTACTTTCATAGACATACTAATAATATTCTAAATGCAGGACTTTCAAAATTAATTTAAAGATTCGGAAAGAAAGACTGGATCGAACCCAATTTATTTTTCGAAAACCTGAGTCGAAAAAGAAAAAAAAAAAAAAAAAAAATTTTCTGACTTTTCACGAAATCGTTGAAACGAAAATTACTTTTATTCAAATTCAAAGATTTCTAGAGAGATGAAGCGGAAAAAAGAAAGAAAAAGTCCTTTCTATTAATTCATTCATCTGCATAAAAAGTGGAGCAATTCACTTGTCGATGATTTATTCTTCTTCTCTACGTAAATGAAGTTGTCTGTGCGTTGCTTTTAGAAAACAGCTGGTTGTAATATTCAGAAAAATAATGCAAATGACACCTGCAGAAGATTTCAAAAGTACACACAGTTCTTATTAAGGGGTTGTAAGATTAACTTCATCGAGTTTCTAAGAAATCTTACAGGGAAAGAAAATACATGATGGTTTTACGTGCGTATTTCTTCCAATTACAAAACTTTAATAGGATGTTATAAATGAAAACGAGGAGGGATTTTTTTTTTTTTTTTCATATTTCTTTTACTTAAGGAACCAAAAGAAAGAAGGAAAACAAAAGATAATTTTTACTCATTTACATTCTACCCACAATAAAGACTACGATTAAAAATAGCTGCTTATACATTTTATCTTCGGTAGGTTTATTATTTTAAATGAAGTCTGTTAATGATAATTGAAGTTCAAATACGGAGGGTTGATTCACGTTTATTCGGTCGATTTCAAGGGCGCGCGCTATCTCGCACGTGCACATGGCGCAGCTTTTGCGTTCGAATCAGAGGTCATAAGACTGTAGTTGATTAACTGGTAGCTGGAATAGTTGCATTCAAAATATGCCGCCAAAAACCCAAAATTGGTGGGAGGGGTACATAGTTGCCCTTTCAGGTGCTAAATATGCCGCTTCAAAAATTGTGGACATGTGCAAAATGCCGAATTTTTCATGTTTGCAAGTCCACCGTTAGCAGCAAGACGTATGAAGTCCATCAGCCAAGAGCGGGGTTTGCCATAGGCCCGAAAACAACACCGATGTCTGGCAGCAACTCCTAACGTTATTAAGAAAATGAAGACTATGATTGTCGGTGAGAACCACCCAAAGGGCGGTTGCCCAGGTTGCATAGATAATTAAGCGTGATCTGCAATTAGAAAAGCATCATCAGTGGTACCGCGAATGCAAAGAAAACGTTTCGAGAGGATTCATGATTGTTGCGGGTTACAGCTACAGAGGAAAGTTACCACTGAGGAAGGCAAAAAATCAAGATTAATGCTGCCTTTTACCGAGAGCATGTCCTGGAACTCTTATATCGTGACGATATCCCCACATTGTACGGCAACGACAAAAGGAAAGTGTGGATTTCATCAGGACAAGGCGTCGAGCCATACAGCTAGAGCGACCCAGCTAATATGGCGACTGAAACCGGAATACGAGCGATCTCATACAGTACGATTCCTGTAAAATCACCCGATGCATCTCCAATGGACTTCTACTGGTTCGGATTACTTAAACGGTAATCTGTGGCAAGACGACGACCGAAAACAGTAGAAGGGCTGGGAAAGCTTGCAAAGAGGATTGGAACAAGAACCCCTCGTCTACCTCCAACACAGCCTTCTTCAATGGAAACTGCGATGCAGAGCCATTACGTCTTCCGTATGTAGCTATCTTCTGCAGTTTTTCGAGTAAATGAAGCATTCGTTTTTTATTATTATTAAATTCTAAGATAACATTTGGAAATGTTTTTATTCTCATCAAGACGTAATTTATTGGTAAATTATTTATTGTATAGTAAAGCTGTGAATTATTAAATGTATGCAAAAGACAGCCAAAGTACAACTGAGAGATTAATCTTATGATTTATATATATTGGAATAAATATAACTGAGTAAAAATATCTGAATAACAAAGGTAAATTCAATCTGCTTTAATTAATTTACGGTGCTAAATTTATTGGAGCTAATCTCACAATGGTGAGTGCAGTGATTGATGTCAATTGGTCAATCATTTCACTACTAGCTTTGTTGATTGTTCTATTAAGCTTGCTTTTTGATATCTGCAATTACTTTTGTGGTCGCAAAGTTGTAGTGATTAATCAATAATAATTTAGTGTTAATATTGAGATATCAACTCAATTGATGGCAATAATTAAGCTGTGAAAGCTTGTGCTTCGTAATTGAAGAGCCCGAACCAGATAGCTACAAATTATAAAATTTTTCAGGGGAGAGAAAAAAATGAATAATAAATTAAATTTCAAAAATAATAAATAATAAATTAAATTTCGAAAATAATAAATAAGGTTACATTAGCTAGAGACAATAGTGAAATGAATGTTACACTGAAGATTTTTGTTTTGTTTTGTTCACTCCTCTCAGTATAGATGAATGCATCTCTCGAGCTGTCTGGTTTCTTGTTCCGGCAAAATAAGTTTAATGTAATAAATAGAATTGTGTTAACTCTGACCTCTGTGTAACATACTTTATAACTTACTTGCTTAAGAATTTAATATTACAATGAAACAAGATTTTCAAATGATTAATAGTAAAATAAGTCCACAAAAAGTAGTTACTTATTATTCAAGATAAATATCGTATTATTTTCGACACCAAGCCCAATTTATAGCTGAACCCCAAACAGACCGTTGGAATGTATTTTGATGCAATATTTTTAACATCTTTGGCCTTATTTGGATTGAGTTTCTATGATGTAAAAGACCACTTGCCCTTTGTCTTTTTAATATATTGGTCATTCATGACGCTTCTTGTTTGTGGCGTTACCTAAAGATCTCTATTATGAGAACTGAGGGTTAAGTCCTGTTTGAGACATTTATAGTCCAATCTAAATAATAAACGTAATTTTTGTCATCAAATTGTTTTTCATCCAAAGACTATTCACAAGATGGGTTACAAACATATCCAATTTAATATAATCCATAGATAGCTAACATGTTTCGGATGTTATTGAAATCAATTTTCAAAACACGCGAACACAAATTTAAATCTCAATACAATAAACAATCACACAATGAACATGTTTAAAACTTTGTTGGGGGATATGTGATGTATCGATAAATTTCAAATGTTTCTTGCTGCTAAACAATCATTCTTAGTATTAAGAGCATTAAGAAAACTATCACAATAATGTAAGAAGCATTCCATTTCAATTTTGTAGATCGTGGAATCTTTTACTGCTGGGATGGGTTCTGTCTTTGTCAACAAATTTAAACACAGTCCTGTCTAATTTAGATCTGTAGGCCTTATAGTTTTGAGAAGTAGAGCCATGCCGTAGAATGGAACCTTGAGTTGATTTTATATATTAACACAGCACCCACAGTATTATAGAAGCAACTCTGTGTATTCTTTCTAATGGATCTCCTTGACAACGACTGTTGTTGGATGATCCTAAGAGGAAGAAATGATAAGTCAACATCATTGTGAGATAAGGTGTTCCTCTTTACTTCAGAACGTCTCTACTTAAAAACATTATCTCAACGGTTTTCCAATTCTCTCAGCGAGATCTATCTATCCACCTACTGTCCTCCAAATGAGAGATGGCCGCCCTGTTTTTGTAAGATCTGCGCATGTATCATCGCTTAGTCTGGTCAGGCACTTCCGTCTGATTTTATGACAGGACGCCGCAATTGTTCTAATCGCTTGTTACTTTGCAAAAGAGCATTGTATTTATAAATAATATATATTTATTTATTTATATAAATACTTATTGTTAGCAACTGGTATTGAAATAACGCTAAATAGTCGAGAGAAGTTTTAATTTGGCGTTATCAACCTGTCTTTCTCAGTGAAAACAGACACCATCATCCATTGTGACAGGAAAACATAATTGATCAGCTACCGGAAGGGCTGCGCAGTTCAAACTTCCGCCGGTCAACTTTCATTTTGAGGACAATAATTTATATTTCTAATCTCTACATTCTTTCTACATAAGTTTTAAAAGTAGTCGTGCACATTATTCCTTAATTAACACTGAATAAAAAAAAAGAAAAGAAAATATATTAACATCAGAAATCCTTCACTCAATCTATTGTCATTAGGTTACTGTATCATTCACTGTCAACACGCAATTTATTTTCGAAACCGTGTTTACGGAATTTATTTCGATTGGTTGATCACACGAGAAAAACACTCAGTCCGTCCATTCACTCGTCGATCAGAAAAAGGGAGAGGTTTTCCAAGTGTGGGAATCATCGAGAAACTGATCAAAGCATTCGTTGTCACTCAACCGAAGACTTAACAGAATTTAACCTTAACAACGTCAAAGGACAATAAGCCTTTTTACAGAACGGAAAAAAGAAAAAGACAAGAAAGCATGAAAAGACTATCTTTTCATCACTTTTTTGTTTGTTTTGCTGTGAAAACATGTTGTTTCTGAATGAGAAAAAAATGTCTTTTTTTTAATCCAAGAGAAAAAAGAAATTTCTTCATAAAACTCGTTAAATTTTACTTTCTAGTGTGTTAGAGGAAATGATCTTTATAACGTTGATGGTTCTTTGGCGTTAAGTCGCTGCAGCGTACGATGGAACTTTCCTGATTAAATTTACACTCTGAACGACCTCGTAATGGATGCAAATGCAATAACGGTGTCCATTATTTCTCGATGAACAAGTCTTGTCGCAGTGCTTGACGGGAAAGTCATTTGGGCATGAATAAAAGCACGATATTTTTCTTAACTTAAAACGGAAAATATGAATTAATTACATGTATTAGACATAGACGGAATGGAAAATTACTTACTGTTATGAAATGATATCGGTTTACTAGGGAAAACTTCAAATGGAGAAAAGTAGTATTATCGAATGCAAAACTACCCATACACGAATGTTTATAAGCCTTAATCTGAAAGCTATTGTTCCCTAACATATTTACCTCAACAGCTTAAGAACATCTGAGAAACATTTTATCTCCGATAATGCTATAAACTAATCATCATTTAATATAGCGTTCATCATTCAGTAGGCCTATCTATAAATTTAATCTTTAATCTTTGTAATGTCTTTTTTTT
>JAFIDM010014012.1:15920079-15936093 GCA_023159025.1 Thereuonema tuberculata | reverse complement strand
TTCTTGGAATTTCAAACATGTTGTGAAATGGCTCGGTGAATCTAAAAAAGTGGAAGAATATTGTTGCAACTAAGTTGCTAAGTTCCTTCTGTCATTGCAGAAGCTCTTCGTGTAGTCCTGTCATGGTATTCTCTGTATTTGTTCATGACGTATTAATCGACAGAATGATTTTTTTTTTCTTTTTTTTAACTAGAAACCTAGAATTTCGAGGTTTACTGAGTTTTAGCAAGCACATTTTAACACATTTTAAACGATAAGATTCTATGGAACTTCAATATTTAATTAACTTTTTAGATAACGCTGATCAACAGTGGTCGACAACATTAAATGTAAGAGTAGGACAAGTCGTCTATAAATATGTGAAATAAGGATGCAAAAGTTACGCTATTTCATTTACAATGACATCCCGAAAACATTCAGAGAATCTTACAGAGAAGCACTGAACTAATTCCGAATTATCTCGGGAAATACAGGAGCGAGGGAAATACATTTTATAAATGAAAGAAATGTTGCATATAAATGTATTTATATATTAATAGTTAAAAGAAATTATTCTCTTAACTATTAATAGAAACTATGAAATAACAAGAGTTATGGCCGTAATATATGCAGTATGATTACATGTGAAAGGTAAGCAATATTTTGTTAGAATTTCCTGAAATCCTTTAGAAATTTTATGTTGTAATCACTGATATCATAGCGGACAATCGCAATTAAACTTCGAATATAAGTTTACATGGTTTTTACCAATATTAAAACATCATACTTCATAAAATTCCTAGTTTGGCAAATTACAGATAGGAGGGTCAGTCCGACTCTGCAGATCTTTAGCGTAATCATTTCAATAAAGAGGGTTTGGGGGGGGGGGGGAAGCAATTACCAAGGAAAACAACTTCAGACAACCGTGAAGGATTCTTTAAATTTAAACCTGGTTCTTGCCTTATTACAAGAACTAACTATACGCAATCAATCAAATTCTAATCCGTTACATACTTCGTAACAAACGAGTATGTTAAATTGAAGTTATTCTTGATATTTTCAATGATTAAATGTTTGTTTTTTGTTATAACTAATCTCAGTAACTTTCATTTTTGAATTCATTAATTCCTAGTTATATTTTTTTTAAAATTTGATGAAAGAGAAAAAAAAATTAATACAGTTGTTTCAATAAATCATCATATAAGCTTCACATAAACTTCATTTATTTCCAATGTAGACTTTTATTATAAAATTAAAGTCAATTCCCAAAATAAACAAAACAAAAACAAAAAAAAAATCTTAAACTATATAAGAGGACAAATTGTAGAGAACTTTTTTGTAAAGGATAAAAAAAGACGTGAAAAACGGAAAAAATATGGTTAAAAAAAGACGCTTTACAAAAAACAAACAGACAGGCAATGAACAGCTTAAGTGCGAATTACCCATTTCGAAATCTACTTCATTTCATTATTATAATCACTACCAAAAGCCCTAAGGGTCTTAGGATTAGCCACTCTATAGAAATCGCAAGAATTTAGCATACATAATCACTGCTGGTCGTTAAGGGACTTTTAATTAGGAGATACATTAACTAAAAGTAGATTTTGAAGTAGCTTAAGGCACAGTAATGCACTAATCGTGTGAAGTACTAATTATGGTTTGACTTTAAATAAAAACATAAAAAAAAGCAACTGAAAAGGATTTTTTTTTAAAAATAATGGTTTATTATTATACAATTATTGAACAGGAACTCTGAAGGAAAAAATAACTAAACTGAAGGATAAATGAGTCAGAAATCTCTCTTTTTCATTACAGAGATTTAAAATTAAGGCTTCGAAAAGGCAGACAGACGGGCAAAACGATTTCAAAAGTCATTATCTTATAAGGTGCAGTTATTGCAGTGATGTCCTCCCACGACAAAATATATTCTGTTAGTGGATCGCTTTCTGTTTTGCAGGAAAGGAAGTGGAGGCTGATTCCAGAGAAATCAAATCAAATTAGACAATTAGATAAATTACATTTAACAGTGGAGAAGCAAGAGGAGTTTTGAAGTGATATCTTTTCCTTCTAATTCAATTAAATATAAATTTTATACGTAAAAGCAATCAGGCAATATGTTATAATTTAAAATGTTTGTAGGAAAAAGAAAATCACTTGATTAAAATATCTCTCCCTCCCCCAATCTGATCCTTAAGACATTGTTGTCTAAATTTCCTTTATCTAATTAGCTAATTTTACTTAATATCGAATTTGTCCACCTTTTGTCTAAATGAATCTTTCACTTCCTCTCTTGATAGAATTGAGAGTGAATCGATAAAGGGAATAGTTCTGTCGAAGGTGATCGTAACTTGTACAGGCTTGTGCAAAATAATTTATAAAAGCGGAAACTATTAAAAGAAAAAAAAAAAGATACATTAGGCGTTCGCTAAGCTCTGTATCACAGAATGAATGTATGAATATTGATCCCTTATCAGCACATTTTTTTTTAATAAAAAAACATTTTGCGGATGGCAAAATTATATATTATTATTATGTATTATAAAAACGTTATTCTGCCTCTGACACAAGATTTTAAGTTTTTCCAGTTTTGTGACCAAATTATAAGAGATAGATTGGTCATACAAATGGATAACAAGTAGATTAAAGATTTATAGATTTAAGACAAACAAAATGGTATAAAAATCTTTCGAAAAAATTTTTTGGTTTCCAAGATGTCGGCCTTTAAAGGGTCAAATTTTGATTATTTTTCTCAATTTAAACGAAAAGTATAAAAGTTGATATTGAGAAAATGTTGGCATTTGAAAGTTCTATCGAACGATATATCAGTCATTCATAAACGTTTCTGCGTTTGCAAGATACATGCAAAAATGTGAATGTGGCGCAACCCCAGGCTTGTGGCGCCAATCTGCAATACACCGAGTTAAGCGGAGAAGGCCACAACGGGCTGGGAAGTCTTATATTCTCCGATCTCAATATTAATTTGCTAAATAAATAAAGTTTCTTTTTTTTAATGCTTTATATGCAAGGGTTCCGGAGCGAAGCGACGGTACCCGGATAGTTGATATATAAAATTATTATTATTATTATTATTATGTTTCTATGTTTCAAACCTTGGGTTTCCCCAGCAAAAACAATATGGTGGGTCAAGGACCAAAGCACATATTACCAATTGTAAAGACGTGTGCAAGAATGATTAGGGATGTGTGGTTGTGTCCATAAATTTTCTAACTATGCGTGTTGTGTTGAGTACCACGGCCTTCTGCAGTGGTACTTGTGCATAAGTGTTATCCACTTGTGCATAAGTGTTTTGTGAAGTCCTAGTGTGCTGAGACTGTGGTGCAATGTGTGAGGTACCAGACCAGTGGCGGACAGAAAGAATTATTATTATTATTACTGTTACTAACAACAACAATAACAATAATAATAATAATATATAAACAACTGCATATTTTAGTTAATGACGAAATAATTAAACATTTAAGATAATTCCCCTAGAAGTTACAAAAGTATTGAGAAATTTTGAACTATTTTCTTTTGAATCTCTTAATCATGTACAGAAATACAATTTTGTTTAAAAACGACCTTATGTCAGTTCTCTTCCATAACATATTTTTGAATACTATTACTTTAATACTTTAGAATAAAACTATTAGTTGAATATTTTTAACTCACAAGGGGACTAGCAGATAACTGTGTCGTAGATTTTGTTCATATTTCTAATACTGTTCGTGAAGGTCATCCTTTGAATATCAAGTTCCCAAAGCCATTGGGCCAGATATTATCCAGGCATTTTCGAGAAAATCGACTTTGAAAAATTCCAAGCGGCTTACATCGACTGAACGTTAACCAAGGGATAAGAGAGCACGTGGCTCATTGGGTAGCGTTCGAGTCTAGGAAGTGCGGAATTGCTGATTCCAATCTTGTTGCGTGCTTGAATTTTTCTTCTTTTTTTTTGTCATTCTACGTATGTTTTAGGTAAGATGATTTGTAATGAATCACAATTTGGGTACAACAATATAAAAAACGAGGTTGTAAAAATGACATTTTAACTGACATATTAAAGCACTGCGTGGAGACAAAAAAAACAAACACTAATTATAGATTCTTAGGGAGGACCGACAAATCTCGTGTTGTACGTTGAAATTTTTCTGCCAACTTGCACTGTAAAGGTCATCCCTCCGAAATGCACACTTTATAGTCCATCCGTGCTATATTTATTTTTATCATCGGCTGAAAATTTTCGTAAAGCGTCTGCAAAAATGCTCTTACCTCATTGATCAAAAACGCGAAATTTCCTCAATGAGGTAATCACCAGCTGTTCTCCCCAATCTTGAGTAACGTGATTCGGTGCGCTGCGATGACAGGAAGATTTTTACAAATGTGAATGAAGTTTGTTTCCTTTGGAAACAAACTTTGATCAAATCTTTGCAAAAATTCAGCGTTCGTGCACTGTGCACTGGCGCATAAGTTTTTGTATCCCGTACTTTTACGACGAGTACCATCCAGGCTCTTGTGAAACTCCAACTCAGAAGAGTAACAAGATGCAGTTATCAATGTCAGGGAAAACATAATTTATCAACATTATTGCTTGACTTTAGTTTCATTTTCTCTCTGATTTCGGTAAATAAAAAATGTTTCATTTCCTATTCGACGTTTTTAATTTTTCTAAAATATACGTTGGATGACCAAAAAAAAAACCAACTTCATGCACACAGCAAGATTCGAACCAGCGATCCCCCACTTACTAGACTCGAGCGCAACGCAGTGAGCCACGCGCTCACTTATCACTTGGTTAACGTTCATTCGATTTAAGCTTAGAATTTTTCCAAATCGATTTTCTCGAAAATGCCTGGATATCTGGCCCAATGGCTTTGGGAACTTGATATTCGAGGGATGACCTTCATGTATTATAAATATGAACAAAATCCACGAGGCTCGACTAACTGACAGTCCCCGTTCTCAAGAGCTGAAAACGATCTTATCGAAAATAAGAATTTTCTTTGGATTCGTCAAGATCACAATAATCCTATTTCTATTTTAAGGTTGCTCACAGATAAGGAGCTTAGCAAGTTCCTTGATCCACCCAATTTCTTGATCTTATCACAAAATTTGATCCTCTACGTTTTAGAGTTTGATGCGCAAAAACATATTAAGAACCCTCCCCCTTCTTGGTTTTGTTTCAGAGATGGAGAAGAGTTACCACACTAAACTTAGTCATATATTAAGTTGAGCTATAAATAAATAGTAAGAAAAGTCTTTTAATATGATGGTGTTCAATCAGACACGAAACATGAAATACTTCGTATGCTAAAGGATTATTAAAATAGAGAAACCATGATACACATTAAATATATAAATTATCGTAATTTCAAACCAATAATTTTTTCAACTCGAAACTTTTTCTTTTCAAATTCCTGGGCTATTTTCCGATTTCTCAATATATCCAAATAAATAAATAATTTTTTATTTTTTTTATTTTACTTAATCAAACCCTTTAAATTTTGGCAAGTTTGTATAAAAGTTTCGCAAAAAAAATTACCGAAATTTCATTCAAGTTTCATTTGTATTATTTTTAAAAAATGATTAAATTACATGTTTGTGAGCATAAACCATGCAATTGTACAAAATTGAAATAAACACTTCTGAGAGAAAGAAGTTTTTCGTAAGACAGCTATTCACGAGCTTCCTGTATTTAAATTAAAACTTTAGCTTTTATTAACTTGTAAATTGTAAGCAACTTAAATGTTTATAAAATAATTTCAGTCAATTTGAGAGGTTTTTATCTGGAGCTTAAATCCTTCCACCACAAAAACAAAGCAAAATTAAAGTATTTAGTTTAAATGATTTTTATTCTATTAAGTCTTCAGAGATGCAGATAAACCGGTATTAAAGTAAATTCTTCATTCCTGAATATAAGTTTCGAAAAAAAATTGCAGTATTAGTAAAAAATATTGTTTATGAAAAAAAAAATCAACTGATGTTAACCTCTGAGAATGATAAATTAAGAAAATTATAAATTTTGAATAACGTTTGTTCTATTGGAGGGCGCAATTTCTACTATCCATCCGAAAGTGAAATCAAAATTAAATGAATAAAATTCTTCATTATAAAAGTCGCTAATTTCTTTATTTCTTCGTAATCATTGCTCATAGCTTGAACTATCTATGAACTTACGAAGAAGCTCAGCAGGGACGTTATCAAATTTCTGCCGAATCACGCATAACCTGCAGCTCCTCAACGTCGTAGATTCTTAGACAGAATATCTTCTCTTTCGAATAACCCCAAAAGAAGAAAATTGTAAGAATGGAATCGGAGATCCAAATGCAGAAATTCTTCCTATTCTCCATCGCGATGTTTGAATAACTCAAGCCAACTCTTATTCACTGAAAATTCTACGGTTCTGATTGTTTCGAAATTCATTCTGAACTCTTCATTTGCATACCACAGTTCTGTACATTCAAGAATTAATTTACGAGATTAAGATGGTTCTTGACCCCATCGGTCACCACCTAAATGTTCCCTGCAAATAGAAGCTCTGAAATTAGTTTTATAAATTGCTCCACTGAAAATCCCCGTTGATGCACTGGGCCAACGTGATATTAAGAACCGAGTTCAAAGTGAGATCAAACCGAATGCGCTACCTTATCCATTACTATTACCACTTAGATTACTTTAATTGAGAATCATCTGCCAGACTGTGCAACAATGCTCACTTGGAGAACTATGGATACTTCTTGGGAATAATTTAACTATAAATCCAGAAGTATAAAGGAATTTTTTTTATTTTATTTTAGAAGTTGTATTGTATTATACTTAATTAATAAGTAAATGAGAGAAGACATGGCTTGAGACAAGACTAAATAAATTAAAATTGTTTTCGTTTTGCTTTTATAATAACTTTAACACATAAGTACTCACATCGAACTGCGAGTTTATTAGATATATTATCCCTCTTCACTTAATTTGAACTCAACTTTATTTGTATCAGGCCCCTTCAAGAGAAGCAACTCAAAAAATATCAATTTTTTAGAATACTACATCATAGTCCTAAATAAGTCCTAGTGTTAAGTAATTTTCAATAGTTCAGTCATAAAAGTATCCTATTCAAAAAGGATCGTCGGGAATATTGTAAAGGATTGTAATATTAAGCAAGTCAAAATCTACTTGTCTGAAAGTGAAGTTTATAAATTTCAATTACTTCTGCATCACCAGCCGTCTTCTGTCGCTATCATCTACAACATCCTCACAAGACCCGATGACATACATAAATACATTTACAACACATTAGCTTCAGTTTAATGTAATTCGTTGTCAATATTTTAACGAATGCTTTTTAACTTGTAACACGCTAATTACAGTTAACTACGTACGGGCTTTGACCAAATGTATTAACACATCTTATACATCATATCCTATGAAATCCATGTGTTTCAGTTTACGTTTTGAAGAAGATCTTTCCCTAAGAAATAGCGAATTTAGCTATATTTGGTAATTGACAAAAAGACATACATATTAGAAATTTAAGCAGAAAAGAATTTTGAAATTTGTAGTGTGCTGATCATTCTGATATCAATAATTATTATAAAAATGTAGAGAGAAATAGCCAAAAGCTTTTCCTAAAGAGCTCTCTAATTTTCAGTTGTTTTTTTTTTTTTTTTCTAAAAGTCACAGGCTGTTCTCAAAAGGATAGCATTGTCGTTGTTTTCGTTGGGCTTTGTTTTACAAATGATGAGGCCAGACCCAGAGATGTGTTCATTAGTACTGGATGAAGGACCCTTAAGCACAGTTGTTCAATGTTCACAAAACTCATTACCTCCAACGCCCAGTGCTAACAAGCGTCGCCTGCAATTGACGATCCATAATCCTCTTTGATTTTGCGGATGACTTCTCGTCTAAATGACCTTCATTCCATGGCTTTATCATTTACTTTAAAAGATCTCAGCCACTGGAAAATAAATCTTTCATTTAAGTGATTGTAGCACACAAAAAAAAATGTTCGACTCAAAGTGGAATATTTCTTAATCGCAATGTAAGTTAAGAGATTGCTTAAATCAACGTAAAATGATATGTTGGGACCAGGATCTAAACGTCGAAAGAAGTCCCGAAAACATGAAAAAAACTTATTACAGTTTTTCTTTTCTTATATTAATGTATCTAGAAAATTATTAATCTTTCTTTAATTTCTTTTGTACGGATTCACTGCAATTCTAATTTTACAGAATCAATCCTTCGTTTGGTAGTACAAAAATCTATGCAGAAATAAAAATTGTCAACTGCTTCTTTTACGGTACAACCCGAATCTTCTCGAATATGAATAAATTCTCGTTTATTACTATTAAAAATTTCATACTTCTACCAGCGATATTTCGCAGGGTAACCTTTTCCTTCTTCCTCAGGCTACATTTTGAAAAATTTAAGATCAAGGCAGTTACAACAAAGAATAAATTCAATACAATTACAACAAAGAATGAGGGTCATAGAATACCAAGTCATTATTCAACACGTTTAGGCCTATAACAAAAATAAATTTAAAATACAGACTCATTTACTTTTATTTACAGACTCAGCTTATTATTCAATAATAATATCCTGAAAAAAATTCAAATACCAGTAAATAAAAATAGTCAGGCAGGTTTACAATATTTTTTTAAAATTATAAATTTAGTAATTTCAATTTGGTAAACACCAAATTTAATATAGTCACAGTTATTATTAATGCAGGCTTCTAGAATGAATCTGGAAATAGTGTCTGTTTCTCGGAATAGATATTTGACTTCCGGGTAATGGTTATGATTGTTAACCAAACAGTATTCTGCCCACTGAGAAATATTTTGGTGATTATGGTTTTTAGTAGTATAAACAAAATTTGTAATAAAGACCAGTGCATTAGATTATTTTCGGATGAGTAATTCTCGTTATTCTTTTAAATCCATTTTTTTTTTCAGTAGAACATGCTATATTGCTGCTACTGTAGTTCTGGATGGAATTTCTTCATTAGCACTCTTTGATTGACAATCCTAATACTCTATCTCTAAGATGAGATACCATCAGAAAACATAATAGAAACCATTCAAGCACAACAACAATATCTTTAAGAAATTGGCCAAACTGTTGTTGATTGCATTCCTGGTTGATTTTACTTAAAAAAAATTGTTTTGTTCGGTTGCTTAACATCTGTAAATTTATTAGTAAAGTTACAATGAAACTTCGAACAAAATGAGATTCTGTTTTTCGAAATGTTTTTGATGGCGGCGTCTGATTTTTATTCTAGAAGAACTTAAACTAGAAACGAGAAATACTAGTAATGATCCACAAAAAACTAAACCTACTTTTTTTTAAAAGAAGTAATTTTTTAATAGAACATTAAAATCAAAATAAGAAAACATAATTTCTGTATTTTGAAAACTCAATTAGGTTTTCTAACTACAGACATTTGCTTACGAGTGGACAACGTACTAACACAGACTGTGGTATCATCGTAAGTGTAATGAGCGTCCCGAATTGCTTTGCTTTCAAAAATAACAAACAAACAACAGACTATCGCTTTAAATTAAGCAATCCCAGCATTCCGTGCTTACATTGCTGCTGTCCACTGATTAGCTCTGAGTTGTCCATATTATCCCCTGAGATTCTACTATCACCTACGAATTGTAATTAACTGGAGGGACAGTAACTGAGTTAACTAACTAAACTGCAAATAGTCAGAGCCAATATTGATCTCTGAAAAATAAAGTTCAGCTTGAATGTGATTAGATTTTCTGAAGGCATGGTTGAAATCAAAGGACTGTAGGAAATCATGTAAAAATTTTGCTTAGGCAGATAATTAAAGAAAGAATTACATTATTATGTTGTCGTCACAAATCAATCAGAAAGAAGACTATAACAATACATGAATTTCTTTTACCGCGGAAAAGGCTTGTTATTCTGAAATTGGATTTCTATTGCATTTATCTTTTAAGTTTCACACATCCAATCTTTGTTTCATGTCCGGTGTTATTTCAAGATTTATACTTGTATCATTTTAGCACTTACAAATGCATATTGCGAGTTTCTCTTATATTTCATTTCATATTGAGGCTATTAAGAAACCTAGATGGACTCTTTTAATATCTTCCAAACATTCTAGTAATATATATCGTTGACCACAGATTGATGTTACAGCAAGAGTAAAAGATCAACATTAATTTTGAAATCTTTTTTAAAATATTTCGGCGAGTATTACCTCCTTTCTGCTGTCTATTCAGTACTGGACTGTGGCTGGATTTGGTCATTAAGTTCGAAAGGCTATTTTCATTTATTCAATTGATAAAAGCTCTCATAAATTATTCATTCAATATTTGGCGTTGGATAACATCTGGTGTATTTGGAAAGACTCATTACAAAGACGCGGTGCGAGAAGCAGCTATTGAGCGAACGAGCCATTGGATCAATGATTGTATCTAAGAAACAACAAGAATCACTGTGTCCAAGTGGTCACTTCAACGGGATGTCGGGAAAGAAAAAAGTACCACTGGAAAACTAAGCGACCAACAGCTAATAAAAGCAAGTAAATAATAAAAACCGGATATAGAGAATAGGCAGATGGGTAATGTTTATGACAGAGGCCTGCTTGGAGGTAGTTCTCTCGAAATCCCATGCTGTTAGAAATGATTAAAAAGATTTTACGATCGTAAAGTTCTACGACTAATAAATATTACTGCATTAATAAACATTAATTCAGTTGTTTAGATCGTTTTTGCTCAATCATTTTCATTGAGAGATCAATGATGTTCACCATATTATCTACTCCAAATATCATCGAAATTGAACAAAAATTAAGAGCCTAACGAACTATTCCATTTTAATTTTTTCCCATAAAACTTCTCAGCTGATGCTAGAATTGGGAAGAACATATTTCCATAAATTGACTATTTTGAAACTTTCTATTCACTCAATGACTAAAGCCGAACGGGTCTAAAAATGTCCTCCGTTTACTGTTCGTGCTCTTATTATTTTAATACTTTCTGGAAAGTTGCAAGATTTTATTATATTTGTAATGAGTAAGCTTGTATGCCATAAAAATGTTGTTTAGAAGTTTCTGCGTCACGATATTGTCAAATTTTAAACCTTCTTGTATATATTGGTAATACTGATAAATTTGTAATGGACATTATAGTAACATTACATTTGTTATTTTTTGAATTTTTTGACAGTTATTTTAGAACAATTTGTAATTTCTAATTTCGTCATAATGACAACTTCAACTTAAAATACTCAATTTCTCATCCCTCCTTCCACGAAAGCAAATCCCTCCACTGGGAGATCCTCACTTTTCCCGCATTTCCCGAGGACACAGAATTCTAGAGGAGAGCAGTAAGATGTTCTTTTGTGCAAGCAATCTCCCAGGTGGTGTCGATATAATACATATGTATGCTGGTGACTGCAAGCGCTTTCCAATTTCAACAGTGTCTTCCACATTATCTCCGGGGAATTTCACTTGGTTCACCACATCTCAGCATCAAAGGAATCGGAAAATAGCTGGGGTATCAACACCACTGACAAATAAAAAGTTTCTTTCCTTTTATATTTTACTTTTGGATTCTGCACACAACTCAAGAAGGTCAATGACCAACACAAGAATGATTCAAGTACAACTTGAATCGCATTTTTTAGTGTAAATCAAGACCTAGAGAATAACCCATATGAGTTTTACAATTTCAAAACAAAATCACGATTCATACAAATGGTTTTCACATAAATTAAGTCCTTCGATAGGAATTTAACACATTCAGGGCTATAAAACTCATGTTTGATGTGATATTTGATATAATACGTGATTTGATAAACGTCAAATCAATGAAAAATGAATCATTATTTTGGTTTAGTATTAAGACTAATCTTGTAATACGGTATTCGTATTTCATACTTTATGTTTAATTTTACCAATTAAAAAACTCTTGCTAATGACTTTAAAACAAAAGCTTTTTAGATATATTATCATTTTCTGTATTTGATCTTTGAAGTTAAAATCAATGAAGTTAAAGACTAACATCCCTAAATAAGAAAATTTATACTTTTTTTTTTGTCATTCATTCGCATTTATTAACAAAAATATAAGATTGTTATATATCCTTAGTTTATATAACTGTAAAGAATTATAGCCTTTCAGTTTTATTTTATTTTCAATTATTATGAACCTCACGATTTTATTTGGCGATTTTGCAATCGCCACAAGCGTAATATTTTAAAAATAATAATTATATAATTTATGTAATTAATATATGTAATATATGTAATATTTATTTCGTAAATATTCATACCGAAATAAGAAATTCCAAAATTGAATTTTTCATCGAGATTTTCATGAACGTAGTTGACATTAATTATTTTACGGTATGCAAGTTTAAAAACTGATTTTTTTTTCTAGAATCTCCTTGACTTCTAAAATCACAATACAGAGGGAAAACTTTTCCGTTTGATCAACTTCCTTCGGTTACGATCTCATGTTTCGGTTTGGGTCCAACGACGTGGTTACCCACATCGATTCAGTCTGGTGTGAAGCAGTTAACTCGAACTGTTTCTCCTGAATGGTAATAGCTTCACTGCATTGCCTCAACAAAACTCTTCTTTCCTGGCTCTTTGATTGCCAGTAGTAAAACCCGACACGGTTGTTGATTCAGTTTCTATTGCATTCAGTTCTTGCTTTATCTATAAAACTAATGCAAACCGTACTTTTTCCTATAAAAAGCAATTGACCTTAAAACCAATTAAAAATAGCACACATAGACTTCAAAACCTTAACACTTTGAAAGATACATTTACTTAGTCTTAAGAATTGAAAAACGCACTTAAATAATGTGTTACAGACTTTTTTTTAAAAAATATTTGTTTTTGAAAATGTAAATACTTCAGTCCGTAGAAATTTAGTCAAAAATGAACTTGGTGTGGTCAGCAAAATTCAGAATATTTTATCTTAACAATTCACTTAATGTTTCTAAAACAATTACACTTACAAGCTATTTGCAGAAATTACTTCTCTCTATACATCGTATATCATATCTTTCATTTCTGTTTTTATCAACAAAGAAGAAATGCGTGATAATTCATTTCTATTCATAAAAAAAAAAAAAATCGATTTTCAATAAAGTTGAAATTTTATTAATAAATATTCAAAATAAAATTAAAAATTTGTATTCAAAGGAATTACAAGACAGGAATGCGCAGTAAGAACCTAAACAGCGGTAGTAAATTAAACAAGTCTGATGATGATAAATTTTAGAAGAAGCTCCCTACACCTAAAATAAAGACATCTGATAACTCGGGATTACCTTATTATTATCTTGAAGAAACGTAGGAATAAAACTTGCTTAGTAATTCAAGTTTTACAGCTGAATGTAAAATAAAGATAGATTTTAAATAAGTTTGCTAACTTGAAAATTCGAAATTTATTTTCAATTTGTTTGAAGAAATTTATTTTCAATAAGATTTAGATGACAGCCTCTAGATAAGTTAGTTAAAACTGCTGTTGATATAATGATTATGCTTTTTTGGTTTTTCTAGAGCATAAATTACTGATTTTAAGTACTGATTAATTTATAGGACGCAAGTTAATGTCATTAGTCGCTTCAATCGTTTTCCGTTAGAGGTCAGTATGCTTTTCTTTCAGTTATTCGATTTTCAATAAACAAATTTCCAAATGCGTTTAATTTCTTTTCCTCATTATTTTCATATATGTTTGGACTTCAGAAACTAATTCCGAAAAGATGTCTTTTATAGAATAATTAACGACAAAGCTATGTTCGCCTTTTTTTTTAAATCTTGAAACGATATCAAATTGTACTATTCTAGTAAGTTCTTCCATATATCAAGTCCGGGCCAGGTTGAGAGAGAGAGAGAGAGAGAGAGAGATTATGTCAAATAAGAATTATTAATATAAAAAAACAGACTTAATTTCTGATAAACAAAAAAAAAAAAAAGGTATCAACCTTTAATCGGGATAATGATGAAATTACACAGAAACGTGTACTCTTGTAATATTTGCTGTGTCTGCTTCTTAGTTAACTCAAAGGAGCTCTTCCTTATTTTGCAGTGTACTAACCTGGAGGATTATTTGCGTGGGAAATGAATTCGTCGCAGCGGATCATTAAAATGACTCTTCCAAGTCCCCAGATGTAATCTCGAAAGGCTAATAATCATTTCGTATGCAGAGAAAATGCTTGTAAATTTATGAAACAACAATTTGTAGGCGTTGCAAATTGGCTTTTCGTATTGTCTTATTTCGCAGCCATGACATTTATTTTTTTTGCTTATTGAATTAGTCTAACTTCATTAGTTAGAAGCTTGACATTTTTTAACAATCTTCTTTTTTATCATCAACTAGCTGTACCCGTTATGCGTTGTAATGCCACTCAAAGAAAGAAAGTGTTTTTGTTTTAATTCTGTTTATTGAAGTGCTTTTGGATATACAATATTTTTTGTTTTTCCGTCTGGTGCCTACACGAATAAATCAGAAGGTTTCCGACGCGTGAGCAGGCCACATACAGTTGTCCATGTGTGAAGCATGGATTTTCCAAATTTAGTCCACACATTTGTAGCGATTGTTAACTGTCTTTGTTAATGGTCATTGCAAATGCGAGTCGCACTGGAAACTGCAAACGTCGAAACCGGAAATACACTCATTTGTTGAAACGACTCGCGCACCAGATATTGTAATATGGTTCTACTAATTCAGAAAACTTCGTGGGTGTGCGCACAACAACTCACCAAAGTTTCATCGCGATCTGATGAATGGTATAGGAATGCATACAGGACAAACAAACAAAGAAACATTTCATTTTTATATATTAAGATAAAGGGGGAAAAAAAAAAGAAAACTATCCTATATTGCAAAAAATACCCCAAAAAACCCTAATAATCATTCCATTCATCGCAATCTTATAACTAATTTTAGGAATAAATTATTGAAAATCATCTTAATATATAAAAACGAATGTTTCTTTGTTTTTTGTCCCATATGCGTTTCTATACCATTCATCAGATTGCGATGAATGGTATAGAAACGCATATGGGACAAACAAACAAAGAAACATTCGTTTTTATACATTAAGATGATTTTCAATAATTTTTTCCATAAATTAGTTACAAAGACTATACAAATAGGTATGGAAGAATAGTCACTGGCTTTATGAGTACATAGTAGTACTTCATAATTTTGTATTGAACGATTGTAATTATTAACACTACAGTAATCCTAAAAAACATAATTCTGTAACAGTAAATATTTTGAACAGCTGTTTTCTTTTATGGAAAAAAAAAACTGGTTTCATATTGTAACAGTTTGTTTATAAATATTTTTAATAATCATTTATTTATGTGTATTTTTGTATAAATCTGTGTTTATCTGCATTCATTTTTATCCTTAACCGTTATTTATTCCTTTGCATTTCCTAATTACTGATGTTCTTTAATTTCATTTTCGTTGCAGCCGTTAAACTAATTAACTGATTCAATTTAAGTTCGTTATACTATTATTAAGAATAACCACATTCTTACATCAATAAAATATATTCAATAAAATACATTTATTCATTATATTAAATCTCACCAAATTTTCTTTTTAAATATATTGAATAAATGTATTTTATTGAATATATTTTTATTGTTGTAAGGATGTCGTTATTTTTAATAATAATATCACGACTAGAAGAGAAAAGATTAGGAGGAAATATGGACTTAATACTTCTAAGTTCGTTATGTTTTTATCCAATCATTCTGTATATTTTTAATTACTTAACCAATCAAATCACACTGTGTAAATACTATAAAAGCCAATGTTTTTCATTTAATAAATTAATTCAGTTCAGTTCCAAAATTGACTTGTCTTTCGATCCCAAAGACTCTCCCACAAACACCATTACAATATTGGGCACCAAACATAGCGACTCCGTACATATTTCATGTCTGGTCACTTCCTATAAAACAGGAAATAATCATAAGCCGGAACTCTCAAATTTTCCCAATCTCTACGGGTTATAAGTGTTCCGATAAGGTTATATT
>JAFIDM010014012.1:15853962-15910079 GCA_023159025.1 Thereuonema tuberculata | reverse complement strand
CAAGGCTGGATATAACATAACTAATGAAACACTTTGCTTTTAATGTTTTAAAGGTTTTTAATAATGGGAATATTTCATTAAACTTTGTCAACTCCTTAACCACTCAACCAAACTGGAGTAATTGCATAAAAAAAAGTAGAAAAAAACCCTTAGGTATCGGCAACTTATTGAAGTTACAAATATTTTAATGTTACTGTGATTTCAAAGAATCAATTCATTACTATCCATAATTTTTATAATCAATAATTTATAAACAAGATTCGTCAGTGGGACGAAATTTAGATCCGATGATTAGCTGAATGCTTCCCCGCTTTTAACACAGGGAAAGAAGCTGGTTTTTTTTTTTTTTTTTGTAGAAGGTTGGGTGGACCTTGGGGACTCTTCTTTAGAAATAACCTGAGGCAGGTTCCCAGACCTGGTTTTTTCCAATCCACAATCAAATGCCTAACCACCACACTGTAAGAATATATTTAAACAAAGCTATCATTTCTTTTTGTTGATTTGACTCTTTCTATAGTCAATCAATCAATATTTCTTTTACTTCACATCTTTTCTATCACATGGTCCACGTCCACCGCAGTTATTTTCGAGGGATATCGTAGGCAAAGGAACTTGAGCGTCATGCCAGTTATTTCGTGCAGCCATTCGGAGACGAGAATTGTGAGCGGTTAAGTTGTTCGCAATGCAGTGGAATCGAATGAAGTGGCATCCTGAGACACGTGCTTTGTAGGAGCATTTGGAAGCACATTCGGGTTGGCTCTGAAGTCGGAATGGAGGATTTCGGTGTCTTCTGTTGTTGAAGAACCCGAGCGCAGACATTTCGGCGCTTTTGGTGGCAGCTGAGATGCTTGAGCGGAGACGTTTTCGGCGAACGTCGCTGTGACAGCCAAGAATTCTGAGAAGACGTTCACGGCAGTTCTGTTATGTCAACAAAAACCATTAGTAGGTCAGCCTGGTATAAGCTATGTAAACTGAAGGAATGGCAAACATCTTTTCCGAGAAATTTATCGTGAAACTTGAAGTAAATTCAAGAACATTACATCTTTACTTTGATCTGCTTTATTGGGCTAAATGGATTATCAGTTCGCTGTGGACATTTAGGCAAATGCTCTGCTATTACTCGGGCCAACTATGAGAGGTAGGACGTATTAATTCGAGATGCAATGTTCAATCAAATAAAACGTTAAACAGTCGGATTCAATAAACATAAATTAGGTTAAATTACAAGCGAAAATGATTTCCACTAGTTGATGTTGAATTAGTTATGAAAACCGCTTTCAAAAACACAGATGGAACGTATATTGTATTTTATTATAGTTTATTATTAGCGAAACATAAAACCATAATTGCTCTTTGTGAAACATTCTTAATACTTTGCAGTCGAATTTTAGTTTAAAGGAATTAATGTATTAGCCCAATTAAATAAATAGAACAGTTGACTCAAATAACTAAAATAATTTAAAACTGTAATACTAAACTTTAGATAAATACAAGGACAAATATATCACAGAAATTGTTAAATCATTTATCGTATTCTTGGAAAATATATAACAGAATTATCTGCAACAGTTCGCGAGTTTATGAATTACGAACATCATCGTCTTCTTTCTTCTTTAAATTCAGGAACAAATTGAAAGAAACGCCACATACACAAAGATGAACGTTAATGAATGTCCACATAAGATGAAATTTGTTAGTATCCCTTATGATAGAGTTAGTATCCCTTATGATAGAGTTAGTATCCCTTAATTGATGGAGTAGAAGTTTTCCTTACAAAGGCAGTGTGTGACCTCGAACGCTGAGAACCGCACGAAAATGTGCTTAGAATATAAATCGCTCATCCCAAAAACAGTGGTATGAGTCATTCCCATGAAAAACTCAGCTGTTGTCTGCTAGCGCCATCCGACGATGACATGTTGACCTGCACTAACAAGTACTTAACCTAGTTGTGTAAATAGTATACCTGTAGTAGGAGGCCGGCTTTTGGAGTGTTCGGTTGTGGGTTAGAATGTAAACAGTGTACATCGGTATCATGAGGCGAATTAATCCCATGAGTGCTGTCAAAATGATAGAGGCAAAGTTGCGACGTGCTGAATATGGAAACGAATAATCGGAGTCGAGGATATGCAGTTTGCGAATATGCTATATAGCATAATAATTCAGAAATACAATGGGATGACACAGAAATGCATGAAGATACGCTGGATAGTTATAGTGATTTTGAAGGACAGGAAGAGCCCGTACTCGTACGATATTGAAATGTGTGTTTTTTTGATCCTATTATATCGATATTTTGTTTCTTCGGTTACCAAAGTTCCTCTCTTGGACCTTCAATAGATGAGCATTCAAATGTCTCTCGTAGTAAGACGTGCAGTTTTGCATGAAAATGTTTTTGGCTGTTTTTGGCATGAGCGATTTATATTCTAAACACATTTTCGTGCGGTTCTCAGCGTTCGAGGTCACGCACTTCCCTTGTTAGATAAAAAAATGTGCTTGCAAAGCCAACAATAAACTTGGTAGAATTCTGAAATACAAGAGCCCATTCAAAGAAGAACAGTCACGCGAGGAAATAAATGATGTACACGGAATCAGATGTGTTAATAGCTCTGAAAAATCTTGCTTGTACACAAGAGATACCAAGAGTAGGTTAACAATTCGCCCAGCCGAACACGAAAGGGCAATGATGAAGCTTATACTACGGCTTTGCATTGCATTAACAAAGAGCATAAATTAGACGCTAACAAATCCGATCATTTTTGGAATACAACGAAATACATACTTAAGAAAATTTATGAAATCTTTGTATATTCAAAAAGATAAATGTTACAACCCTGAAATATCGATTAGCAATGTTAAGCAATATCATCTAACATTTCAATGATTCAAACCAGTTTTAGGAAAAAAAAAAGTTATCTCGCATCTTAGTTTTAACCCACGCCATTATCCAATCAACTAATGAACTATTCGAACAAAGGAAGGAAGACGACTCCACCCCCGAATGAACTGGACGAATAATGTGATCCGTTTATTTGGAAATTTCCATGTAATCAATTGTTCTTTTGTGAAGTGAAATTCTGATAAAAAGTACCTACAAAAAGGGGGTGGGGGTACTTCAACAAGTAATTAATTTTTTATCATGTTTGCTGCGTTAGTGGTCTTCGTTTTCTTAATCT
Source organism: Thereuonema tuberculata (assembly GCA_023159025.1). Taxonomy (NCBI): domain Eukaryota; kingdom Metazoa; phylum Arthropoda; class Chilopoda; order Scutigeromorpha; family Scutigeridae; genus Thereuonema; species Thereuonema tuberculata. The sequence goes on along the minus strand of JAFIDM010014012.1, from coordinate 15,906,906 downwards.
AATTTATTATTTATATTCATTTTTTTTGAAAAAAAATTACATCAAATGTTTGTAATTATCATTTCAATAAAAATACATATTTTTAAAAAGGTAATTATTGTGTATTATCGATAAGGAAAGATATATATATTGATTTTAATGCATTTTTTTCTCCACTTTACCTTCATTCTGTCTGTTTGTCCCCATTTCTACAGCTCAAACTACTAGTCGGACAGACATGAATTCGTACTTATTGATAACCCTTGTAGAGGTGGGAAAATACGAGTTCTCGTCTGCAGTCACATCCTGTTCCGGTCTCGTGATAAGAAAGAGTTTTATGAATACACCTTATAGGGATTCAGAGTTATTTTATTCAGCTTGTGTTCGCAGCCATTAACGTATAGTGATTAGTTCATTGCGTTCTGGCCGCAATAACCTAGTTTAAAATCTCGGTGTTGTTGTTTTTTTTTCTTTTGTTTTTTTTTTTTTTATCTTATTTTCATTTTTTTTTCTTATTCTTTAATTTTTTTTCAGAGTTATATATTTTTTTAAAATTATTATTTGTAGAAAATGAAACAGGATATCATTTACACATCACCATGAAACCAGTTGTTACTTTGCTTGCTTTATAATTATGTTAAGGAGTTGATAGTAAAAGAAAACAAAAAGATTTAAAAATCCTCACTTCTGAGTGTGAATATTTTTGCATTTCTTGCATTGTTAGCTATGTTATGCAAATTAAAAGTTGTGAAAATAAAAAAAGCTGAATATGCTAAAAAGGATTACACAGAATGCTTCAAGACTGAAAAACTTCTATTCTGCACATTATCATCTATTCATTGAATCAATTTCGATCGTAGCGCTTTCTAAAAATAAAATCGCTTTTCCCAAGTACCACTGCATAATTATTATGAATTACTGATTTAAGCTAATTTCGTTAGTTTTACTTTAAATACTATACTACGCTTTTCTGTATATCTCCAATTTTCAATAAGAATTATTGTGTGTATTCTATCAGTGTTTGATGAACAGACTTGATAAGAAGTTTCGAAGCGAGCGGAGACTGTAAAAGCAATGGAGTACTAATGACGTCTAAAACAAGAAGCAGAAGACTTCAACTCAAGTTTCCATCAAGAGATTCTTGGAAAAACAGCATTCAAGTCTCAATTTGGCTTCCGTGTCATCTGAGCTTTTAATTTTTCAAGTGAGGAGTCTGTTAGATTTGAAGATACTATGTCTGCATCATTTGGCAAAAGAGCATTACTCTGAGTAATGCGGAAAAGCAAACTTGAATCATTAGGTGAAGGATCAAAAGAAACGTGAAATTAAAAAGAATGGAACAACACAGGATACGTTGAAGTAAGAATGTAAACAGTGGGATACCTGTCCAAGATTATGTAGTCTTAAAAAGTATTTTCACTTGCATTAAAAAGATTTGTTATATATCTATATAGTTTATAATTACATGTAGGAGGATTTCATACATCTTATACTTTTAAATGCTCTTTCTCAATAAGAACTAAATACTAAGAACTGAATACTAAATACGCTTCTTGCAAGCTGTGATTGAGTTTTGGAATTCAAATATCCAAACTTGAATACCTGCATTCCAAGACTCCATCACAATAATTTCATATTGCTTTGAAGAGATTTCAGTATGTCGTACTTCGAAATGCACACAAGTGTTCCTCTTAATTTCTTGATTTTGTATTTAACATTATTTACATCCAATATCTTTTATTGCATATTGAACTGGTTTTGTCCATAGAATCATTAAGCATAAGTATCTTTCAATATCTAGAAATAGTGAGGATAAAATTTAACATGTGTGAATACAGTTACGGACGAATTTTAAACAAATCTAACACACTTGCTTCAAAAACATTTTTTAAACATTTCAAAAAGTTTCTCAATTACATGTTTTTTTTTAAAGATTTTATAGTTTTTTTAAATTTTTAATTTTTTTTTAAGCAAGTGCTAGCTTTTTTAAATTCGTCCGTATCTAGAAATAGTCTTCACGTATAATTTATCATTACTCCAAAGATCGATGTACCTTTTACTTGCCTTTTGACTTTCTTTTTAATGGATAAAATATATTCCATTGCAAATACCCATCAAAACCACTGTAAGGAATTGTTGTTTTATAACTAAAACGAAGAATATCTGAATGAATCATAGACGTATGTGATACTTTCCATGTAGAATACTTACCGTATTGGATTGTAAGATTTTCAGTGCTATTATCATCACCAACGTCAAATGAATTAAAAATGAATAAGATGAGATGTTTTACAATTTTAAGCTTCGTATCCTGGGTGGTTTAAAAGCAAAGAGAACCTCAAATTCAATGGGGAATTTAAAGAGACTAGTTTGCACTAGATTTATTATTTATTCGATAAGAGTGCTTTTATTTAATATTTTATAATTTTTTAAGAAAAACTATCAGAACTTGTTCACATCTTTTGATAACACTTTTCTTTATCTACGCTAAAAATAAAACAAGGTTTTAGAATTAAGCCTAACTTCAGAACAATTCAACTTTTCAAAGCAACTCATAACATGTCCTATTACGAATAAAAAACTTTAATACGGAGAAAGTATCGCATTTGGGAATAATATGGTTTCATTATATCTATTTTCGATAGAAAATTAGAAAGTTTTAAGAATAGGAGTAGGTTTAATCGTATAGAGCTAGTATTTAACAATTCTTACACAGCTAGAAAGAGAAAGAAAAATAAAGAAACCAATATAATACAAAATAAATTATTAAATAACTTTTCAAATCAATTTATGTATAATTTAATATATTTATTAATTTATTTATTTATTTATTTATTTATTTATTTATTTATTTACCGTAGTTTAAAGAAAAAGAAGCATTCGTGAATTGCTATAAAATGATCCATCGATTAATCAAAATACTCATCACTCAATAGTTTTCATTTAAGGTTTATTAATTATCATTAAATTCTTTCAGCCAAATTCATCAAAGCTCACTTTAGCTAAAAAACCAATACAAGTAATGAAATGATTAATGAAATGAAATGATAGGAAAGACAATTCCTATCAGAATAATCTGGGAGTGGATTTATTTCCTGTTTGTAATCATGGTGCGTTGAATCTTCACGAATCAGGAACATTGAAAATTGTACATCAACCGCAAAACCATCACATAGGTTCAAGTATGACAAGGACTCAGAGAGATTCTGTTTTACAAACAGCAGATATTTCCTCCAGGATGATGAGAAGAGTCAACACTGTCGATATAATCCTCATTAGAGATCAAAATAAATCCGAAATTGGATTACAAGAGATGGAAAGTTTGGAAGGGCAACTTTAAGTAAAAACTTTTTAATTAAAGTTTTCTTTTTTTGAGAAATACAATAAATGCTTGAAGTTTAATTTGTTGTTAGTCAGTAAGGTTTATGCTTTGAAAAAAAAAATCGCCCTATCTATTAAACAAATGTTTCTAAATTATAAATCATGAATAAAAAAGAAAGTATTCACAACGTCTTTCCATTTTTAAAGCAAAAAAATTATAGCTGTGGTTTCCATTTTTCAAATATAAATATTAAGCGACCGTCGTAGTATTCCAGAAGGGAAATATACGCAGATCGATTAGAAAAAAAAGTTTACAAAGCTTGTGTACAAAAAGCAAATCTATCGTATATTAGGAGAAAATGAGATGGTGCCCTTAAATTGGCACAGATAAACTATTTTTCAAAAAAAGTTACCTTGACGATTGAGGCATTTCTCACAACCGATCACTTTGATCGGTTTGTCCATCCTACCCGCGCCAAAGTAACACCCTACTGTTTCAGTCACTTTTTTGCATCACGTTGATCATTGCATGTGGAGCGTCGCCTGTCATGTGGTCTTTTAAGGCAGGGAACAGATGAAAATCACTGGAAGCCAGATCCGGAATGTATGGCGGATATCCCAAAAGTTCCCAGGGGAAGCCTTGCAGCAAGTTGTGTGAGCAACATACGGTTGAGAATTATCGTGAAAGAAGATCACACGTTTCTTCCTGATGTTGTTGCACGATTTCTTTAAAGTTTCGATAGAAGATCAATTATCCAAGCGGATCGCTTTTTTGAAATGACAGCTCGCACTTTCAATGACACACACGATAAAGACCACGCTGCATTGAGCAGTACATCCCTCTATTGGATATTTCAGCAACCGCTGGCATTATGTCAAACTCATAAATTTAAATTCTAGCGGTTGTAAACTGATAGATATGGTATGAAAAATAATCGACTCATCACGAAATTTTCTTTTTTTTTTTGGCAAAAAACAGGACTTCTTGAGCTCAATAAATCCATAACCGATTAAAATGAGTAGTCGAGAAAAGCAAATTAATCCTAATTAATGAAATCTGAAATAAATTGAGAAAAAGCATCAAAATTAAATGGCAGTAGGTAACTAGCGAAAAATAATAGCAGTAGTTATTTAATATTTTTCTGTTTAATACAAAGAAACAAACTACAAACAACTAACTGATTTTAAAAAAGGAAAGCTAAAAACTGATGAATATTCCAGAACAATTCTCTTCTCACGGGAATTCACAGTTCAATAAACAATCGCAGTCTTTACTCTCAATAAGTCGAGAGCTTCTTTCTCAAGTTAATTAAGCTCTTAATTTCTTACTGAGCAGAAATTTAAAACCGATCACTAATTAAGAACTATAAGATTATCCATATCATTTTCTTTCTCTAGGAAGTTAATTTGCATAAAAGATAATCAGTTCATTTAACGCAGTAATTACTTACGTAGTAATAAAGGGCTCAAAATTTTTAATTTTCACTTAAAAGTAAATGTTCTTATATCCTTATTCTTTATCATTAATTTTCAACTTAAGTTCTGAGTTTTAAAGCAACAGATATGAAATAGTTAGCATTAGGATAAAATTGTATTTACGTTATTCAAATTTTAACTGAACCTCATAATTCAAAGGATTTCATTTCAAATGATTCTTTACGTTAAACATCTGTCCACTGCAATACGTATCCTAATAACAAAACCGTATTTCCATCTGGTTTGTAATAATCATGAAATATCGCGACTGTCGCTTTAATGATCGCCGAAATTTTCAATTTGCAGTAATTGGATTTGTGTGATATATCCCTCAAAATTTACGAAGCGACATTATGAAGTTTTAAGTAAAAAAATCGGCGAAATGACAGAAAATTCAGTCAATCCTACGAAAGCCCAGCATTTGCAGTTAGTTACTGTTAGAACTGAGGTCGGCAACCCATCGACTCAAGTTATCAAGAAAAATAAAAAAATAAAAAGCGCTATTGTGAAAGTAGGAACTGCAAATCAACCCATAAAGAGCCACAGATTATGAACCCTAACATAGTATATGTTAGGAACAAATTAAAAAGCACTGTAGAAAATAATACTCATATTATGAAGTTTTAAATTTAATATCAACTTAAGATTTTTAATAAAATGCATTTTATAACAAAAAAATCGGGCTTATTATTTCCCTCTGCAACCTTTGAATTAATTTACTCTATTCATTCAGACACTTAAAATTGAATATCTTTATCGCTCTGCAACAACGACATAACTCAAAAATGATCCGTTTCGGGTGTTATTTGCAAAAAACAAAAAAAAAAAAAACAATGAGTCATTGGAATTCTTTTTACTGGTGGAATGACATAACTGCTTCTAAAACTCGCTACGAGAGAGCGAATTGTGTCACCACTGCGTCAACACATTAACTTTCGAAACTTTCAAACCCAATTCTCTGGAAAATGGTTTTTGAACTACACCGCTGTTGCAGCAAATAAGCGATGTTTTCAATACATTCCTCCCAGTTCGTTCAATCTGAACCAAAATTTGCGTAATTGATCTATAGAACCCTGCCGCTACATAGGTTACCTTTGGAACCCATCCACTTCATCTTTTCCATGAGTTTATGAAAACCTGTCTGAATTTGGCAGCAATCTAGTTTTTATTTCCTCATGGGGATTGCACGAATTAGAAAAAAAGGGCTTTTGAAAACTGAAACCGAAACATAATTTCATTGCATCATTTAATTATTGCGTTCAACAAGTAACAGAAATTATATTGTTTTCAGCTCAATTTTTAGTTATAATAGATTTTGCAATATAATCTACAGTAATTTAGTATTTCTAAAGGATATTTAAGTGCTTTTTTTTATTTATTTATTTTTAAATTATCTGATGTATTGTCAACGGTATTGTCAATACATCAATTGTATATTGTATTGTCAAACGTTATAATTTATAAAACGTTCTTTACCGGGCGGAGTGAACAATCAAGAAACACAATGAACACGCACAAACTACGCAAAGGATTCGCACCCCCGAGCTGTCATAGGAAGGGAACAAGAGCCGGGATGGTTAAGATTTTGCACCTTCTGAGCTTCTTATCGGTGGAGTTTGGCTGGCTGATGAGCCCTAATAAGGGCGAAACGGTCCGTCCCAGTCTCTTCACGATGACAGCTCGGGGGTGCGAATCCTTTGCGTAGTTTGTGCATATTCATTGTGTTTCTTGGTTATAATTTATACTTCAAAATACCTGATTATCGCTCATTTTTTATGATAGCCTATTATTTGTGACATAATTTATAGTAATTTAGTATTCCTCGATACACTTTAATACGAAAACACGTGATGTAGTTAATAGATATATATTTTTTGAATATTTAATAGCTTATAGTATAACAAGTCGGAAGGAATCGAAGGACTTGATGATTTTTCGAGATATTAGAAAATTTGGAAATGAAGACTCAGCCTCGATAGAACTCAAGACATAGAATCTAACAATTTAGAGTGCAGATTTACAATATTAAAAAAAAAAAAAAAAGGTAAATCATTGGATTAATTTGCCCTCAGCTGAAGAAAATACCAAATATTTGTAAATTATGTATCGTTTAGGTTTTTTGAATGAATACATGAATTAATTCCAATATGAAATATAATTTTTCAATCGCAACAAATGCTGGTGATCTAGAAAAAGTCCAGGTAATTAAAACATGTAATTAAAACAAATATTTTTATAACGCTTTTTTATAATGATAATATTTCTTGAAAATATTTTATGTATTTACATGTATTATGTAATTACAGGTAGATACATGTATATTCAATACAATGAGAAGGCAACTGATTTTTTACTAAAAAGTTCTACGTATATTCTTATACAGAGTGTAACAAAAGTCTCTCTACATATTTCAATGGGAGATAGGGAGCAGCAACACTTTCTTCTTTGAAAGTATGTCCGCTGACGGCAACCTTCGGTGCTAGAGGTTGCGGTTTAGCAATCGGCTAGAGAGGAGATATGAAGCATTAAGACAACCCCAAATGAATGGCAACAAGTGTGAACAACATGTTAATTCAGCAACAGCACCTTCTTTGAATAAACATATTATTTAAATTTGTTTCATTTATTTAGGTTTTGTCTTGGTGTTCCATATCTCCTCTCTAGCTGACTGCAGCACCGCTAAATAGCGCCCTCTACCACCAATGGTTGTCGTCAGTGGACATACATTCATAGACGACAAAGCTTTGTCTTGGTGCTTCCTATCTCCCATTTAAATTTGTACAGAGGTCTGGTACACCAAAATATCAATATATATATATATATATATGTATATATATAGGAAGACCCTTTTTTTGGCAAACAAATCTGTTGCCTTGTGCTCAAAATCCATTTATATATATTCCAAAGTTAGAATATATCTACAGTAGTTCTTTTCATATATTTAACCATTTCCACCCTTAACTGTGTCTTTTAAAAAAAGAAATCTGACAAATATCGCACTCTAACACTAAAGGGCTAAACACATACTGCGAAAGTTTGACGAAAAACGCACGATAAATCCTCAAATCTGACGCACCCCATTCCACATTGACGCGAAACTCCCTGCGATTTCGTCGCTGCGTGCGATTTGGATGTTAAAATCTTGCCGCAGCGGCGCCCAAATGAAATAGATTTCATTGATATAATGTGAACGCAAAGCAACTGGGGCTTCCATTTTGAGTTGTTTTCTTCGCTTCGCGCCAACGGAAGTAATTTCCGCTTACGTTTCAGTCCAGATCTTCCCCTCATTTCCTGTTACTTTCCCTACGATTTCGTTGGTCTTGTGGAATAGCCGGCGAAACACACGCGAAGGACAATTCGTGCGTTGATTTTGTCGTGCGTTTTTCGTCGAACTTTCGCAGTATGTGTTTAGCCCTTTAAGCCCGGTTTATAGTTAGTTGTATTACCTACACAAAAACTTGATGTTTGCCTACTTTAAAGCTCCATCTTACGTTAGATTTGTGAACTTCTTCAGCGATCAGTGCGGAATGAAACACTGTTCTGCTGAGGGAATTAACAGTTTACGATAGCTTTAAGCCGCTTTATTTGCTGTTGCAGCTTTTGTCGAAGTGATTGCAAAGCCCTTTCTTTTCGGATCACGTTCGGGACGCATGCACAAACGCCAGAAGACAACGGAAACCCATCATCACACAAAAGAGAGAAGCTGTACTCACCGCTTCGACAAACACGTCACCCACTTTCTGTTTGCTGTCCCAGTTCTCGAGGCGTTGACGCAGTACTTCGAGGAAGGCCTCGTGATGACCGAGGATTTCGGGGGTTTGGTAGAACATGTCATCCACCAAATTCGAGTCCACTAAGCCTGCGTTCTCGGGGCTCTTGAGGGGTTTGAAGTATTTCTGCAAAAGAAAGAGAGAAACATTCTTAGCTTCTAGGAGCTCTTACAGAAGAGAGTAGGAAAAGAAATTTAATCTAGGGACGAAAGATGAAAAACAAAATCAATATCTCTGCCTGAAAAAAATTAATAATTGCTTCTTTCAGATTGAAATTAAAACTTATATATTCACTTAAGAAAAAACATTACCACAATTTTATTTTCAAAACTTCAGTTTAAAATTGGTACTTAAAAATAAAATAAATGTTTATATCAATGTCTATCTTTAAACTCAATAGATTGATTGAATTTTTAAAAAATTCGCAAATTCTTATTTAATTAGAACTTTATTTTTTTTTTGAAATTAGTTAATCAATGTAGTTATTCCCTGAGCTAAATTCTCTCAAAAATTTCGGTATCTTAAGATCTTCCTGTTAGAAGCACAAAACTGTCTGGAAAGGTAAAAACGAACAATGTCCAATGTTATTGAATGGAGTATTTTATTCCATGATTTATTTTATTAATTAATTTATTTATTTATTTATTTTTTTTTTGTTTCTTGGGAAAAATCATGTAGGTGGGAAACAGTCTACATAAATGCCAAATATCCTTCTACATGTAAAATTTCATTCCTGCTTAAATTTAATAAAAATTCAATAAGTTAACAATGGTCCGAGCAAACCATTAACACTTGCAGCACGGTTTAGAAAAGGTCAAACAGAGCGACAGAGTCCATTTTCAATCAGGCTTCTTCTCATACAGACTCACTATCGAGGAAATTCCGAGATTGGGTTTTTCCTTATTAGTTCGAGAGTTACATCAACAGGTTAAGCACTTTTGTTGCAAATTCAGGCTTAAACCTCCACAAGGTGAATTTTCAGGTTTCATTGTTATTTTTTTCGGAGATAAAAAGAGTTCTTATGCAGCTTAAAAACGAAAATTTCAGATGTACAGTTGAACCATTTGAGGAAGGCAGTCCCTTAAGGCGTTGGGACTGAGAACTTGAAAAAATAGGGGAGAATTACCTTATACCAAGTGGGGGTAGGGAGGAAATATTACAACAGTGTTTTCAGAGCTTGACCTCGTTATTATCGGCTTTAAGTAACTATATTTCCGAAGAGCTGAATTCTCAAAATACTAAAAAAAGATCACATAAGGCCTTTTTTTTTATTCCGTAACAATACCCTGATACCCTTTCAACCTTATTTTTTCAAGTTCTCAGTCCCAACGCCTGAGGGGACTGCCTTCCTCAAATGGTTCAACTGTAATTACACTTAATATCAATAGGTATTTATTCGTAAGGACACTTTGATTCATAAAACAAGTATGTCTTTCAAGTGTACGTGGAGTATCTTGTTCTCTCGCTCCTCCTTTTGAACCAGATTCTTTTGAAACATGACATGCATATTTACGAACAAACGATCTCTTTTTCGGATTTCAAAATTTCATGGTGCGGATCTCTGTGGAGAAACTTGCTAGTGCGGGAAACCGTAAAAGAAAATCTCCAAAGAAAACATCAGAAGGGCAACAATTAAATCTCACTGATGGAAAACAAGGAATTTGTGTGAACGTCTACTAATGCCATTTAAAATTCATGCGAACTGTAGCTCGATTAACATTAATTAGTGCAAAATTGGAAATGTGTAAGATCCAAAACATAACAGACTACGCAAGGAAAGAAGGAATCATTGAACCAAACCTACAATTCGTATGGATAAGGATAGATTGATAAGACGAGCAATGGAAAAACGCTGAATAGAAGGGAAGATGGAAGAGGAAGCCCCCCCTCCCTCCAAGAGATGGTCACCAACACCCGAGGAAACATACTTTATTAACTGGTTAAAGAGTAGCCTACACATTAAGAGAAGCGAACATAGCGTAAATTTTACGAATTAATCAATTTTCAGCATAAGATATTATTTTGTGAATATTTTCAACGAAGATCCGAACAAGGAAAAAAAATAAAAAAATAAAAAATACCAAACATTTTAAGAAAATTAGAATTTAAGTTCTATGAGGGACTTTTTGTTTACTAATGAAATCAAAATTACGATATTTTCTATTGTTTATTTTTCTGGAAATCTTTGCAAAGTTAAAGAACACAAACATACAGAACATACATTCTTTTTTTTTTTTTGACAAATAAAATCAGTTCGATGCCATTGGCAACAGACGTTCCATTTCTGTTTGTATTTCAGCTTCTGCTTCCGAAGAAGAATCACATCAAATAAAGAACCTTTTCAAACGGACAAACAAGATTCGCTTGAGGACAGGAGAATCAGACAGACCGACTTCAAATATTCAGACAGAAGATCCAATAAACAATACAATTCCATTAAGTTATTTAATACGTAGTTTAAGAATCAACGAGAATGGCTAACAGGGGTGGGGGTGGAATCTAAGTTAAAGAAAGCATATGGAAAACGACGCTTAGAATTTATATCAGGAGGAATGAGATTGGGAATGATTTCACTATGACATTGATCAAAATAATGTACTATGGAATTTAAGGAAAAATAAACTAGATCCTTTCAGCATTCGCTTTTAAATCTCCATAACAATGTTTTATATTATTTCTCTTTGTAATAAATAACTTTACAATCAGAATAAGCGTGATTAGAATTGGAAAACTTATTCAAAAATATAATTAATTTTTAGTTAAGCTGTAGGTGATTAGAGGATTTATTTCTATTACTAATAATAATATTTTTAATATGTGTTACTGTTCATTAAATTAAAAAGAAATGGAATTTGTAGCTTATTATTTTAGGCGAACTGTTAAGTTGAAATCTAAAAGAAATAATGATGGCATCTGCACGATCAAAGTAAAATTTCTTTAATCAATTCCCTTCAGTTATCATATAATGCTCCATTTTATTTCAGTTAACGTTATATTTATCTCCTCCGTCCCATTTTAAAATAAGTATGTTTTCTTAGAATCAATTTCTTTTCAAGTTTATTGTATTTACATATGTAAACTCAACATTAATGATTGTAATCTCACAGCAACAACTACAAATTCTAGTTTTGATTTTTAAAGAAAAAAATTCCTGCCTTTAAAAAAGATAAATATCAATATACTGTATTGTAATTTGTTGTTGTGGCAGTGAGATTAAATTGTAAGATAGTGGTTAAAAAAATAAGGTAAAAGTCTAGTTAACGGCACCCCGGTTGACCGGAAGTCGATCGGATGAAATCTGTTTGGAAGGCTAATGAATGAGAAAAAATTTTTAAAGGGCCAAAATTGTTTCCAAATTTACCAATATATACATCCTGCAGCTCAGCAGACCTAATCTACCCTAACCTACAGCTAATTGGAATAAACGCTTCGGTCCTACGGACCTCATTAGCATGAAAGTTGTTTCGAAGGCCGTACAAGGGGTGCCGGATACTAGACTTTAGCCAAAAATAATAAACAATCTGTTTAAAATGTTGGCCAAATCATATTTCAGTTGATGTTTCATTGTTTCGTGGATAAAAAAAAGTCAACGAAAAAAAATTAAAAAAAATTATCTTTTAGAATATGAAATGTAGACAATATAATAGAATCGTTTTTTTAATTTATTTGAAATAGAAGTGTTTTTCATCTTTAGACCCAAAACACTGAAAGGTTTAATGGACCTACTAAATCAAGATCCTTTCATTTCCTTGAATTTTTGGGCGTTTCATGAGTGTTAACAACGCTTATAAACTACGAGTAGAATAAAGCAATTACCACAATGTAATTACCGCGAACAATGCAATTGCCTCCATTATGTGCATGTGGTTATTATTCAGCAACCGAATACCAACAATTTCACTTAACGAAATGGCTGAAACGGAGAAGCTTACATGCGGTTGAAGAACAAAAATACATCTCCATTCAATTCGGGAAGAGAATTAAAACACACAGGAATATTATTGATTGATCAAAGTTATTAATTTACGATTTATTAAAATGATACTGAAATGATTACGCTAGTTCTAAATCAATACATATGTTTATATTTATTGATAGGGATAAATAAGTCAAAGATTGTCATATAAATTAGGATGTGTGACCTATTTAACGCATTTAAATGATAACTATGCTAGAAGAAAAGTAGTAAAAACTGATTCTTTTTTTGAACTCTGTAAAACATTGGCGCATGTTTAAGTCTACACATGATCTTCATGGAGTAATTTAAAACTCCAGTAAAATATACATTTTTTTTATCTGATTTTTCAGAATTAAATTATTATTATTAAATTTCTTATTACATCGAAATACCTTAACAAGACACATTATTACATGGTTAAGCATTGTTTTTAAGTAACTTAAGCTTGTAAATAAAGTTAAAATAATTTTTAATTTTCAATCACTAAATTCAACTTGGATTCATTAATGCGTATGCAGTTGTCTAATTTCCTCTTTGGAAAGAATTTCTTTTGTTAATAATATATTTTAATTTTTTTTTTAAATCAAGTTTAAAATTTACCACGCCATTAATATATGAAGATTAATGCGCTTCACAAAACAATCACTTTTAGTTGTGGCTGCGTTTACTTTTACACTTGGAACAAAGCTCAGGTTCTCCTCCTAACACTGAACTTTAAATCCATCTCAGATTTGTAGAAAATTTGACTTAATAACTAAATATTGAAAAACTCACAGTTGTCATGTTGTCACTCGTGCCTGCGAGGTTCTGGATGACGTCTTTACTAACTGCGGAGCACCCTTCTCTCGCTCAAATGGAATCTTCCTTCCACTTGCTTTGCAAATAATTCTTTTCATTTCTCGATATTTTTAAAAAAATAGCTCCTCTTTCTTTTATATTTTTTTTTACTCAAAACACACTAACGTGAATACGCTTGCATTACACAAATCTTGTATATCTCTCGTCCGTTTCTCGCCATCGATTGAATAAACGGAAGAAAATAATTAAACGGAAGAAAATTGGATAATAATGCAAATGACCTAACTAATAAAACTAAAGGATTTCTCAATATTTTGACAAATTATAAACATACTACTATAATTTTGTTTCCAAAAATGTTTTTTAATGAATAAATTAAACGTAATAATTTAATGTCAATTTAAGAAAGTCACGTGATATTGATTTTAAATGATTGCTGTTTTAGTGAACAAGGCGTCGAGAAACATATATTCTCTATAAGTTGAAAGACTCATTACAAGGGCAGGTATTTTGCTTATACTCCGTAGTAATACTTTTCATGTTTATGAAATAATAATAAATAAAATGCAACTAATTTCAACTTTTACAGTTACAAAACAATTCGTACTAATTAGAAATATAAAACCGGTATTCAACAGGTGTAAACAGATGAATAAATTCTTATTTTAAAAAATAGCTTATTTGTGTAAAAGTCAATGCCATGTTGTTGTTGGTAATGAGAGCCGTAAATTCATTTGTTAAAGAATAGTACGAAAAGGATTGTTTAAACTGTAAGACTTCCGTTTTACTGTAAGCCATTACGCGTATTCTCAGAACCTAAACCATTCCAAGTTTATTATCTCTTACTATTAAATTAATTGCTAGAAAGTTTTAGAATTTCGAAAATAAATTTAACGATTCAATTTTTCAAACTTAGAATTCCAATAACAGATCTTATAAAAACACTGTTCCACCCATTTAGGTCGTAACCTTTGAAATTGTTAATCAAAATAAATTTTTCCGAGAACTTTGATTATGTGTTTATTAAAGTTAAAGGACTTATAACAGTAATAAAAGTAAAATAGCTATTTATTTAATTAAATCATTATACCAAAAAGAAATGTCTATAAAAAAGTTAAATTAAATTTCAAAAATGTAATTTCCTAATCATTGGTTATTTCACAACAAAATATTTCTTATTTTTATTTTAACATAATTAATAGCAATATTTATACAGGGTGATTCAAAATTCTCTGTACAACTTATAGGGTAGGTTCTATTCAGTAAGACAAATAAAGTTCAAATAAACCTAAATCCGAAAACGAATAGTATTCGCGAAAAACATAGTTTTCGTTATTCAATGTATGGTTGTTTGTTGGCACGGTATGATGCGATAAAACGTATTTGAAAATATTCATAAATTCAAACACAGATGTACAAAAATAGGGAAAGAATGATTAAATAAACGGTGTCGAAAAAAACAAACAAACAAACAATTAATTGGGTCCAGAAATTACTAACCAAACATTGAATAACGAAAAGTATGTTTTTCGCGACAACTATTCATTTCCAGATCCAATTAATTGTTGTTTTTTTTTTTTTGAACACCGTTTATTAAATCACTCTTTCCCCATTTTGTATACCTGTATTTTAATTTATGAATATTCGGAAATACGTTTTATCGCATCGTATTCTGCCAACAAAAATAATAATAAAAAAAAAATGCATTGAATAATGAAAACTATTCATTTCCGGACCCATGTTTATTTGGACTTTTTTGTTTGTCTCACCGAGTAGAACCCATCTTTCATGTTTGTAAAGGAATTTTGAATCAACATGTATAGCTTATGCAATAATTAACATTATTATGCAACATAGACGAGTCGAAAGTAAAAAAAAAAAAATTGAATAGTCTCATTCATTACGCTTCTGTTTTTCACAAACAAATTTTTCAGACGTTTTCTCATATAGGCCCAAGTACCGAGACCTGGCTGTGTACTGACTGCTCCTAGCTGATGATCGCCATATTAGCGTGAAACAGCTATACTAGAATGTCATTTAGTATACAACTTGGTCTCATCCTTTATTTTATTTTCATAAACAAGATTTAATTAACAAAAAAAAAGTATTTTTTTTTTCCCTCCATTCGTTTGGCCTTCAACATCAAGTAACCTAACTTTTAAACCAACTTATTTAGATATTATCATGTTTACCGCAAAGACGACTTTATGACAATTTCAATCCAATCTATCAAAAACTAAATATATTCTTCTGTTTTCAGTCACTACGTATGTATATAAAAAAAAAATATTTAAATATATATTTTACATAAATCATCATTTTTATTTATGATGCCTATGGTTGTCGTTTGTCTTTAGGGATTGGGGTGGAGGATGATATGTTTCTAACAGTGCACACACACAAAAAATCTTTCGGCTGCAATTTCCAGATTTCAGTTGAAACGGTCGCATTCATTAAACTAATTAATGTTTTCGACTTACATCTAATTTGTGTCTGCTCTTAAAGAGACGTTACATAAACTTTCCTTTCAACAAGGAAAAATTACAGGTTGACATTGTGAGTTTCTTCATTCCTCCCATTACCAGTTTACTTGAGATTTAATTACTATTCTTTTTTTAAAACTGTAATTGTTTAAGTATTCTGTTATTTTTTGAACATCATATTGTTATAAAGTGCTAAAAAAATAAATTAGGCTTTTCTTAAAGTTATCAAGAGTTTAAAACTTAGAAATTATATTCTGATTACAATGGCTTCTAAATGCTTATTACCTTAAGGTATATTAAAGAATAAGGCTGAGGAAAAAAAAAATTCATGAAAAATAACGCTATTCTTTTAAACAAGAATAATCATTGAGGAATCTTATTCAGAAAATGTTTCCTATAGAATCAATGATTTTTTTTTTTGAAAAACTTTTTTGGTAAATTTTGAATTTTTTTTTTTCCGAAAAAAATCATTTCGAAAAATTATAATGTTTTAAAAGCTGTAGAATTTTAATTCTTTTAATGTGCTTAAAAATTGGTAATCTTCAATATATGTCTTAAAATCAATGAAAAACATCAACAAACAAGCTTAAAAAAAAAACTAAATATTTAAAAAATTCAGATGCCGTTTCGTCCTGTGGCATGGCGTCTGGATTTTTTAAATATTTCTAGTTTATTTACGCTTCTGTGTTGGCTTTTCTTATTGATTTTACGAAACTTTTAAACACACGCTAAAGTGTCTTTAATATGTGTGTTGGCCTCATTACATTTTTTAAGTATTATAATTACATTTCACTCAATTTAAATTGTTTTATTAAAAACTATAATGTTTTTTATAAATTAGGGATTTCCGGTTTGCTATGCTCCCTTATGTAATATTCGAAAAAACTTATTTTTAATAATATTAAGGAATTTTTTTATTAATATTTTAATATTTACGAAGTTTTGAATTAAAATAATTTCATTAAAAGTGACTGGCACTTGAATAACATATTATTCTATATTTATTTATTTATTTATTTATTTATTTATTTATTTATTTATTTATTTTTATCTTGCAATTCTCAGTGAGTAGTTTTTTTTTTTTATTCCTTTCTTTCTTACTCAAAAAAAAATTTAGATAACGCATAATTATTATTCCATTTATAAATTTGTGTTTTACCTCCTCTGAACTAACTAATTTAAAAGTCCAATCTCTGATCACTGATCAAAACTAAATGTTCTTCTGAAAGTTGTTACAATGAATTTCGTCTTAGTGCCTTCTGCACTAAATTGATTTTCTTTCAGTTTCCTTTTACTACAACGTCTCTGCAAACAACTTGCCGTGTCCGTTGTTAGAGCAGCTATTTGTATCTGTCATTCAGTCTCTGTCTTCATTAAAATTTGGAAGAAAAGCAATTTGATTCTTGTAGTGATAACATCATCACAGGACAGACTAAAAAATCTTCTTTAAACTAGAACAAACAAACTGAGTTCAAGAAGTCTTTCTTATCTTCTTGACAATCTTGGAGTGACAAGACTCAGGAGACGGTACCAATTACTCTAACAAGGAGGTCTGATGATTCACGTTATTATTTTTTTAAGACTCTTTTGTGTTTCTTTTATTATTTTTTTTTATTTTAAGGTAATATTTAGAATGAGGTCTTATTTAGATAAGAGATAGACTATTTAGATAAGAGATAGATCAATTAAGCTTAAATTACGTTTGAATGAACAATTTTAGTTTTTTGACAATTTCTGTCGATATTCATAGAGAGAGGTTTCTTTATGCAAAAATCAGAAAAAAAAATAAAAATAAAAAAAAAATTGGAGGTTTGTGACATTAAAAATATGTGACTACAATAAGATGATTATAATATAAGTAAAACATTTAAGTAAAACTTATAGATGGCGCTCCAAAAGTTACTATGAAGATTCCGTGTTCTGTTATTCTTTAAGAATGAATATTGAACAGTCCTTGCTACCAGTTTCCTAATAGCTATAGCCGCAACAAATGCCATAAAGACAAATAAAACGGTTTCGTTTCCTATTTGTTTTTCATTTTAACTTTATTGCTTTTAACTTTCTTTTCTCTTTTGTTTTTTTAATAAATTGAGAAATTTTACAAATTAAAAAGTTCACAGCTTGTTATTTTAATATTTTATTTATTCCTCGATAAAATTTCGAATACACTTTTTATAAGATATAAAGAATCGGAGATATAAAGAAAATGATGTAGTGTTAAATATGTTGAAACTATAAAATAAAGTAATTGAGGTTTCGGAGGAAATATCGATGTGAGGCATCTCTGAAAACTATTGTTGTGTTTTCTTTCTACAACATTACTGTTTCTGAGCAATTTCAAGAATTTGGGAACAGATCGGAATGAAATTTAAAACCTAAGAATTAAGGAAAGTTGATTAAATTATCTCGTGGAAGGCCAAATCTATTTCCAAGCCAAATTGGAGGACATATCAATAAATGAATAAAAGCCATCTAAAAATAACTGAAACAAGTATCCTATAATTCTTGTTCTAAATTAATATTTCAATTATCCCATCAATAGCGAGTGTTTGATAATAATAGAATACTTCCTGACCGATATTTGGTTAACCAAATTATAAAGAAGACCTACGGGAATATATAATATAAGGAAATACTTATGATTTTTTTTTTAACCATGAAAATGATCGGTTACTAATAGAAGTCTACGAAACGATACTTGAACAATATTATTGATTATACAAAGCTTAATTTCACAGCTGATTCAAAAATCAAAAAGTATCAGAAACAAAAATTCAGAGCATAACAGTGCTGTAGATCTGTGGATTACGAGGGAGGTGGGGGAGGAAAAAATCCAAAAAAATCCAAAATCTTGGGCCTTATCAGTTTTGGTTGGAACTCTGAATCCGGAAAAAAAGACACAACATTTATTTTTTGGTTGAACGGCTAATGCCACCACTACCACTTCCATTCCAAATTCCTAGCCACACCACTGTTCTTAAACTTATACGAATGTTTCTTAGTTCGCACTTCATTCAGTTATAATTTTGTCTAAGTATAAGGTTACTTTTGAATTTTTTTAGCAAAATTTAGTGTATGTGTAATAAACTGCCTATAATTCACAGAAAACACTTCAAAATGACACTTCGAGCTTCTCCCGCTAAATATGCGCCATCATATATAATGATGGATTTATAAGTAACAATGGTCCACAGAAATTGCAGAAAAATTCTTTTATTGTTATTGTTTAACAATATATATAAATAAAGTTGAAAAAGTTCGGGAATTTTCAAAAAAAAAAAAAAAATCATTAAAATCTCCCTGCACAGAATTTTTATTTTAGGATTCTTTAATGCGCTTGGGACTGTTGAACAGTTCTTTAACCCTTCTATTCAAACGTTGTTTTGTAAGCATCTCAGGCACACAGAGGGACTCTTTCCAACAGGGCACCAAATCATCCCAGTTTTATGGGTAATTCATAGTCTGACTGTCGCCGGTCTCTAAATAGGGGGGGTCCTGGGTTGCCAAATAAAGAAAACAAATAAATAAAACATATATTCGAATAATCCGTTCCACTGACGGGCTTCTATTTTGAAATTTCAATGAAGACCTCGCAACGAATGCCAAGAGCCTGAATTGAAAAACTAAGCACCCACAGCAGTGTCTTCTGCATAAAACACCAGGTCTTAGAAAATAAGACTGTAAGTCAGAGAAATCGACTTAGATTACATCAACTAACTTTCTCATCGTTGGTAAAGCTCAAGAGATATTTTTTTTTTTTAATTTTTACAATTTATAAAAGATAATCACAAAATAATGTTGCAATTAATTATTCTAATAATATATAAGAAATTTACGTCTGCCATCTCCAAATGTGGTCAGTGTGTCATTAGATCCAATTGTTTAACTTTTATTTAAGGTTTCCTCCCCCACACACTATGAACTTTAGCTCAAAACATGAATAACAAAGGCCTTGTAATTTTCAATACTACTATAAAATTATTATTTTTTTGACATTTTTCAATACTATCATATTATATAGTGGGCCCGGTAGCCGAGTGGGTAAGGGCGCTTGGCTGTGGTTGGAGGTGCCGGGTTCGATTCCCGGCCTCGGCGGAGGACGGGAATTTTTCCACGCTTCTTTCTCCTCCAAACGGGCCCTAGGGTCTACCCAGCCCTCTATAAATGGGTACCGGGTTTCTTTCCCGGGAGTTAAAGGCGGGCGAGCGACGGGCCGACCCCCTGTCCTCAACTTTGTCCCGTAGGTTTCTGAACACTGGAGCCTACCCTCCAGTTGCATTGCGCGGTCCTCTGGGCCTGATCGCAACTTTAACTTTCTTTAACTATCATATTATATAAATTGTAGAGATGATAGTAATAAGCGAATTTATTTATTTTTATAAACAGAAAGACGAAAAGTTCAGAATATCTCAAAAATAGAAGACGACTCGCATTATATTCATGTTTTTTAATCTTCCTAAATCTAGCGATAGACTGTTCGTTTTTCTTCCAAATAACATTTGCATAAAATTTTATTTTTACTAATCTTGTGAATTTCTTACGTTTAGGAAAAGAACTCTTACAGGATAGGCATCTGATGAAGTGTTAATCACGTTAAATTAATTCTTTAACCATTCTCTATTGTTCTTAAGATTATTGGGTTTTTTTCTTTTATTTTTACCACGCTTTTAATAACTCTCACTGTCTGGTTTCCTGATCAAATCTTGTAATCAATTTTTAAGTCACTTTCCATCGGTCAATCATCAACAAATTTTGCACACTTACTTATATCTGATGACAATACAATAATATACTGATATATTAGTATATTAATATATTCCGCCAAGGCAACACGTCCTTCCGCATGTATATAACTCTTACATATTTTAATCATTATTTAATATAGAAAACAAGGTTTTTAAAAGTTTTTTTTTAATGCTTTAATTAATAAAATAGCTTATTTTTTTAACTTAAATAAATAGGCTACAAATGCAGCTCTAAAACAAATAAAAAAAAGGCTTACGTAGATTTTAGATTTCTGTTTCATCATCATTTTTTGCTGAGGTTACAGTGGATAGAAGGAATGTTATTTGGATCTAACAATACTGTTTGAGGAATGCTTGGCATGAGTCAATGAAACAGTGAGGCAGCCGATGACCGCACAAGAAACACAATCCAATTGGATTAAGGGCTCTCATTAATTTGTTTCCTTGTGTTGTACTTCCGGGGGGTCGAGGGCCACCCCCGATCCATTCATCAAAATATAAAGGCATCGGTGTGGTGTTCTAGGTGGGAGGTAGCTATACCAAGATAAATGGCATCGTTGCATTTAAGCGACAAGAACTGTCTTGTAATGAGAGATCACATTCCCAAGTGTCAGCTGGACATTCCGACGATGAAAAGCAGGAATTCAATTAATCTCAGTGAGGATTTTGGAGGATTTTCTTCATTTTATTTTGTACAAGTTTATAATAGCTTTTTCCTTTCGTTATGAAGAGAAAAAAACAAAACGCATTACAAGATTGATCCATTCTCTTAATTGGAATCATAGAAGAATATCCCTAGGTTAATATAAAATAATTTAAATAGAATTTAAGTAGGTTCCTTTGTCTGTCGATAATCACGATTACTAAAAGCTATTTATCCAAAGCAACTGAAATTTTAGTAGTAGAGCTTTTTAACATGAACTAAATTGATTGTTTATTAAACTAACTTTACATAGTGAGCACTTGGGGGGGGGGGGGGATGATGTTGGTGATGTTCGCTACTGGGTCGGAAATATGACAAAGTAGCGAAAATCTCTCTACATTTCTTAATATTAACATTATTAGAATCTTTATTATTGAGTCCACGAAATACAGCTAAATAGAGCTCGGAAAAAATGTCATCCGGTCCTGACCACTTATTTACATTTGCATTCGAATTTTCGATATTTGGTATAGCCGATTCTATAATTGTGAAAGCAAGTCCTTGCTACACTACTGTTTTACTCACTTCTGCAAATAAAGTTTTTCTTTTTCATTTAGTTTACTAAAAAGAAGCTTCTCGATTTTTCTTTTGGATCTCAATAAACAGAAATATAAAAGATTTTTTTTTTTTGTGGAATTTTTTTGTGCGAATTAATTTCTGTGCTATGAATCTTACTTATCTCATTGCTGTGAAATATTTGATATAAAGCTAAAGATGATATTATTTGAAGACTCTAGATCGTCAAATGTAATATTTTGATTATATCATAATATCTCAGTTCTTCGAATGTTCACAATTTAACGTGTGTAAACTTAACGAAGTAATTGAAAAAGGTCAGACACATAATAAATACTTAAAAAAAGTTATACTAAAACTTTTACGACACGACCAGGTTTCGATTGGACATGCCGGACATTTACAAGTGTCTTATAAATGTCCGGCATTTCGGGTCGAAACCTGGTCGTGACATAAGGCTTTTCAAATGTGTTTTATGTTTTTTTATTTGTACGTCTGGCCTTTCTTAATTACTTCATTATCTCAGTTCTTCTTCAAAATATTTAAAATGGCACAGGAATCGTAACACAAGAGTACGAAATTAAAATTTAATTTAAAAAAAAAATAAAAAATCATTAATGCCAGTGCTTTTTTTTTTAATTGAGGTTGAGTTGCTGGAAAATGATACAAATGTAGGTTATAAAATAAGACTTAAACGGGATAGTCCGTTAACGGGATGGGCTCACTTTGTGTAACAACAGATCTGGCAGTTTTTTTTCCAGATAGTTTTTAAGGAAGAAACAATATACAGTACTGTTATCTGATTCTGCCGAAGAATTCCTTTTAATACATCGAAGATCATTTCCCTAAATCACCAACTAATGTAGAACAGGAATCTTTTTTTGGTGGTATTGGGGATGAGTGGACAGACGTATTTACTGCAGTTCAGATCGTCTTTTTATTACTTCAAGTTCGCGACTAACTTATAAAAAAAAAAAGCAGAAACCTAGAAAGCAAAACCACAGTCATAGAATCTTTGTTTTCATCATAAGGAAAGAGCTTTGAAACACAAAACATTTGAAATGATAAAAATAAAAAAAATAACTGCCAAAAATAAAGAAAAATAAGCGGTGGATTAATTAAAAAAAATTTAACTCTTTTTTTGAGATTTGATTTCAGAAATTAAGATCGATTTAAAAGTGAATCAATCCCTAATTAACACGGATAGCAATAATAATCTGTAATAAATGTAATAATCTGTAATAACTGCAGCCACGCAAACTAAAAAAGTGAAAATTAGGAAATGTATTACTGGCGCTGAAAATGACATCTTTAAAAGAAACAGCAAATGTTTTCGCTGGCTGCAAAAAGACTGAATAAATACCCGGAAAATCTTTTCCCCTTGCATTAACTTAGGTTATAAAAAAATCTGAGCTAAGTTCAACAACACTTCGAAAACTTAGGTTCATTACTCAAGAGTCAGCCATTTTCTATTGTTATGACTCCAATTCCAATCTCAAGAAACAACTACTTACCATTAAGTCCAACCCACTGGAGAATTCCTGGAACACTTAAAACAAAACATCGAGACTTTGACCGTATTTGGAGCAACTGCATCCATCAGCAGAATAAGAAGCAACACAGAATGAAGTTCGCCAACCACATTTTATTGTCTGGGACAAAAATTAGGCCACTTCTACCAATTAGAAAAGTCGGATTTGCAGAAAAATTACGATGTCAATGGACTGATCCATAAATCATTCGACGAGAGACGATGCCCATAAAATATGAAATATAAGCAAGAGCAGATAGGTCCACCACAACACCCAGTAATCAAGAAAAGTCAGTTGCCCAAAGCTTAAGCAATATTTGTGCATTGACTAACAAGATAAACTGACCAAATAAGTCTCGTCTATGGAAATATACTTGTTCCTCCAATGAATTCTTATAGTTAGCTTCTCTGAGGAAATAAATACAATGTTATGTATATTTTCTCTTAATCTCTCCTCGCTTAATATTCATATTAGTTCGTAAAAAGATATTTCATCACTCATAAAAATATATATAAATATGTTGCATCTATTCATTTACACCCTGTATAAACAATGGACTTTGCGACACAAAAAGCATTCTCACTTAAAAAGCTTGAAGTTTCTTTGGGAATGTTTGACGCTGAAAAGAAACACAGCGTAGAACCCATTGTAAATAAATAAATAAATATATATATGTTTATATATTTATATCATATTATTAAACATTCTGCTACCCAATAACCAATAATTTACCAATAATAACAGATAAGTTAAAGGTCAAATTATTACCTCCATTGTCACAATAAAAACAATAATAAAATAGTAAATTCAATAATATTTAATAATAAAAAATACACCCGCTATGTGAAACTATAAGTTCTTCAAATTTTGTGGTTTTTGTTTGAGCTTAGTTTTATCATTTATTTAGCTAAATTAACGAATCTTTATTTTTATTGTAAATTATTGGTTTATTGTGTAGTAGAATGTTTTATAATTACATGATTCATATTGTTGTAGAAGTTTCTTGTTTCTTTAAATTAAGGCTCGTTATTCCTGTTTTGCTATTTTGAAATTCTTATTCCATCATGTAAATAGCTTGACAAAGGAAAGACGTAGTATTCTTTCCGAAAATTTGCTTTTAACATATTAAATATATATATGTGTGTATATATTTATGAGTGATGAAGTATCTTTTTACAATGTTATGTAATCAGAGAAAAAGTATTTTATGAACTGAATCCTCGATTATTTATTTTGAACTTGAACTAAGCGATCCCAAAAATCTATGTTTTGTAATCTCTTATTTTGTAAATTTTTTTCTCATTACATTGAAATACTTAAAGTTAACCTACAAAATGAAGTTTTTCACATAATGAAGTAATATTTAAATATTATTTATTTATGCATTCCTGAACCTCTAATGAACAACGGAAAAAAAATTCTGTATTTTAGACTGTTTGCGACTCTAAGAACGGATTTGGAATAAAATATTGAACATCAGTTTTTAACGAAATTATGTAGAAAAGGAAAATTGATTAATAATTTTGCCAACTTCCCAGATTTGGAGAACTGATAAATATAAAATATTACACTTAATAAAACACCATTTTTTTTTTGCAACTATAATTTGTTTCATATATTTTCATATAACTTTCAGGTTTACATGAAAAAAATACAGTAAGTATTAAAGTACTTAAATAAATAAATAAATAAAAAGAAGTCTTATCTTCAAAAGTCTTCAAAATGCTGCCCAAGAATTGTTCTTTTTTTTTTTTTAAACATTCACAACTGAAGTTATTTTGTTATTTTTTTTCCTAGTTATATTATTCTTTATAATTAAGTTCTTTAAATCTAAGTTATAAATTTATTAAGATGAGATTTCTACGATTTTAAAATTAGAAAAATTACAAGATTTTATTTAAGATATTGTTTAATAACATTACCACAACAATTCAACTAACTTGTACATGTTTTTCTTCTTTTGTTCAACTGTATTGTTTTGAATTCCTGTCTTGCTTAAGATGTTCGGTTTTTATGAACAATACAGCTTAAATAATTTAGATGCCACGATATTCATGTGATAGGATGGGGTGAGACTAGAATAAAATTTCAGCACTACCTTAAATTCAGCATTCTGCTTTGAGTAGGCTAATTTTTTTTAATTTTTGAAGGTAGCCTTTTGATTTTATTTGGCCAATCTACTAAACAGTGCCGGTGTTTTTACTGTGTTAGGTGATTATTACACAATGATGCTACTGTATAGATTCATCTGTGCAGTTTTGTACTACACGAAGAGACGTAATCGTTGCAGTTACATTTCCATCAAAGGAATTTCTAAATTTTTTTTCTCCTTGACTTAATCCATTGCTAAAATACGATATTTTTTAAAATAAAAGCAAATTATATATATAAAAAAGTCATTTCTTTATATCTTCATCATTGCTTCATTTCCGGGAAGTTTTATTTTATTTCCTGCTGGTCATAAAAAAACCTAAAAAGCTATTTTTTGCTAAAAAAAAAGCTGATAAGACGGTAATTTGATAAGAAGAGACAATCCTCCAGGCAGCCATCACGGCACTGTTCATCCATTCTTCCTACCATCTATCTTGGATCTTTTTTTTAACTCAGGCTACAATAAAAAAAAAAAAAAAGTAACGATAGTCGTTATCTGGAGAGCTAAAGAAATACCCAGTTTCATCTCTGGATATAAAAGGCAATTTACACAATGGCATTTTTTTTTCTTTTTTTATACTCTTTAGAGAAAAGAAATATAGTCCTACGAATTACCTAAAATTTTAAGAGAACTTTTTTTGTGTGTGGTGAATTGGAAGCTTTTTTAAAAGAAAGACTTTTTTTTTTCGAGACTAAACGTCCAAAATTATGAAAATCATATTAAATATTCAATTGAATTAGAATTTGTGATCCACAGTCTGATAAAAATGTTAGGTTACTCAACCTAATGCGACCGTGAGGAGAATACATTGTGGTTGGAATACTGAAAAGATTATAGTTTGGAGATCCTACTAACTGAGGAATTCCTATTTTGATAACAAAGAAACAGTTACGAAAGTCGAATGTTGCTTGAGATTCATTTCAGTATTTCTCCTCTTTGAAGAATGTTAACAGAACAATCATTCCAATCTATGTTCTATTGTCCTCCAAATGAAAGGTGGCCGGCGGAAGTTTGAACTGCGCAGCCCTTCCGGTAGCTGATCAATTATGTTTTCCTGTCACAATGGACGACGGCGTCTGTTTTCACTGAGAAAGACATGTTGATAACGCCAAATTAAAACTTCTCTCGACTATTTAGCGTTATTTCAATACCAGTTGCTAACAATAAGTATTTATATAAATAAATAAATATATATGTTTTATAAATACAATGCTCTTTTGCAAAGTAACAAGCGATTACCGTAATGGCGGCGTCCTGTCATGAAATCAGACGGAAGTGCCTGACCAGACTAATTGATGATACATGCGCAGATCTCACAAAAACAGGGCGGCCATCTCTCATTTGGAGGACAATAATCATATATCCAATATTACAATGTAGTAAGATCAAAAGTAAGAGTACGTATATGTAGATTGTAAGTCTAATGGTTTTTTAATGCGATTCTTCGCATAATGAATAATATATACACAATGAATAATATTATTTATTTATTTACAATGGGCTCTACGTTGTGTTTCTTTTCAAGGTCAAACATTTCCAAAGAAACTTCAAACTTTTTAAGTGAGAATACTTTTGTGTCGCAAAGTGTCCATTGTTTATACAGGGTATAAATGAATAGATGCAACAAACTTCAAGGGCGTTTAGGGTTGTGAAAATGGAAAACTCTTTGATAAAGAATCTGGGTCCGGAAATGCACCGATTCCCTTTTACACCTCCTGTTTTATTCAATTCAATACTTTGAACGGTTTGGCAACACATAATGATCATCATTGCATCACGTTTACAAAAGATACTCGAAGTGACGGCGACCGTTTTGTCCTTAAATTCAGACTCAGAACTTAAGTCAACAATGACAGGTAAATGAGCGTGACATAACATTTACTGATTTAACATTATCATTACGTGTTGTGCTAACGACAGCAACTGCATACGCCATGCAATCTACTACCATGCAATAAGTAAACATGCCAAACCGTTCAAACTATTGAAGTGAATAAAACAGGGGGTTAAAAGGGAATCGGTGCAACCCATGTTCTTTATCAAAAGTATTCCGTTTTCACAACTCTACGCGCATGCATTCATTTACATCTTGTGTAACAAAATCTTATGTCAGGTTTTGTACTAGACGTTTTGGCTTCCATACAGATTTGGTTTCGACTTTCTACTATTTTTTATTTTGTTTTTCTAATTTTTCTTTTAACTTGCTGTAACTTATTTCTTATCTTTCGTGATTAGTAATTCCTGAACTTCAATTATTCTTTCCTCTTCCATTGTATTTAATATTCTATTCTTCTTTTCTAAATCTTATTAATTTCTTATTATGATTATTAATAAAAATCTTAATAATCATTAATAAGAAGCTTATCAATTTATCTTCGTCTAATGTGGATCTAGCTTTTTTTTAATTTGTGAATGTCGACTAACAGCATCACCTTTACTTAGAGCGTGTTTTTCTTCAACTAGAAACACCTCTACCTTGTGACTTCTGCTTCGTAGATTTCTTCAGTCTCTAATCTCCCCCTCTTCTTAATGTTATTATGACAATTGTACCTGAATCGAATTATCCG
Source organism: Thereuonema tuberculata (assembly GCA_023159025.1). Classification (NCBI taxonomy): domain Eukaryota; kingdom Metazoa; phylum Arthropoda; class Chilopoda; order Scutigeromorpha; family Scutigeridae; genus Thereuonema; species Thereuonema tuberculata. The sequence continues at coordinate 15,878,906 of JAFIDM010014012.1, read as the reverse complement.
ACCCATTACTCTTACTATTCGTTTCCAACTACTGTATCTATTAACTTCCCACAAGGGCCTTGTTGTAACAGTTGAAACGTGAAATTGGATTGATTTTTTCTTTTGCTTTAGCTTCATCTGTATCTTCTTTCTCCTCCGCTATTGATATCGGGTTGTTCATTTCCGCTGGAAGCCACTTTCATTCTTCCCCCCATATTGGGTCTTATAACAATCTATGCACAGGCAACCCTCTTGCCACTTTATCTGCAGGATTTTCTGATGTTCGAACGAAATTTCAATCTTCTACCACGGTCAAGTTTAATTTCTTCGATTCTGTTGACGACGAATTGCTTCCATCTCGAAGTATCTCTGCCGATCCAACTTAGTTCAGTGGAATCAGTTCATAACTTTACTTTCAGTTCAGGGATTTTGAAAGCTTTCTTCACCACTGATTTGGCTCCTACAACTACAGCCATTAATTCCAATCGTGAGATACTTGCTTTAATTACTGATTAACAGTGAACTATTCTTCACACCGCTTGACATTTTGACCACAGATATACAGCTGCTCCGTACACATTTTTCACTAGCATCACTGAATCACTGTGAAGTACTACTTCTTCAAGTTCTATCGATAAGTTCTATCTCAAGGTATCTTCAAATTTTGTGTTATTGGTAATTCTTCAATACTTCTATTCCATTCTTGAATGCTTACTCCATCCAAAGTTCATCCCATTGCTCCTTACAAGAAAATGTAAATAATTTAAAAGTCAAATAAAAAAATTAAAAAAGCTAAGTTAAATATTCACTGATGTAGCGATTTGTGTCTGAAAAACATTCTTGAATAGTTGCTCGTAATGTTTTGATCCTGTATCGTCATCCAAATTTCTTTAGAGAGAAATAATGGATTTCAGTGAAAAGCAAATATTTTTAATTATTATTGAGACAATCGACGTAATAGGAAATACTTAAAACTGAACTTCAAATTTTTATAAATTTTCTATTTTGGATTCATATTCCAACTCCATCAAGACTGAAATCCCGCGACAATAATAACATAGAAAGTATAGTGGAAAATGCAAAAGTATTACACGTTTCACATAACGATAAGACGTAAACATCCAACCTGAATAGTGCCATGAAAATAGGACTTTTCAGGAAAGCTACTGTCGGTAGCATCTTTTAAAATGTTAAGAAACATCTTTCACAAGAACTAGCGTCTTTAAGAACATTATTGATGCACTCCACCTCACCTGATATAATCTGGGAAGGAAAATTCTTACACTTTCAAAAATATACATTACATTTTGCCGAAGTGCTTTCAAGCAAATTTTATTTTATTTTACAAGTTCTAACGTATATATATATATTTTACTCGCAGTTTAAGATTGAATCCTCTATTTCTCTCTGGTATTCAATAATATTCTACTATTCGCCATTCTTATCTAAGTTGCTCCAAAAACGTTTACTCTCATCTTAAGTTATTCCTTGATGGCTTTTATCTCTTGGGATTCAATTTAGAATTACTTTCCTTCAATCATTCTTGTTGCTGTATGTCCAGTCTGATTTCATTGTTATTTCCTAATTAAGAATACGATATTAGACATTCCTATCTGTGCTCTTAGCCGTTCATTTCTATCCCATCTCTTCTAGTTATTCCGATCTTTCAACTCTTCATTGCCCTTTCACTTTTCTGAAATTTCCTTTTTTTTGGTTAATTATATTCCTTACATTTAAATATAATTGTAAATCGAATTTGCTACAAAACTTGATAATTATCTATTAAATCAAGGTAAAGTTAGCGATCATCATGACAAGAAGATTCAGAATATAATAGATAGTGTATAAATAGCCTCTTCAAGATAATTCATATTGATTTATTATACTAAAAGCGTTTTCAGGAAATTCATTGATTGTTCATCACTAATGGGTTGCGAATCAATTAGAAGATCGTATTCAATAATTTGTATTAAACTTTAGCTTTTTAAATTAAGTAAATTTTTACTTATTTTGATGTAGACAGATGGCAGATGCATTCCTACTTAATTTTACGTAAATTCTATTTTTTTTTATCCTCTTATTTTATTTTTCTCTCCCATATAATTAAAGCCATTACACCAACCTGCTGTCTGAAAAATTGATCAATCTATCAATAACAAATTTATAAAATAAACGAGAAAGAGAACTTTAGTTAGTGAGCATTGAGAAGCCCTAATTATAGTCACTACATGAAGTGACATTCAATAACTGATTGATAGATTATCTGTTGATGATGAGTCATCTTTAAACATATTATTAATTTAAGGAGTTCTTGTTTAGATATGATGACTTGGTGTTTTAACTGATACAATCTTTAAACTTTTTTTTTTAGACATTCAGAAAACGAAGAAAGGAACAGCATCCACTGCAAATTTGGAAATTAAGTTTATCCTCAGTCAGTCGCGGAAAGGCTAAGGGTCCCCTCCTTTTTAGTTTTCACCAATTGGTATCAACCTCAAAGAGAACATCCCTTAACAGCCGCTTGGAGACACTTAAGCTTCGTGAGCCAAGACACTTTCATCTGAGAACACTTTCAATCTTAGAATGAGATTCCGTCTGATGTTTCTGTCCTCCTCATTTCCGGAAAAATCCTTCTAAAATCTTAAAGGTAATGTGATTGTTGTCTTTGAGCCCCCTCGTGCCCCTTTTCTCTTAATGCCTCGCAACCACATTCTTTAACAGGCTTTACTTGCTACTGTGAGGTCGTCTGAAGCGACTGCCCAAGTACAATGTAGTATACTTGGGTAAGAAATTAAAAAAAAAAAATATATGGCAGGCATAATTAACATTACTAAGATAATTTTAGTGTATCTTACGATCTAGCATAAAATGGTAATTTTTAAATTTAATATTGAGGAATTTTATATAACAAATCCCTCTCAATAAAGGAAAGATGGTACATTTCTCACATTAATGTATGCGTCTTCATTAGAATAACCACACAGAATTAAAACCATTAAAATTTTATCCTTTTGCGTTGGAATTTTGAAATTGTGAATCCCAAGATATTTACAGTAATTATTTCTCCGAATAGTTCTAGTGGCCCCAAACTTCTTTGACTGTCGATACCTTCGAGAAATCCTTGACATTTTATCAGCCTCTCCAAAACTCTATATAAGTCATCATGAAAGGATGGTTAACTGGGTTTCCTAGGGCCCAGAATCCTACAGAGACTCTAGCTAAAGGACACATGATGTTATGGATAGTTGACAACAATTTCATTGCAATGAACCGTGCAATGGTTTAATGTTGATATCTTCTGCATTAACAATTTCCAATTGATCCCCAATCGACTCTCAACTGATTTTTGACCACCGGAAATGCCTTATCGATTTCGAGGAGCCTACGGCCTAGAAGGAAATACAATGAAGGTGTTAAATCGTACAATTTCACTCTTTATTTTAAAAACGAATGTGAACAGCATTTTTCATTGATTGTCAGAATAAGCAAAATACGGAATTAAACTGAAACATTTTTGTAATGTACAGTTTTATCTTGTTTATTTCAGCGCCTTTCTTTATCTAAATCTCGGGAACTTGAGTTTGAAGTAATTTCAGCTGCCGGTTCCAAAGTGTACCTATTGCAAAATTAAAATAATTAGTTTTGAAAAAGGCTTTTAAGTTTTGAACTTCATGTTTCATTGTTTTGTTCTGCTCGTAATTGCCTTTTTTTCTTCTTATTCCTCTAAAATCACATTGAAATTCACATTCTTATCGACATCTGTAATTTTAGTTCTAAACGAACTAAATTACCTTCAGAAACAACGTTTTCTCTTATGCAAGATTTTATTTCATCGAGAATCTTCCGACAAAACATTTGTTCAATTGACTTCGGGTTTCAGTTCTGAATTTACATTTACTTTAAAATTAAATTCAATTTGCTAAACAGAAAGTGAGAAAAATAAAACTAAAAAATGGAAAAAGATGTAGCTAGATAGGGGAAGGGGTTTAATAAAGTATTCTTGAAAAATATGACTTTAGTCTAAACTGATGAATATCAATAATATAAAAAGATTTTAAGAACTACATGAAGGCTACGGTGGCAACATTTTCTTATAAAGTGAAGGCTTTTCTTTCTTAAAAACATCTGGATTTTGTTTGTTTGATTTATTAAAATGATTAACCTCAGAACTACTCTTATTCCAAAACACCAAAATGGATTAGCCTTCATTTTTCACTTTCCTTCAAAACCCAGACGTTGGTCATTACATTATACAGTGGATAGATTGATATTCTTTGATTTCAACCACAGCGATTAGATTATTCCATTTCTAAGAGTCCATAAAGCATGACTCCATAAACCATGGTACGAAGATGGATGTCTCTTTTCTAAAAAACCCAATACATTCTTTTAATTAATGGAATTTTAATATTTCATGAGGACAAAAGCAATAAGAGCTGTGCCGTCTCTCTTACGATCAGTATTCGAAGATTGTATATAGTATATCAAAAGTTTCGTGGCATTGATATACGATACATAACTGTTCAGAAGCAGTACAAATGACCACTGCTCCTTTTCTAAATATTTTCTTGAGAGTTACTTCCGTGTGTCTTATGAACAGAGGATTTATTAAATCTGACGTTTTTTTCCAAGTTGTAATGAAAGTATGAAGTATGACTTTGCTATTTACATTGAACATAAACAGTTTAATAAGCCTTTACTGTTTAAAAATAAATATTCTGTAGTAAATATAATTGCAGCCAAACTGTTTCGGTACGTAAAGATATTGAGATCCGATTTTTGTAATATATGTTTCAGATTGTTTCTCACTTACGGTTTTACGGTAACATGGAAAGTAAAGGATATTATTTCAGAATTTAAAAAAAAAGCTACTTCTTGTAATTTTAATTGATAATTTGATAAGTTTGCATTAACACTTATAATAAATAATTAATTAAGCTTTTTTAAATAGTACCACTGTATTATAAAAATGAAAATTCAACGATTCTGATAAACTGAATATTCATGCTGAAACTAAAATTAGGCCTACAACAAATATATAATATGAAGGCTTCTAACTCTGTTTTATACTTGTAATTTATAATGAGCAAAATAACGAATGTAGAATCCTTATATATTATTTCTCAAAGGCGTTTTTGTATCGGTACGCCAAAACTACCTTAATACTTTATCAAAATCAATGATTAGACATCATTTTGAAGATTATGTTCCCCGCTAAATGACGAAAAATAAACAAATTTTTAAAAATTAATGTTTTCGTTAAAAAACTTTATTTTTAAAACCTTTTATAAAAATATAGACACGCTTTAACAGAAGCGACTTATTTTTCGAAAGCGAAACAACATTTCAAATAATATTATAGCGTCGTAAACTTCAAATAAATCCTTTTTAAAAATAAAAATGCACTTTAAAATGATATTTCATCGTATATTTAATAATGACAGATAAAAAAACAAACAAAGATTTATATTTTAATAAAAATAAACGATTTATTACAATAAAAAACATAAAAATTTGTCAACTTCTCATATATTTTTTCTCAAAGGCGTTTTTTTTTATTTCCCTTAAACTTTATCAAAATCAATGATTGAGATATCATTTTGAAGATTATATTCACCAATGACGAAAAATAAACAAATTGTTTAAAATTAATGTTTTCGTTAAAAAAACTTTATTTTAATAATCTTTTTATAAAAATGTAGAAAGCGCCATCTATTGACAATCTGTTCATTTATTTATTTCCACATTACCATTCGGCGACTGATCAAGATACCTTGCGAATTAATCGCATGGGTCAATCTTTTTATAAAAATGAAATTTGTTTATCTATTGACAATGTGTTTAACTACCATGCACGATAGCTTTTGGATTTGTTTATTATTTCTCAAAGATGGTTTTTTTGTTGCGAATTATTCAACTAGTACAGTAGAAAAGTAAAGGACGCTTTTTTTTTTAAAAAAAAAAAAAAAACTCTCTTAAAATGTAAGTTTAAAAACTAAGTTAATTACATTTAAAAAAAAAATCCCCAAGTTTCAAAATTTTTTTTTCGCGATCGATATTACATTTTATTCGAATATCCTTTTATTATAATAATTTCTACACTTAACAGCTATATTTCCTCATTTAAGTGAAATTTAGACACAGATCGTCTTTAAGTAATTCAATTCAGTTTTTACTACAACAACTCTAACATTCACAAATGCTTTAAGTAGCTTTGATTTTATTTCAGAGATATTCAACAGTTGCTTCTGAATTTAAAGTATTCTATCCAACTTCCTGAAATAGGACTTGAAAATTACGGACGTTGGACTTTTCCGAAAGGCTTAACTGAGACGAATAAATACTTGGGAATGCTAAAATAGCATCACATATTCAATGTAGGAATGTTTGCACGAACCGATGCCGAAAGTCTTCAAAAGAAAATGAGTGTACCGGTACATAATTAATGTAAGTTCCATTTTTAAAGAATATCTCTTAATGCGATTAAGGATTACAAATTTCTGGTCATATATTACTAATTGTATGTAAATGTATTATAAGATTTCTAATTTTGTAATGAATATGTTATTTATCATTCAAACTTGTGATATTCGTAAATTTCTAATAGGCAAATTTCATCTGTCTACTGAAATGAGACATTTAATGATTAACAACTAAGAGACTAAAAAAATTCTGATCCTAAAATGCGATAACATAACAACAATTGAAGCCTAAGAAAAGAAAGTTATTATTTACAAAGATCTTTATTCAATCAACTAAATTACAGACAATAAATAATTGTCTATCATTTCCACAGTTAAAAAGTTAATTGTTCAGTATCTAATAACAAACAAACAAAAAAATCCAAATAATTTAGAATTTTATAAAAGTAAAAAAACTAAATAAAAGTGGGCCCGGTAGCCCGGATTCCCCCACCCTTTTTTTGGGTTAAAGGCGGGTAAGCGTCGGACTGACCACCCGCACTAACTTACAAGTTAGTACCCGTTCGTCAGAAAACAAAAAAAAAAAACAATTTACCAAGTAAATTGACAATACATAAAATTTGACTTTTGCTTCGCTGTAAAAGAATTTGTAATTCTTTTGTAGAGAAAATGTAACCTGATCGAGAAAAAAATATTTGCGAAATAGGAAGTTTTCTTTCATTTCGTACAAAAAAAAAACATTGAATACTCAATGAAATAAGATGTATTATAGAATTTGTATACATTGAGTAGTAACAGTGAAGCAGCTATCGGAGAGTGTCCTCATTATGAAGTGATGATGCCTGACGACTTTCCTATCCATCAACGTAATACATATTCGTATCAGCCAATAGACTTGAAGTCTATCGTTCGTTACATTATCTTCCCCTTCACTGCTCCTAAATTCAACTTGTCTCCTTCAATCGAAATCAGAATCATTCTGGAGATGAAAACAATCTCATCTGTCCTCTAGAGTTTGACGAATTTCATCATCCGTCCACTTATATTTTCTTCCAATTGAATTTTTACTGCTTTTGTGCAGAAATAATAAAAACGTCTATTCTTCACAGAATTAATAAAAAGATAAGTGAATACGTATTTCTTTTCTTTTTAATATTTGATCCGATCAATAGTTTAAAGGTCAAAGGATCTTTTTACAAGTTAATCTTGAAGTTGAGGGTCTTCATGGGAAGGAAAATGCGGAAAATTTCCGGAATATAACTAATCTGTTTATTTCCAACATGAATGAATCCGAGGATCTCCTAGTCTCAGGACTTTAACAATTTATTAATATCTTACTGAATTTTTCAGAAGTAACTTTCATCAGTAGGTAATTTCTATAAATATAAATTTATTTCTCAAAATGTCGACCCCGCGTCTTCTTACAGTCCTCGCTAGGGCTACAAACGCTGATCGTGGACATCTTCTTCCATCCTCAGCATAAAGATTTCTTGAGATGCTTGCATGAGATTTAGAGCAAGCCTTCAGCTCCAACTTCAACCATAAAGAGTACTGAAAGGAGTTTAGATCTTGTGATGCAGACGGCCACTCGCTGAAATGCATACCAGGTATTTTGTATGTAAACCAAGCTTGAGAGATTTTTCGCTTTGTGGGCTGGAGCGGAGACCTGCTGAAATGCTCATGGATATCCACTGAACAAAGAATGATTCAACTGCTTGACAATTGGTTCCAGAATCTCATTTAGATAAACTTTTGCCGAAACTTTGACACCTTAAGTAACGAAATGGAGTTCAGATTTGCCTGACCAGATGATCGTTACGCAAATCATTCAATTACCTGGATTATGGGCTTTTAGAGATTACCGATGGCTTCGTATGATATCTTGAACAGATTTGGCTTTATACGATCATTCTGCTTGTTGACCTTCTTTTCCACCGTGAAAAGCTTTTCACTGTAAATAGAATACTTTATCCTGCAGTAGTCAAAATATTAAACCAAGTTAATATCGAAGGTGTTGGTAAAGCTGAAAATACTATTATGAAATACCTACCATACAATAATGGTTATCAATTCTGGCCTTCAGGGCTTTCAGCAGACTTGGTGTTCTGTTATCCCCAGGGCGACCACTTCTGCCACGATTCTTAACACTTCCTGTTGTGAGGTATCAGTTAACTACACGAGAACCAAATATCTTAATATATCGGTGTTCTTGAAGTGCCGAAATATATCAGGATAAACCGTTCAAATGATCATGTAGTATTGTTATATGCTTTCTTTCTAGGGGGCTCATTATGAAGTAAAAATCGAACCAAGTATAAAACATGCACATGTCTTAAGCGTACTGTTGACATAAGACATTTTCACGCGAAATTTTTACTAGAATTTATGGGCATACGGGAAATAAATTGGATCCAGTTATGCAATATGAAACTAACTCCAAAATTAACTTTTTAGGGGCTAGAGCTGTTTTAGCAAAACTTAAAAATTAAATTCTACTTCACATTTTTCGACAGTAATAGTTGCATTATAACATTCTGTATGTTATGATGAGTAATTTTGTAGATCTTGGTCAGTTTTTCACAGGGGGGGGGGGGGGGGCAAATTGGAGTTGGTTCCATACAGTTTATTGCACAAACTGATTTTGGCAAATGATTCCCAGTTGGTCCTATTGAAATGGAACGATATACGGCAACACTAATCTAATTTAATAACTCTATTTCAAAATTCATTTTAACAATTTACCATTAACAAAGTACAGATTGAGAGACTTGTAAAATGACAAAGTAAATAAAAAAAGTTTTCGAACTTTATCCAGAGATTCACTGATATTTTATTGTTTTCAAAAACAAGTGAACATCTTCAATCATTACTGTAAGCTATCTTCATTCATTTTATTTTAAACTATCTCATCTTTTTTATTCGTTAACGCTGTATTTCATATAGAAAATTCTTGGACTTCCTCAGGCTTCTTTTTGAAAATTAATAATACATAGATTCAAATTTTTAATAATTACAAATATTTCCTTGCGACTTTGTTTTAAAACAATTTATAACAATTTCATGTGAATTTTGCTTTTTTAAACAAGTGAACATCATTATATTACTAGCAGATAGGCATTATTCACATGCAGATCAATACCCTATCTAAAAATCATTCTTTAACATCCCAGTATCATTGAAGAAACACTCTAAAGCAGTGTTTCTCAACCTTTTAGTACTTGCGACCCAATTTTCAATCACAACTCTCATCGCGCCCCCCGCAAAAAAAAAAAACCTCCGAACCTATCTGTTCAACCAAAAAAAAACCTCCAAACCTATCTGTTCAACCAAAAAAAAAAAAAAAAAAAAAAAACAAAACCTCATCTAGTTTTTTAATAAGATTTTTTCCTCGATATGCTCGCGCTCCCCCTTTAGTTTTATCGCGCCCCCCTAGGGGGGCGCGCCCCACAGGTTGAGAAACACTGCTCTAAAGTGAAGTCAAGTGGACCACTAATGCCATCAACATCATCCTCAATCTTATAGTTTGAAATGAAGTTTTTATAATACTTTTTTTAGCATCACCTGGATTGAGCTGCATTATTGATTTTAGGTCTTCAATTTCGGCAGCGATATGGATTTACCATATGGTCATAAGGGGACCAAGAGTGCTACAAGATCTGGAGAAGACTTTGCAATGGAGATTTACTTCAACGAAGTTTTTATTGAAGTAGGTATTCATGAATATCAAATAAGACATGCTTATTTGATATGCTTTCTATTGACAACGACCTTATCTAATTGTGACGTACTTAAAAATTGCTCATTTGCAATCTTATGGACTTGAAGAGTATTTTTGCATGGCACTGACATAATTATCTGGTCAGTAGAGTATTTGTTGCATTGTGCAGACTCTATATCAACAAAATCTGTCATTTGGTAAGAATGAATGGCCGGAAATCAGAAATTTTAGGGTAATCGTACTCAGACTCTTATGTTCCTGTAGAGCAGTCTTCAACATCAAAATCATTTTTATGACAAATATTTGAATTTGTATGTGTAGTTTCATCTTCACAAAGAAATATTTGGTGGTGTAATATTTTTCACCGGATGCAAGAAATATATTATTATACAGTATAAATTAATAAATTACGCACATTTAAACAAAACAAAAAAACATTCTGTGTGATCTACTGACACTTGATAGTGCAAGTATTCAATATTTTTAAAATCTATTTTTTACACGAGTATTTAAATAAAACAAATATAAGAGCTAATAACATGGAGTTGGTTCCAAATTGCAAATCACTGCAACTGGTAGTTGGTTCAAATGTCACTAGTTAGCTGCAAGTTACGGATAGAAGTTGGTTCAATTTGTCTAAGAAACTACATACATTCAGGCACATTTTGCAATTGAAATCGAGAAATCCGCGAAGGAACAGTTGTTCTATATTTCATAACTACATCCAATTAGGCTTATTCTTTTATCCAAATCCATAAACTTCCTTTTTAGCCCACTTTTGGTCTGTGTATATCTTCAGAACATATTCTGCGGTTTCATTTCTGAACCGTTGGATTGATCTTCTTAAAACTTGACAAGCATATTCACGGATAGAAGAGTCACGTGAAGATGAAAGAAATTATCACGTGAAGGTGATAAAAATTCCCGTAGAAATAGTTAGAAGCGAAACAATGGATTTCTATGATGTTTTTTAATGTATATTAATTCGCCTATTTTCAATATGAGCTTGTTTAAATATTGAATAAGAACAAAATGGATCTAGACAACTTATGTCAGTATATGAGAAAATAATAATCTTTTCAGATAAAGGAATTTTTTTTTAATTTTTATACTAGACAGATATTTTAATTTAAAAACACAGCGGATGCCTTTTGTTTATATTTGTTTTCACTATTTTAAAAACGCAAAGAAACATAAACAAAAAAACGGCATTTGTGGAAAACAGGCTTCAAATTGACTTCACCTTAGAACAAGATGAACAATTATGACATATAGTGAAAATAGCACTGATGAAATCTTTGAGCTGCATAGTGTAAAATAATGATTAGGCAGCAATAAAGTAATAAATAATAACATAAAGAATATATCAAATACGATCCTTATAGATAGCTAAACCTGTGTAGAAAAATATTTGACATATTTTTTAGTTCTCATATCAAGGAGCAAATTTCAGAAAAAAAAAAATCCAAATTACTCGGGAATTATTCGAATTTCTACAGAAACTTTGCGTAATATCAAAATCAAACAAATAGCAAATAGCAAAAAGATATGAAAACACTTCAGCATAAAATCTTGCGAATTCCATTAGTTATTTGCAGCACAAGGAACAGTAATCCTCGATACATATTCCCCATAATGAATAGATATTACTGTAATACATTGCTCGATACAAAAGAAAGAATTGTATACAGTATACTGATGTTAAGCAAAAAAACACACTACTACTAGTACTATTGCTACTAAGTAATAACAATAATAATAATAATAGTTATTTTTTTATTAAAATTAGAGAATTGTGGATTTTGTTCTAGAAATGAGAAATCTTCCGAATATTTCATATATTTATTGCATCTTTCTTTTTTTCTCTCAAGTTTTAGATTTTATTTAAAAGTGTAATTACAAAATTTAAATAATTTTTAATATTATTTCGAAATAACTTTTTGTATTTGTTGTTTCTTAAGTTTTAATTAAAATCTCAGCTGTCAAAAGTAGACTAAATTTTAAGATATTAAGATATACTTATCTATATCGATATATAATCCATTCGATCACTTCAAATTCTATTTTATTCCATCACGAACACGTAAGGACATACAATAACAAGCAACCTAATTTATCAGACTGGGCTTTTCACGCCATAAATGAGAAACAAACCCAGATCCAATAGTCGGAGTAGTGCAAAAATGTAATGATGAAATAGAAAGACTCCTGTTAGAATCTTGCTGTATAAACACATATGAATGTATAAACAAAGATAAATCCCTCAAATTATCAAAAGATTCCCTAGATATACTCAAAAAATATCAAAATTAAAAGAGGACAATGAAATTTTAAGATCATTTTATTGTCGTAGGATGTGATAATCATACATTAACATTATCCACTGGAATTAATGAAATTCTGTTATTTACTCTTATGAAAAGAGGAATAACTTAAATAGTAATTCCCTTTTATCTATTAATTCACCTGATTAAGAATGGTCGAGTAGACCCGTTCGAAATATCGTAATGGAATGAAATAGAATTTGAAGTGATCGAATAGACTAAATTTGTTTCAGAGGTATCTCACATTTTAGGGAAAAAAAATTATATATTTATTCCGATGTTCCAAAAAGGGTTATTGATGGTGTAATTTGGTAAATTAATATATTCTACCATAACCACGATAGCCTTGATTAAAGCATTTGAAAAAATAAATAAGCAAACGTAATTAAAGCCAGTGACTGATCCCAGCATCTGAATTCTGAAATGCCAAAATCGATAGCACAGTTGCGATGCCGTTCCGATAGTTTGTTATCTGATCGTTAAACATAATTCCTTTATTAGCGTTTAATTTGCTATGGAAAAAGGTGATGGAAATGAGAGGTAAATTACAAGATGCATTGAAATTTACATTTTGATAACGTTTTGAATCAGTGTTATCATTTTCATCAAATTTGATACCCTCAATTACAATCTATGCAATATCTTTCATATCAAAAAGTTCAAGTTCGGTTGATGAATATGTGCATGTAAATACAAAATGATGTATCTCAAATATGTGTGATGCAGAAAAAAACACAAAACTGATAGACTGCATAGAAAGGATCTACTAATATTCTACTAATATGTTCACATATTGGAAGAATATATTAATAGTTATGTAAGTGGGAAGAAACCTGCAGGACTAGCAGCAATGCATAACAGTAGGCAGGGCTTAATGTGGCTGTCTACAAATAAACAAGGTTAAGAAAAAGTAATGGATAACCAAAGACAGGATCTAGTTGGCAATCGAGGGGTAGCCAGGTAATATAGATAAATTGATATGATATGAGCCTGCTGTGAACAGAATAACTAATGGACAACATAACACAAAAGCACAAAATAACTGCGATATAAGATATGTCAGTTTCATTTTTACTTAACGCAGTCATTACCATACGTCTTTGTTGTAGTTATTTCTTGTTAGGTTAGCGTACTTGTTGTTCATCTTAAAGTTTAGATTGCACGATATTCTGAAATGTCCAGGGTTAAATTCTGATGGCAATTTTGCATATTGTTTTCTGACCTAATAATCCTCATCCCACATGTGGTTCTCCATTCCAAATAGACTGTAATAAAGAGATCAGAAAAGTTTTGGGAGCCGAAGCTGACTGTCTTTAACTGTAAATGGTGTGGGAGTCATTTATATTCATGACTTGGGAAAGGAAGATCGCCATCTGTTTTTGGATAGACTCCAAAATAGCTGGACTTCTTTCGAAAAATAACCGTAAAACAGATAGTACTCAATACTTAGCAATCCCGTAATTCTTTGCGAAATTTTTAAAGAAAAGTGGAAGATTTCCTTCGAGATTTACTGTTAGAAAACTGTTGAATTTTTTAATTTTTAATTAACTCTCTCACCAAAGGCAATTACAGCCACAGCGATTGACAATCCACAATCTAAGTCTACAGGGACGTTGATTAGCTGTGTGGGCGATCTTTCCTGTTCAGATCTAAGGATTTCTGGGCCTATCCGTACCAGCGGAAAGTAACTCGACTGAAGCGAAACCGAATTGGGTTTAGAAAACGAGGTAAGCCCACGTCGACTTCCGCTTAATTCATTTACTTGTAATCTTGTTTAAGTTCCAACATTCGTTGATACATTCTGAGTTTACTTCTTTTTTTTTTTTTGTTTCATTTTCTGAACTTCAAATTTAAGTTTAGAAACCTAACCAGCGACTTTTTTATTTCTCTATTTTAATTAGATTTGGCCTAGTCTTTTTATAATGTTTAAAAAAAATATTTATAAAATATATAAAAAATTGTAAACAAAATTATAATTTCTGATTCTCATGCATCTGATTTACAACGTGATAAATTTATTAACTTATTGAACAATTCACTTAATTTCGTTAACAAAATTTAAATAGGCAAGTAAACACAATTAGAAGTTGTGCTTATGAAATAAAACTTAATTTTTTTAATTAAAAGTTTTGTAATTAAGAAATTTTCAAAAACTGATTTTGATAAGTGAAATAAATTTCGAGCATTCTTAAGTAGATAAATGCACTATCGTAAATAAAAGATAATAAAACAGATAAATTGCTAATTATATTTTTTTTATTACTTTCTCACGACTATCCAGCTGCTCAAAGTTTTCGTTGAGCGATTGGCGTTGCCACTAAGACACTGGCCTTTCACCTCTGAGTACCGAGATTCGTGGTGATAGAGGATCCGCGGTGGGCAGGTTTTCTCGGGGTTCTCCCATTTCCCCTGCACTACTTCAGCATTCTCTCTCTATGTCTGTCCTCCTTTCCATGGAAAGCACAATAGATCAACGGTCGTTCCACCCTCACTCATCACACATAAATATAAGAGATACCATTCCTATTCTAACATTTCCTAAATTGAAATTGTTATTGATCCGAAGATAACTTTTTTAACGCAGATTCGGTTTGCTAAAAGAACCTCTTTTTTTTAAAGAAAAAATAATTGAAGATAATTTTAAACATGAAATTTCGTTTTGAAGTAAAAAATAAGCAAACAGTGGTCTGGCAAATAAATTACGAAAATATATTAGAATCTACAACAAAGTGATGTTCAAAAATGCAGATAAAGAGATCAATAAATATGCATTTATAGCTTTTGAAATGCTGTTTGAATTTTGTTCATTCTGATGTACTGTTAGCATGCATGTCCTATTTGTGACTAAACAGTTGGTTTTATTTATGTCTGTACACGAGATCCAAACATGTGTTTCTAGTTTAAGTTTACAGCAGAATAATTTCAATGCAGTTCGAAAATGTGAATTTCAAACAATATAAGAGAACAAATGTAAAGATTTGTAAGGGACTATATCTTGATTCTCCGTACATTTCAATATTATAAAAAATCCAAAAATTTAAGAGTATTTATTTCTTTAACAATAAAAGACTTTTACGTGTCTCGAAAATCACAATATTTAAAAAATTTCTCAGCAAGCACATCAATTAAAATTGCAAATTAAAGATTAAAATAATTTTGTAATGCTTTTATTTTAACCTTTAATTTGCAATTTTAATTGGTATATCCGCTGAAAATTTTTTTTATATATTTTTTAATTATTTACCTTACTTTTCCATTTCTTATTTAAATATTCTTACTTTTAGAATCACAATTCAATAAATGGAGTTGAAGATCTATGTATAGATTATTATAAAGGAACTAAAGAAAATATTTTTTTTTTTTAAATAAACTAATTTAAATCAAAACAAAAAAATTCTACTATTTTTTTTTCCCAAATACTGTAGAATTGAAACTACATCATTCGCTGTTTTATTATTTTACTATGAATTAAACTATGAAAGTATGTAATAAGTACGTAATAACTTAAAAATCTTTGGAATTTCCAGATGTACTTTACTACGGATGAATATAAAAGAAATTTTTTAAGGCTCCCGGAATTGAACTAGTAGTTTAAAATTCGTAAAAAAAATGCATTCTAAAATAAATAATTTTCAAAGAAGTTTCTAATATTTTATCAATTATTTAGAATCATCGTATTCGTAGATACATTTTTTTCGATAACGTTACTTCATGGATATTGTGTCATTTATTTTGACTGAATTTTACATTATTAAAATACATAAGTAAAAATTAATATGAATTTGGTGACTAAATGAATGAATGAATGAATGAATCTATACTTACATTAACCAGGATTTGTAGAGATTCGACATAGGATCGCTCAGTATCGTAAAGTTCACCGACCACATGTGTCCTCGTATCCTGCGAAAAGAAACGAAAGGCGTTATTCTTCTTAGAGAACTCTCAAGAAAGAAAAAAAAAACAGTTCAAGTTACAAGTAATTTAAGCAAACAAATCCACGGGAAACACAACACTTGGCTACTTATGAGTACGACGACATCTTACTACACTGCAAAATATCTTACATAAAAGAGCAGCCTATTAGTGTAAGGACTTCCTTTTCATTTTTGTTTCCCCAAAGACTAAATCAGTTATGGATTTATTTTACCAAGAAAAAAGTAACGTCTGCTAGTTTTAATAGAAATAGACAGCAACTGTTCGTATTTGCTGAAATACTATAATTTTGTACATAATTAAGATATAACATGTGTTTGTTTTTTCATTTTCACCACGTACCGTCTGCTATTTTTTTTATTAATTTTTACTTTGTCAAAGAAATACCGTAGTTATTATCATTATATTCAGAGCCGTTTCTAGATGTTCTGCCACCCTAGGCGAGAACTGAAAAATGCCGCCCCCCCCAAAAAAAAACCCAAAACAAAACAACAGAATCTCCAATTGAACAACTAAAAAAAAAAACCCGCAATCCTATTTAACAACCAAAAAAAAAACGGAATCCATCCTTCGGCCGCCCTAAAATCTTGCCGCCCTAGGTGGCCGCCTAGTCTTGCCTAATGGTAGAAACGGCCCTGGTTATATTGACTACTTTTCGATTACTTTATTAATGCAAAACATTTCATCAAAATTTCGTTATTTTAGTGAAGGATTTTAACAGCACAAAGAAAATCATAAATGAATTAAAAATTTATCTTGTTAGGCTTACTAAAAAATTAAATAAAATTTTGTTAAATGTTATTTAAAAAAAAAAAAAAAAAAATTAATAAATGGAACTATAGGTATATTGGTCTAATAATGTTGGTGTTACACAATTCTTTTTTAGCTTCTTTACAATAGACAATAAGTACGGATTTTGTAGTATACAATATTTTACTGGTTATGATGCTTTTTCGGATTACTTACGTCATTTCCACGTTACTGATTCGTCTTTCTGTCTATGGTGAACTCCTGTTCAATGTCTATTTAATTGTAAACAGTTTTTGTGCGAACGAACTCAATTGAAATCATTAATTCCAAAATTTGGAAAATTTAAATAATTATTTTATTTGTATAGTTAACATAAAGAATTATAGCTTTTTTTTTTAATTGCTTAAAAGCTATTTCTGCGAATATGTATAATAATCATATGTAATTTTATTTGTTTGTGTTTTAGGTTAAATACTGTATAATATCATAAATATTATTTTTATACTCGTGTATTACTAGTTGTGGTACATGAGTTGACTCTTTTGTAAAATTAAAAAAATAAATACTGAAAATGAACATCATCGCTAATCCTTTGTGGGCTATAGAGTGGAGTTCATCAAGTACTTTTTTCCTCAAATGATTATGACAAAGACTGCGATAAAACAGGATCTTTTTTTACAGCGAATCAAACAGTTTCAAGGAAATTCTAATAACAGAACTAGCTTTCGAATTTCAAAACCCAAACCTTTCAATCTGTAATAATGTTCAGGATTTTCACCTCTTATTGGCTTCTCGAAATCTTATTTCCACTTTGTTTTTTCTTTTGGTGGAAATCCATCAAGCATTTTTAGGCGAGCGGATTAAGGCAATCTGCGATCAGCGTTTCGAGAGAGGGAAGCGATTAGCGTCAACTATGCAAAAATTATCCATCATTTTTGTCAGCGACTTAACAAATCCTTCGTTGTCAACAAACCCATCAATCTTGGCTGAGTTCCGGTGTTAAATCCAACAGCTTTCCATACAATTTTTGAGCGACCATCTGCGACGGCTGCAGCTCAAGTGATCTTAAAACAAGTTAATTGACCGTAAGAAAGCGGATGGATTAAGAGGCCCCGGAAATCAATCACCCAAGGGCCTTCGACGGTCTGTTTACAATGAAAATACCACTGAAAAGAAAACAATTTTTACTTTCGGCTTATTTTTAATAGATTCTTTTGAACACCATTCTTTTTTTAACTTAAAATATTAAATCAGATTCTCCTTCTAAATTTAGAAAATTTTTTTCGCAATTTAAATTTCTAATGAAAACTTATTTATAATCTAAGAATTATTGTAGAAAAAGAATATAAAACTTTTGAGAATAATTACAAGAACTAAAAAAAAAAAAAAATGGAACTTTATTGCTAATCTAATTGCAACAGAAAATAAAATTAAAATTAGAATTGTTATAATGTTTGAAGATAAAGTTAACAGGCAAAGTTCTTAAATTCATATTAAAAAAAAAATTATAAAAATTTTTCTTCAAATTGTTTTTTTTTTATTTTTTTTTTAATCTTTATAATCATAATAAACAAAATATTTAACTATTAAAATCAATTATATTAGCACACTAGCGTACTGAAGTATATATATATGCGACATATACAGAGGTTCATTAGCCCAGTGGTTTAGGCCCTGGACTGGAACAGTCGAATTCAAATTCCGGCGCTGGTTGGGAATTTTTCCACGATTTCTTATTCCTCCAGACATACCCTAAGCTTCACCAAGCCCTCTGTCAAATGGGTATCGGGTTTTTTACTCGAGGGCTAAAGGAGGGCGGACGTGAGAATGATCTCCGATCTCAACTAGTCCTCTTGGCCGAGAATTGCTGGAAACCTTAACCTCCCGTGCACTCAAGGACCGGCAAGTTTACATTCATACATTGTATGAATATTTCATTGTTTTTACTAACAATGTAAAACGGTAGTTATGGTGAAATCTATAATCGAAAATTTTGTTTTCACAAATTCAAACAAAGACAATAATGTAACATTTACGGGAATGTTTACATAATTTAAAGTTTATTAAAACCTTAGTTGAGTAGTATATTATAATCATAGAAATATAAAATTAGGATTGTTAAAATAAAAAATTAATCTTTATTTATTATACAGTTCCTTTTAGATGTTCTCCAATTGTGTAGGAAGTCAACTACATTCCGTAAAGTAACGATCCATTTTGTGTCGTCATTATTTCGTAAAATACTTAAAAAAAAAATACTTTTTTTTTTAGTTAAACTAATTATTTTCTCAATAATAGTTTCTAATTTACTCAACTAGAATCTGGTTTTTATCAGATTAACTTCGTATAATTTACCAAAAGCGTCGTTTTAATAATGATTATCAATCTTTCATAATTATCAACTTTGACAGAAGAGTTTTCAATTTCCTTTTTTTACTTATTCTAAGCTACAACTGGAAATAAGTTACTTAATAAGTAAATGTTAAATTAAATATTTACCTGCTAAAAATGGCGTACATCGAACAGAAATTATTTCCAATTTTGATTATCGAGTTTACTAACATTTTCGCACAAACTTTTATTTTCCTATTTTAAATCAAATAATTCTTTTGCAAGTATATGTAAGGAAACTTTAATCCATACTCACACGCAGTATTTCGCAGAGATAACTTCCTCTGCTTTGTTAGGCCTCATTTTGAATATTAAAGAACGGTTCTAACAAAGGCTCAAGATGATAACATAAAAAGATTATCAATAAAATAAAAGTACTATCATTATCAACAACAATGTTGTACAATCAATACACATTAACAATACATAAATATAGTATTATGTACTTTAAAAGATTATTGGTATTTTAGTTTTCCTTTGTTTCAATACTGCGTACAAAAGTCAATATTGGAATGTGATTTCCTTTGCACAATATTTCTGAAAGATTTCTACCACAGATTTAGGAAGTTCGCTCTGCGAAATATTGCTTGTAGTTAGTCAGTACAGAGTAATGTTTTGTAATAAATTGTTGTCATATCATATCATGCATCGCAGAAGTAAAAGTAGAATTGTAGCTTTTCAGTAAAAAAAAAAAAGGTTTTTATAACGTATCTAGAATATTCTGTAAAAATAAATGTTTTCTCCACTCTCTCTTTTCTTGTTTTTTAAAAATTAAAGTAATTTTATGAATCCTTTCTCTTAAGACTCGCAGTTGTTTACGGATGACGAACTAAGGGAACGAAAAGAGACGGATTAAAGCAAATTAAAAAGCCGTAGTTATAAGTAAAAGCTCATAAGAAACAAAGAACTAGAAGTTCTCGGTGACGCTCGGAAATGAAGCTTATGTTCCGCTTTAAGTTGTTCGATCTAAATGGACCATTACTTTAAGCTTTACTTTCAACGCTTGAAGCGTTTTTTGATCTGTCTAATCCAAATTTAGCATTTGCTGATGAATCTAGGAGACGCCATTTCTTCAATATGATAATGCACTAATCTATGTTGTAAAGTCGCCCAGGAATAAAAGGAAATCAAAGAGGCCTTAACATATCCGGCTTTACCACAAGGCTTTGAGTAAATATAGAAATATCATTACTGTCAAATGAAAAGATAGGAAAAATAACAGCTAGAAAATTTATGTATAGAAATATTTCCAGATTTCATTGATTAAAACAATATGTAGCAATTTTGAAGCTAGGATAAAAAAAATATTCAAGATAATTTCAAAAAATTTTCCGTTTGATTAGGTTTCTGCTGTTAGTTAAATAAATAACTATCATAATAATGTTTGTAAATGAGAACAGAGTAGTTAATTACATTAATTTTAGTAATTAACTTCACCAATTTGCAGAATTTAAATTAGTTAATGCAATGTCAACATTTACTTTAAATTGTTTCGATTTTTCCAAAATACGGAAGTTTCAGATAGGTTTTTTTTTTTTTTTCCTAGTAAAAACACCTTTTTGTACAAATTTCTTGTGCAATATCCCAAAACAAAGAAAGAAAAAAAATTATATATACAAAATAATATATATAAATCAGATTCTTATTTGTCTTTCAATGTATTAAAACATTCATATAAGAACACAACCTTATTAATCTTAAAAACAAGAATTAATAAAAGCAGGACAAAACTGAATAAAATCCTGCAAA
This sequence comes from Thereuonema tuberculata, assembly GCA_023159025.1. NCBI lineage: Eukaryota > Metazoa > Arthropoda > Chilopoda > Scutigeromorpha > Scutigeridae > Thereuonema > Thereuonema tuberculata. The sequence continues at coordinate 15,857,637 of JAFIDM010014012.1, read as the reverse complement.
GCTGAAGAAAAACTGAAGAATTTCGAAAAGTAGATTAAAAAAAGTAGAGTTTTGCTTTTTGTATCTTTTGATTATATTATTCATTCAAAATACGAGTTCTGTATTTTCAATTTCAACAATTTTTTGTAACACATTTATGTCAGCTGTCTGTAACATTTATTGACATATTCTCTCATATTAAGTCTGAAAATTATTAAAGTATTGTTACCCTGACAGTTCTTTCGATGTTTTACATTAAAAGCTTATGTTTTCACTCTCATTTATTTCAGTTTCTGATGTAATATCTGGATCTTTTAAGAAACCAAAATGCAGAAAGATAGTTAGTTTTCTTTTTGTATTATTTACGTATTGGGAATGTCTAAAATTTCCATAACTGCTAAATCAAAGTTTGATTTATTTTTTTTTCTTCAATCATTCTAACTATCTTGTTATCAACTATCAAAATTAACAGTGCTCTTTTTATTTAATCTACTTGATATTAGTGTTAGACCACGTTTCATTATCGTATTATTATAAAGTTATAAATAAATTCATTCTTTCTCATCCTATCAACATTCCTCACTGCTGCCATGTTTGAACCATGTTTTTCATTGGGATCGGGATAATGAAGGGGTGGACGGTTAGCACTTGATGACTCTTTCCGAGCACTTATTGTGACTTTTCTAATCGAACTATTGTATTTGAATGCCAATGATGACAAAAGAATACTAGGGAGAAACGGGAGAACCTTGCGTGATATGTTTATGTACAGTTTCTAAAATTCACAAATCCTGATCAAACGGTGGATGTCCGCTGATATCTTAATTTGGAGCCATCCGTTCATAATCACTTAGTTCAAAATTTATGCTTGAATTTGCAATAAAAAGTATAATTGCCTCGAAATGGAACCTATAATATATCGGCAACATCGTTATTATTATAATTATTATTACTAAAATATTATTTCATAGTTACCGATTATTTTTATTTTAATTTTAAATAATTCATACGTGGAACCATCACTATGCTGCAAATAATAATAGTGCCAATGGTAATTAACAAATCCTATTAGTGAATATTAGAGGCTGAAACTTCGTCTGTTAATGAACTCTTTACTGTTATATAATTACTGATGACATTTAACCATTTGGCCATTAACTGAAAGTTCCATAGTTAAACATTCTGAACTCTTTAAGATTAAGTTATTCTGTATCTTCGTGTTCCCTTAATGAGGAAAACATACAGTTCTTAACACTCAAGCTTCTACGGCAGTTTTGTTTGGATTTTCGATCAATAATTAACATTGTAGAAATTAATATTGCTTAATTAACCGTAGTCATTTCAGTGGGATTTGTGTTTAAGCGGATAACTATATTAGTGTAATGAAAATAGTAAAGTATCTGATTGATTCATTATTAATAATAACTAATTAGTAAAAAAAAAAAATAAAAAAAAAATCACACGTATGATCTTAGATTTGTTAGTTAGAACTGACTGCTTTTTTTTAGATATACTTGGGACATAATCATTATAACATTTGCAGAAGTAACTGGAATTTTTTACAGATTGTAAAACTAAGTAAAAGAAAGAAAAAAAAAAAAGGTTGAGTTACTTTGTTTGTTTTTTTGTTTTTTAAGAAAAAAAAGAAGGCATCAATACAGACGTGTTCTACATCTGAGTCCGGTTCCTCCGAAGATGTTGCCGTATCCATGTCACTCCATGGCCGCCAGCGCCCTACCGGACTACGGGGCCCCATTCAAACAGCAACGGTGCCGGTCCCTGTTCGAGCCAGACTAGAGCTGCCGGCGTCCGATAAGCCGGCCGGTCACGTGACCGTCCCCTCACAGGGCCGTCTTTGAACCCTTTGATCACAGCAGCCGATACAGCAGCTATGCCCAGATGCCGGACTGCGATAAAAGCCAACACGAGCCGCTCCGTGATATAAACAAAACTAGCGAGGGGATGAAACTCGAAGAAAATGAACGGTTTTACTCGGCTGCCGAAGCCACTGGTTTCCACATTTAACCCCTAGTAATACGAAATTATCGCCTTTTCTTTTTTTTTTCTTTTTCCCCAAGTCCGGCGTAAAACCCCCTCTGACTCCAATTACAACTAATGTGAGAAATCTTTTTATTCCCAGAGCCACTCGCCACGTTGAAAGAATGTCAAAAGATCACCACCGCAAAATATAGACCATTTCCTGTTAAAGAAGAAAGTTACAAACACTGCAGATAACTTTCTTCGAATTTTTTAACACAGAATATATCTATAACTGATTACTTAATATTTCGCTACAAAACGACAACCTATCAATCTAGTCTTTAAAATTCAACAAATATGCTATTTAAATGAAGGGAAGTAAAGATGAATTAGATAAAGTATCGTCATTGTAACCAAAAACCTGTTCTCGAAATGTCGGAAATTCCGAAGTGCTATGCCGTCATTTCTAGTAAAACCTATAGGCCGTACACGGGGTGGGCCGAGGGGTCTTTTCCTCCTCCTCCTCTCTGCAATCTCGCAATAAGTAGAGAAAGCCCTATTTTTATTAAAATAATTTAAATAATGAAGACCAATAACGCACTCTTTAAATATGAAAAAATTAAAAAATTAAAAAAAAAAAGCCCTATTTTGTTTTAATTTTGGTTGGATGGATGATTGAGAGGACCCCCTCCCCCCTCGAAGGTGAGTAAGGTCGGATCTCTAACTTGACCTTCCCCGAAACATAATCCTGTATATAGACACCTGGATAAAACAACTTAACGGTTGAAATAACAAAAAAAAAAAAAAAAAATACTTAAATAGTTTTATAAGCGAAATAGTTGTATGCGGATAGTAAAAAGTTATATAACTTTTATGTGATTAGTTTAAAGTCTTACGTTAATCAAATCCAAAATACATGTGACGCTTGTATAAATTTTATAATCATTTATTCATAATATGTTAAAGTATTTTTTTTTTTTTTGCCTTTACGTCAGCCTTTACACGGGATGAATATTATAAATTATTTATCCAACTATCAGCTGCTGTAAATAGACCAAAGTAGTTAATAAGTAATTCCCGTTCGATTCTCCGATGGCTCACACGAAAGCTCCAATACTGCAGTGACCGATCGGGACCATCTGACAGTGATTGTAATCCACGGGAAAGAAAGAAAATCCCCATTTTAACAGAAGGCTGAATGAACCTTCGAAATCGTTCGAAGGAGAAATAACCTGGGGAAAAAAATCCCCAACTTCCATCTGCGATTGAACCACTGGACCCACAAATACATAATACTAAGTAATCTATATTCTTCCTGAAAAAGGAACAAATATAAAAGGAATAAAGAGAAACATCCAAAAGCGAGCTCCAAAAATCGAACACTGACTGCCTGTCTTGGGAGCATTTGATCAAGACAGAATTTAATACATATAAATTTTTGTAAGAAAAAAAATTGTGACTTCCCATATCAAAGAAGAGATATAATAAGCAAACAAGCAATTTTCCTTTAAGAAAGAAAAAAAAAATTTCTTTGATTGCTGAATAATGTAGTAAATGTGTATGAGGCTGTAAATTGTTTTATAATAAAAGGATCTAAAATAAAAAAAAATGAGAAAAATTAATAAGAAAACTTACGACCAAAACAAAAAAGTATCTGATATCTTAGATCTTTACAGTAAAATAAACCAAAGAACGCACATAACTAAACAAAACAAA
>JAFIDM010014012.1:15834770-15853562 GCA_023159025.1 Thereuonema tuberculata | reverse complement strand
TTTACTGTAAAAATGTATTAACGCACGTTAATTTCCTTGTCTAAATATCTTAGATCTACAATTCAATTCTTTTGCCATCGTCATTTAAAACACTTCAATAAAAGGAATTAGTTAATTAAATTATTAATTAATTGTATTAGTTTCTTCTTTGGAAATAGAGAAAACTAGCAATAGATAGGTTACGATAGGGATGATAACTAAATAGAGTTCCAGATAAACTGTAAATGTGCTTTCTTTAAAATGGTGCTGGGTTTTTTTTTTTAATGTTTCTTTGCTTTTTAAAAGAATACGAAGGAAAAATATTCATTTTTGTTAAGTATAATCTAATATCCTACGAATGGCATTTTGTTGAAAATTAATAAATGCCCAAATCTTTTCTTGAATTGATTAATTAAACCCAATCAACTCACAGCATGCTTAAAATTTCAATGGGATAAAAAAGTAAATTCTTTTGTTAAACTTCATTTTGTGCTGTCAACGAGTTATTTATTTCATTTTTTTTTTTCAGGAGCAACTTTCTCCACAAGGATAATTTTGTAATTATTAAAAAAAAATCAGATCATATCTTATCCAAAAATTTGCAGCCAAGATACAAGAAGATCCATTCACTTACTTAAAAGTTAATACACTATGCAGGGTGTACCTGAAATGTGCTGCCAAACTTAAATGTTGTATTCAATCACGCAAATCAACGAATAAATGTCATATATTATCAAACTCATGGAAGTTGATGATCCCGTATTTTCGTGATTTCACGTAATTTACGCGAGAATAGTCTCTATCCATGTCTTCTCACAAAATATTGAAATATTTAAATGAATTATAATACGGGAAATGCATGAGACTTTTACTACATTTTAATACAGTTTTAATAAATTGAAATCAGTCAATAAACAAACAATAAATTCATTATGTAACATTTTCCTAGTGACAGACATTAAAAATACTAAATTTCTTGAGACCTGCTGAAGAGGCTAATGGCGAGATCTCGAGTATTTCGTAATTCTCGCGCAAACGTGATCATCAAAATAAATGTGTTAGACAGTAAATCCGGGTCTGGAAATGCTTTATTTCCAAGATATGAACGATGCAACAATACGGAGATGTTGGCCGTACAGTCGCTCAGTTTCACAGAAAGTGCTCGAAATATCCTCAAACCGCCGCTATGCAAGCAAAACAAAGTCGTTCCATCGACTGCGGAACATTGTCGAAGATGCCAGGTGCACGTCGAATTGTGTTGCACCCATCCACTATGCGATTGTGCAGTGCGTGGGCGTCAGGAACCGGCGTGGTGTACACTAATGCTTTAAGATAACCCCATATGAAAAAGTCTAGAGGGTTTAAAATCAGAGGAACGAGCAGGCCAAGCTGTTGATTCCTCTCTTCCAATCCAACGGTCAGAATCTTTCATATCTTGGAAATAAAGCATTTCCAGACCCATGTTAACATGACATTTATTCGTTGTTTTGCATGATTGAATACAACATTTAAGTTTGGCAGCACATTTAGATACACCCTGTACATGGAAGAGAGACATTCGCCTAAACAAACTGATTTTAAAAGATTTAATTCCTTGGCGGAAGTGGTTAAAAACTAAACTTGATTCCCCTACTCATTTCAAAATATTATAATAATTCGATTAGTGCTTTTTTTGTATGTTTATTTTAAGACATTTCAAAAAGGGTATTCCAATTTAAGATTTCAGAGTATTTTTTTTTGTTTGTATTATTGGGAAACAAATTGTGTATTTTCAAATTGTAAAATTGCGTTGTAATCATATTACACGGATTTACCTATATCAGGGATTCTCAAACTGTGGTAGATGTACCACTAGTAGCACATTAATAGGTTTTTTCAGGTGGTACACAAAGATGTAACAAAAGATAGATTGACTATAATTTTTTGATTTTTTTTGTTAAGAAAAAAAATCATGATTAAAAAAACAAACTTGATTTTTTGTTGTTGTTATTTTACTATGTCTGTCATCTTGCCATAAACTGTTGGCTGCACAAAATCCGAATTACGAAATATGCATATGATGGTACATGAATTTTTAGCCATTATTTAAGTGGCACAGCGTTCCAAAAGTTTGAGAACCGCTGATATATACTATTGTGAAATAGTTGATGTTGAGATATAAAGACATTAAGGAAAAAAAATCACACTTCGAATGTCGAAAACGACGATATATTTAAGAATATTAGACAAATTCAAATTTATTTCTTTGGAAAAAAAATGAGAAAAGGAAGAGAGCAGACAAATTCAAAAACCAAAAAGGAAACGAAATATATTACCATCAAAAACTTAATGTCTCAAAAGATTATTTTTTTTGTATATGAAAATATTAACTTATGATATTTATACAGATGATGGGTTTAAATTCCCATTATCTGACAAAATTTTTTTAGATCGATCCTAAAATATTTTCTATTTTTAATAATATTTTTTTTTCTTGAAGTAGCTATTGAAATAGTCGAAAAAATTTCTAAATTATTATATTAATCCTGCTTGCTGAAAAGAATTTTTTCTGCTCACTTTGCTTTTCCTTTCTTTTCTTGTTGAGATCTCTTCCCGTTTATTTACTTTAACTCCAATCCAACGGAGATCAGAGCGTCTGCAAAGGGACCTTTCGTTGGCCTCGGCTCAAGTTTCAAGATATGTTTCCAGGGATCTCGTTGCAAAAGTATCCACGCATTAATTGCCCTCTTATAAATATAAGGAATTCTCTTGGAAAACGCTGTTGGTTTTAATGGCAAGAAGATTTGCTATTTTTAAGGTACTAGGAACAAACAGAAGACACTTATGAATTCAAATGTAAAAGTACGGTATCAGGGGAGGAAAAAATAAATAAACCAAAATTGTAGAGTTTCGGTTTGAATTTTGTGATAGAATATTTTGTTGAATACAAGTAATTCTGTAATCATGTTTAATGTTTTTGTTTGACCTTTGAAACGTTAAGAACTACAAGTACACAATTTGAAAGGATTTCTGAAAATCCTTATGTTTCAATTGTCTTAAGGCCCAATACTAAGAACTATAAATATCGATGGTTCATCTTCTTCATCACTACATTCGTATCGTTTCTCTTTTTATTGTCTTACAAAAATCTGTACGGTTATACTTTACTTTAAACAATTGTTTGAGTAACGATAAACTACAAAACTTATTTAACTTGGTAACATATAGATAGTAATAACATCCTAAAGAATACTAAGAAAATAATTCTTCTTGTCTTGCTGGTTTCCTGCTGTCACAACGAATCAGAAACAAGTTCCATCGTGTTGTGAGTTAGAATATGTGTTTTGGGGTACCTGCGTTGTACTCAGCTGCAATCTGTGGTGTTGTTGTCCTTCTGTTGCCGTAGATGATTCGTGTCAGTCGCTTGTTGTCTCTTTCATCCACAAGCGTTTTCCGTCCTCAGTTGCACTTATTGCATGAAAATTTTTGGACCAACTGCCATTCTCTGAACACCCGCGGTACTTTTATACGAGAAAAGCCGAGAATCTTCAGAGTTTCCGAAATATTGAAACCGACTTTTCTTGCCGTCACGATCACATTTCGTTCGAAGTCTCTAAGAATAAAGTGACGGCTCAGTGTACAATCAGAAACAAAGCTTATAAAAGTTGTGTATGAAAAGCAAATGAGATGATGCCCTTAAAGTAGCATAGATACACTACTTTTCTATAAAGTTATCTTAACGATTGAGGCATTGTCACAACGCAACGTTTAATCAGTTTGTCCATCCCAGTCGCATAAAAGTCAGGGTCGCTGTTATAGCTAATTTTTATGCTTCACGTTGGACTTCTTCATTGCATGTGAAACGTCGACCTGACATGTGATCTTTTAAGGCAGGGAACAGATGAAAATCGTCGGGAGCCAAATCCGGACTGTACAGCGGATGCCCCAAAATTTCTCGGTGGAAACCGTGCAGCAAGTTCTGTGGTCGGGCATTGTCCTGAAGGAGGAACACACTGTTGTTCCCAAGATTAGGACATTTGTTTCTGATATTGTTGCACAATTTCTTTAAAATTTCAATAGGAGATTAGTTATCCAGGCGGATCACCATTTTGAAATGATGGCGCGCACCACCAAAAACACACACGAGAAAGACCAAGCGGCACTGAGCACTAGAACCCTCTATCGGATATTTCAGCATCCGCCGGCAATATGTCAAACTTATAAATTTAATATCTAGTGATTTTAATTTTTTTTTTTTCTCTGACCGATCCTCAGAGTCTAAAAATCAATTGGGTTGTTTAAAATATCTAAGCTATACAATATTTTAAATGTCATGAATATCTATTAATTTTTTTTTGATAGTCTTATTCTTTTAATTACATTGTAATAATTAAATGAACTGCAACATCTGAATCACTAGAATTTCTTTTAAAAAAAATGTAATGTATTGGAAGGTTTAGGACACTTAATATACAGATAATAAATTTTAAAATCGTATCCGGAAGAAATAACATTTAAATATTGCAGTTAATTTCCATCGAAGAGTTATTATCCAACAAGAATTTTAAAGTAAACGTATTACGAAAATGAAAGAATTTAATTTAAAGGTTATCCTGCGAATTCGAAAGTCTAAAAATCGTGTCTGTAAGTAAATGGCTTTCAACTTGAGATTTGTATTGTTATCGTTGCAAAACTATCATAATTGTCAATTCATTCCCTCTTCCTACGTTGTTATTTGTTATTAATTAATTCAGACATTAATTATTTATTACTCCTGTGAATTGCTATTCACAGGAGTCATAAATAATTAATGTCTGATCATTATTGTTGAACATTACAAAAAATTACAGTAAATAAATAAAAAGCAACAGTTCAGGATACGAGGGCTGATCAAAATGTAAAAGACTGAATTTTTATTTAAATAATTAGCAACTTGGAAGTGAAATGCATATCTCGTGCAAGAAATGCAATCATTATTAAACATAAGTGGGCGCGTGCATCTCGAGTGTTTTAGAACTACAGGCATTCGAAGTTGCTAAGTGTAGGTTTTCGTCTACGAGCTGCAGAAACAGAGGCAACTTGGAGCAACATTAGGCCATTAAATTTTGTGTTCGTTTACAAAAATACAGAATTGTGTATCAACACAGGTGGAGTCTTGAAAGACTATTAATGGCCCACATTAGGCAACGTTTTGGAAAAACTTCGTGAGTACGTAAACTGAAAGCGTCCTCATCTGAAAGGAGGATTTCTCCCCAAGTTGCTGACTTCATTCAGAAACAAACATCTTTAGTTCAGAAAACAGCCAGAAACCACAGGGAGCGAGATCTGGACTGTATACCTGCATGTTTGTTTGAACTATTTTCATAAGATTTGAATTGGTAGCTAGTAAAACCAAGAAAACAATCTAAACTACCCCAAATTTCAATAAGACTGAATGAAAATTGTGTTTAGTTTTTTGCACAAACTTTTTAATACGTTCATTTATTTTTTTTTTCAGCAATCGATCTCTAAGAATACTGCATTTGGAAATTGATACTTCGTCGCTTCCCTAACTAATAAATCTAGAGCAACAATGAAACAAAATTGCAACTGACTACAGTTTACTTACGCATTTCTTTATTCGATTTATGCTGTTAATAAGTGAGTTGGTGCTAAATTCTTTCTCTTTATGATTGGGTTACCACAAAACTGCTGATTCTTTAAACAACTTTGTCGTAAACTAATGGGAGAATTTAATTATTGCTAAATTTTTAAGTAAAATATTTGTGTTGTTATTTGGAAATTTTGAACTTTACTTCAATAATTGCAATAAATGTCATCCTACTTGAAAAGAACTTCAGTTATAATAAGGACTTAAGAACAGGACAGAGCTTAAAGAAAACCAGAATTTGAATTATATCTGTCTGTTCGAATGGTACCGATCGACAGAGAACAGACAAACAGCCCTGCGACTGTTTATCTTTCCATCGGGAAATTGAAAGTAATCGAAGGGAAGCTGATTTTTTTCTAAGTTTTTTGTTGCCAGATAATTGAGATCACAACGTCTTCCGCTCACCTCATTGGCCAGTGGTGTAAAGAAGCGCCAATTCTTTTAAGTCTGATTGGCCTTAGGGGTAGGTCTAAGAGGAAGCCCAGGCTCTGCGAAAGATCGACATCTGCCGATAAGAAGCGCGTGCGACCGACTTCGCGGGAAACTAGGAAAAAAGAAAGATCCTTTTCGAAGTTAATATGGCGGAATAATGATGCTCAGAAACCAAAGGAAGATTCTGTTTGTCTGTATTGAACACAATTCAAAGGAATTCGTCAAGTTCGACACGTGTGAGACGAATTAGATCCAAAATTATTTCTTAATTATTTTTATTTTCTTTTTGGAATTAAGAAAGAAGTGGACATGTTTTGAAGTAAAGACACTTCGAAATAAAGATGAGAAAAACTAAATGGAAATGTCAAAACAAAACTATCTTTTTTTTTTTCTTTCTTTATTTGATTTGATTTTTTATTCTCCCATTTTAATTCCTCAAATCATTAAAATTTTAATTCTAAAGTAATATGTATTAGGTAGCAATAATAATTATTTTAATTCTAAAATGTAAGTAATAATAAGTATTGAAAAGCTGAAATTATTATGACTTTTTTGATATGTATTTAAAAAAAAAAAAATTAAAAGTATTCAAGCTTCTCATATCCAAATCTGAAAATTCGTCAAAATACAAGGATTTCTCGTCGGAATCAATGTGGAGCCTGCAAAGCTTAAATCAACTTATATAATTAGCTAAGTTCGTTCGTCCGTCCGTCTGTCTGTATGTCTGAATGTAACTCGATAAAATTAAGCTATTAAGATAGATCCAAGGGTTCTCAATGGTACCATTGAATCAAGGGTACTCAAAATTGGATGAAAATATTAGTACATTTTGTCATTCCATGTTGTTTCCATGAAATTTTATCCTTGGGAACTGACCTAGACAACTGAAAACATACGTTCAAAACCAAATAATTTTGTTACCACTGCACCGATTTTAATGAAATTTGGCATACTTACTCAGTTTTTACGCTGATTTCGAAACTCAAAACCATTTTTGCCGTAGAAGCTTCGTTCACAAGTTAGCGCAGTATTTAGATTTCAAAGATGAGTTTTAAATGCCTTTCGACGTTACGGGTCAAAAATAATAATTATTCCATTCTTACTTTTAGTAAAATTTATTTATAAGAACAAACGTTAGATATGGTTAGTATTTATTTACCAGAGCCTGTTTTTAGACATAGACAGTTATATGTTGCTATTTCTCGAGCACGTCGTGCTTGCGACGTCAAAATCAAAATTCTTGACCGAATAGATCAAGGACATCTGATAGAAGGATCTGATGCTGTTTTTACAAAAAGTGTAGTTTAAAAGGAGATATTTACTTTATAGTTGATAATAAAATGATTTTTCAGATTTTTTTATGCCTGTCGTCCGACAGGCTTTGCTGCTAGTAGAAAATAAAAAACTCGCCATAAGGAAAATTGGTGAGAAAATTCATGTGCACGTGTTCCGCGGCCGCTATGAATTTTTTAAGCACATAAAAAATAAAAATGCGCATGTAAATATTAATAAACATCAGTGGGTGATGATCGCTTTATTAGCGTGAAACAGCTGTTCTAGGATGTCACTTACTAAACAACTTGGTCTCACCCATTGATGTTTACAAGACTTTCTTTTTAAAAAAACATAAGAACTTCACAGAATTGTGTTTGTCTTTTTATATACTGTGATTAATATTTCAACGATTCTGTTTTTTATGAATTGTGATCTACATTTTAGGGCAAGTCAAGCTGCTATCATAATTCTGGAAAAACTAACTATACAGAAAGACATTTACATTCAACTTCTCTGTGTAAGCCTTAACATATAGATGAATACAAATAGAAATATCTATTTTTAAAAAAAAAGTACTTATCCCGTAGATTAAAAGTAGATACAGAATACATTTTTTATATTAAAAATTTTAAATTTTGCTTTGATTTTTGTTTATTATATTTTCACTGGATACTTAAATGACTTCAGGAAATAAAAAAGAATAAACCGAAACCCGAAGTAAAAATTTTTAGTAACTGTCTGAAGGAATCAGATTTTATAAGCAGCTTAATTTTTTTTTTTCGTATTAGCATATCGGCGATGAAAATTTAAAAAGGCGACTGCTGGAAAGAACCTTAAAGGAGAAATAAAATTAATTATCAAAATAAGACATAATTTTTTGTTCGAGATGTGAGCTTTTTTTTTTTTTTTTCCCATAGGCCAGCACAGATTACAGGAACGAGAAGATGTATGAAGATGTTTTTATTTTAAATCAAAAAAACATCTTCAGAGTTTTACTAAATTCCAACGTAAGAATAAATCAACGCTGAAGTTGATCATTAATGGTTCTGAATAATTTGGAAGAAACAAAGAGCTTTTACTCTGCTCATGAATAATTCCAATTAGAATCTCTTTTAATTAGGAGAACTTTTTTTTTTTGTTTTTCCTTAAGACTTCCCATCGCAAAAGACGTACGATTATTAATCAATGCAAAGTGGCTTTTTGAATATCTTTACTCTTCCAATAAGGAAGTTAAGTTTATAAATATTGAAAACAATGTAAATCTGGGCCGATCACTTTGCGGAACTCGTTTATTTATTCATGGCCATTGGTTGTAGTGAGCGTAGCAATGACTTCGTTTCAATTTATAACAGTGACCAATTTTTCTTAATTCAAACTTTAAAAAAAAAAAAAAAAAAAAACTTAAAACAATATTATTATAGTCCGTTCATTACATTTGTGAAGACACGTGATCACAGTTAACCAATCATTATCATTTCCTTTCTTCACTAGTTGTTGCTTGGTCGCGTCTGGAATGTCGTCGTAAGTTACTTCCGGTGTTTACATCCTATATGTCCTCGCCCTACAATGTTTTATTTTTATTATTTTTGTTGGTTTTTCAATGTTATTAATATTTTTTATTTATTTATTTATTTATTTATTTTCGATTTCATAAAAGTTTGTTTCGAGTCGTCCATTTTTCTTATCGATGCCGGTTGCTCTCTTTTCTTGTCCGACGTTTCAAACAATGGGCTAGGCTTAGTGGTAAGCGAGCCTTCGGTTTCCTTAATATAGAACACTGAATGAGATGAAATACTTCCTGCTTCAGCCATTTTACGATAGAGATAGACGATTTGAAATAAAAAATAACATTCCAAATGATTCCTCTCGATTGACCCTTCAAAGTTTTGTTGGCACAAACGAACAACGGTGTGTGCTGCCGCCATGTTGAAAACAGAAATACTGGGAATAACTAATGTTCAATCGTTCACCATATATAGAGTTGTGACTTTTATTCAGAAATGTAATAAACGGATTAAAATTCACCTTAACATCAGTGAAATCATATTTTTAGAAGGACTCCTATCATGGCTTCTTAAGAGTCCCATTTTATTATTAAATCATCTCGAATTAATATTTGCTAATCTGAAATTCATTCGAATTGTTGCCGCTAGGTGTCACGCAAGGCGAAAGACGTGTAATCTAATTTTGATAACATGATTTTTTTTTATTTTTTTTTTGCTAAGTTAATCTGAAAAGTAAGAATTTACATTGATCTGAGTCCCTGATCTATGTAAATACAAAATTTAATCGTCTCGAAAATATAGTTGCTTCCTCAGAAAAATTCCCAAAACATTTTATGAAAGCTGATGTGAGCGAAGAACGTCAAGAAATTCTCAATAGCTGGAGATCGGAAGATCAGTTCGACGCTCGCCCATCTTTAATTCTGGGAAAATAATAATAATAAATGTGGTGAACATTGGGCAACAGTTAGGGTTAAACTACTTCTCTCTCGCAGACTTTAATAGCAGACAATGCCATGCAGTTGATCTACCGACCCTGTTAAATTCTGACATTATTTTTGGCAGATTAAACTTTACGGAAATAGGAGTAACATGATTACATTGGATAAATCAAGTTAACTGGATATTCTTTTTTCCTTATCGGATAATCCAAATATAATTGTAATTTCTTAAAACTGACTGAGGTAAGTAAATTCAATTCCATTAACAAAAGTTTTCATTCTGTTAATTTAATACCAAAACATTACAAGCCTATTACAGTTAAATACCTAAAGCCTTCCGCCCTCTGAATCCTATTGCAATAACTTTTGTCAAAGATGAATTTCCTTCTGTAATGGGCTCATAAAGTTTTCTGGACCTTGTCAACGGAAGAGCTAAAGCGTGGTTGACTCCACCCATACTGCTCTGCGGTCAAAGCATTTCCCTATTGGTTACGCTTTTCGAAAGGCTTCTCAGGTGCCACTATTAATTACATCCTCCACTCACTCTTTGATCTCAATCGATAAACAGGCAACGGCGAAACTTTTGATAAGAAATGAGATTAAAGATGGCTTCTTGTCCTTCTTAAGTACACCTGTAAATGTGGAGTGTTGTTTTAATTTGGGAAATCGCTTTGTCTTAAGCATCTGATAGAGAAAGTTAACATCTTGAGCTTCTAATGGCCGCAGAATGTGATCATTAAAAAAGTTTGTCTTTTAAGATACGTTCGCTTTATCAGTAAGGAAAGAATTAAATTTAGCTTGATTTTAAATCACCGTACAGAAAAAAATAAACGCGATAAACGGAATGTAAATAAATAAATACAACAAAATATATAGAACAAAATATATAGAACTGAAAAAAAAAAATGACCATCAAATAAAAAAAGGACAGTTTCAGGAAAATTGATTTCTTCTGTTTTTTTTTAGCATTTCATCCAAATAAAGACCTAACAATAGAATTGCGAAAAGTATTTTGACATAAACATAGTAATTATTCTGGTTAGTCAGAATGATGAAAAGAATTTAATTTCTAACATATCTATCAGAGAAAAAGAAATAAATATACATAAACAAATGTAGGAAAAAATTTCATTTAACTTTTTAGATAAGAAAAATGGTATCTTAAAAGTATAAAGAAATATTTGATTAATTATTATTATTAGTAGTAGTAGTACTACTAGTACTAGTAGTAGTAATAATAATAATATTCTGTTTCTTCAATTTAAATCTACTCACATTAGATAGAATTTTTTTTTTCCTAATGTAAGTAAATCTTTCTGTAATTAGTATTTTTGAATTTTTACAGGGCTAAAAGACTAAGATTAATAAGGTAAAACATACCTTATAAATCTATTATAAATATTTATTTTAAACTTAATTTTTTTTTTATTAAGACTTGAGAGGCGTTTTTATGGTCTTTCTACAATCCTCTGTTTCCTTTTTTTTTTCTTTTTTTTTAGTAAGTATTTTTAATTTTACTTAAATGTATATATTCAATCATCAGATGTTGTTATTATTTGTATATTGTAATTAATATAATCATTCATTGTCTTCTTTCGACTAAATCAAACAACAATTTCCAAAAATTTGATATTTTCGGAAAATCTAATTTTCTATTCTGAGGTAAGGCCTTATTGCGAATTTCCTGTATTAAAAATTCTTCCACCCTTCTTTTTATTGACATTACAATTCAATTGAAAGTATAATGTTGTTGTTTTTTTTGCCTGGGATTCTTCCTTTTCTTTCCCTTCTTCTTTTACTTCTCTCTTTTCCATTGAAGTTATGATGAACATTTTCTTCCAAGGAATTGGATGATTCTTTCGCATTGCTGCTCTGGGGATTCACTTTCTACGCATGCAGTTATTCATCTTTTATATTTAAAAGAGGGAGTCTGAATTCCCCCAAAGCCAAACTGGCGTTATTATTCCTTTTATCCGTTTTTCAAAATATTCAAATATCGATAATCATAGAATGCCATGAATACGCGATGAAATATTTTATACATTATTGACATCTCTGGTTTCTTGAGATCGGGCATTACACTTGATCTTCACATTTAAATTCTAGAATCTTCCTTAAGTGTTTTATTATTGATTATATACATAAATAGTCAATAATTGGAGATTCTTCTATTCTTGATTTTTATTCGTAGTTATTTTTCGTTTGTTCCATCAGTAGCTTAACCCCACGCTTATTGGGATCTGTTGCTCGACAAGCTCCGAGATTTTTCGTGGCCAGATCTCTTTCCTGGTGCCAACTACACATTGTGGACAATCTTAAAGAATACGCTATAGACGGCGGCAGAAGAGAAAGAGAAGAAGCAGACAAACACAGGAAAGAATGGAAATATCTACTTCTGCTTCAGGATTCGAACCTACGTTCAGACGTATCAGTCTCATGATAGGCTGTCGCCTTGATTCCCAAGGCTGCGCCTGAACGGCTTCTCATTTCTAAATGTGAGAGTTAATACATTCAAAAAAATTATTTTGTAAGGAAAACAAAAGCTTTAGAAAAGATTTTGTAATCCTTGTAGTACATGTTACAATCTTTTAAAACTAATATATTTGTAACTAATGTAGTTATATAAAACTACAAATTCAACTTATGTAAATAGCTATCCGCATTTGCAAATACAATATTCTTCGAATGTAAATAACAGAAATAACGATATCGTTTGCTGTTTATATTACACTAGGCACTGAAATATTAACAAAGCTATTACTAAAGTTCAACGACATATTTATTTCTATTTGTACGTATTCCACTAGATAGTAATGCGATAGCGTAGTAACTGAAAAGTAACTATACACGAAAAAAACATAACTATAAATTCACTTTTAGTGACTAACTACAACCTTTCTTTCACTAAATTTTATTTAAAGTCTTATAATTATTCGTAAGAATTTGAAGTTTTTTAACTTCGAAATTGTGCTTGTAAACTTCGACATTTGTGAAATATTCTTGGGAACTTGCTATAATAACTTGTCCTCTAATACTACACTTTCGTTGCCATCCATGTAATCGCTGAGCTTCTCAGACACAGTACATTACCAGCAGTGCAATTGGCAGGTAAATCTGAAGAAGGATCCTGTTAAATAGATTCGAAACTCTTAAAATATATATATTTTTTTCAAAACTCATGGCGTATTAAGTTATCCTTGAAATACATACTTTAATAGTGAAAGACTCATTTAATATTTTATTAGAAAAATGAACTATTTATCAGTTAAATAACTTTTTTGTTGTTGTTGTATGGGGGAAAGGAGAGATTTAAGCGTATTATTACTATCGATGGATTTTTTTTAATTGAGGTTAGAGTTATGTTCCTTGAACAAGGAAACTGCAAAAACTAGAAGCCGGAAATTATCTTTTTAAAGTAAAGAGGAACTGCGGTGACAATGATATCAGCTCCAATTCACTGGGGTTTTCAAAGCGAACGGAGAAATGAAGCAGAGAATGGTTCCAGTGGCAGTGATCTGATGACAACGGCGGACACTGCAATGAACCGAGTGGATCATCGCCTGACGTGAATAATTGAAAAGGATGCAATAGAGGAAAGTGAAATGAACGATGGAAAAATGCGGAAAGGTCAGAGCCTTAATCCCGGTCAGGTATCAAAGGCTTCGGAAAGGAGCTTCCAGCTCGCAAAAGCTATTAATGAAAATGACATTAGCTACCCCGAAAAAGGAACTTTGAATAGAAGTCGAAATGATTATGTACGGACGAGCTCCTCCATTTTGTTCGTTTCAACGCTTTGATTAGGTGACGATTATTTGAAATGAAGAACTTGCCAACATGAAGTTTATTAATCACAGAATAACCGATGACGTAAATTTCAATTTCGAAGAGAAGGGGAAGATAAGAATACTTTCTTTTTTAAAAAAAATAATCATAGGGATTCAGAGAAAATATAGAGAGAAAATCACAACCGGACAACAAATATGCCTTCGCACATTGAGCCAACATCAACGGGAATTCTGAACAACTGTTTCATCCTTATTAGGAATCATCAGCAGAATTTACCCTTGATGTTTGGCTCAGTAGCGCGAAAGCTTTACCTAAAAGCATTCTCGATCCCGGGAATGGGCCGCCGAGAAGGCGACCAATGTGCGAAGGCATATTTGTTGTCCGGTTGTGATTTTCTCTCTCTATTTTTGAATAATTACGGACGTTAAATTTGCTTTTCATTGAATTCAGAGAAAGATCTGTAGAATTGCCGGCTGACATTTTTGTGTAACAATGAAGACATTGTAAGATGTAGACTCCAGTAAAACTGATTACAGTCATCAAATAAACCTACTTTTTGATCAGATGTTGAGAGTCCGTCATCATACAATTACAGTTGTTGAGACATTTCAAGGAGTTACCCACTAACAGTGTTCTGCCTTCACTTCTTATTCGTGGATCCGATTTGAAAAGAAATCAAAAAGCAACGCACGTTTGAAAGCTGAACTTCCTAGCAAAATTTCAGTTCCCTAAGTAATTTCGGAGTTATTTTAATCATAAAATAAGAACGGATCTGATTTTTCGATTTACAATGTTTCTTGTCAACTTTTTACTGCTAATATTTCTTTTTCTATGTGATGTTTCTTTTGGAGTAGATTAGACGAAACATTGTTATTTACGCTTCATATAAAAGTAGATTTATGAAATAATAATAATAAAAATAAAGAAAAAAACAAGCGAACAAACAGATAAACGTAGAACTAAGTGCGTTGCAAAGCGATATAAATCCAGCTCTATTACAGCTTGGCACGTTCACATGTAGACAATCAACAAAAGATCAACGTAATTTATTTGAACGATGGAAATTTATCATTTCACACAGACAAGGTCAGAATTTGATCGCTTGCCTACACATTTAGGGGAAATATGAAAAACTTTAATTAATACCGTTATTGTATTAATTTCTTTTAAGAATTAATCTTTCTATTTAAAGTACTCGTACTGAAATGTCGTAATCATCCCTTATATATGTTCACTCTTTACATTAAACAACCACTTGACCGAAGGCTTTCGACTTCCCGTTAGTGTAAACTCGTAACTAAATTCATCTCCTTTCATTACGTCGTCATCTTTTATATTCAACAGAGATTTCGTCAAAGTAATTAACTTCTGAGTTAATCGAGTCTTGTGTCAATATATGTTTAGCACAAATCAATACAAGAGAAGGAAGTTGTAATGAGAAAATTAAAATATAATTCCAGTGCTGTTAATACAGCACTTATTCAACAGTTTAAATATCAAACACGGTTTTCTTTACATAAGGATGGTTTACAAAAAAGAAAGGAAAGGTTCTGCACAAATTCAATTACTTTATTTCAACAACTACACCATTGTAAACAACAGAACTTCGATTGCTAACTTGTAAGTGGTAAATTTAAAGCCCTTTACTTATTTTTATGCAATACCGTTTTAAAATATTTAATGTGATACTAATTCTATAAATGTACTGATACCACAAACCAGTACAATTGAAAACTCATGAATAATAAAATGCAATAATCTCTGAATTAATGTTAATTGGATTAAATACATCTAGTAAGGAAATAAAAAGTTTTGGATTTAAATTAATTAAGTATCGGTAAATTAAATAAATTCAAATATTTCACCTGTTATACGGCATTATGTATTGCTATATTTGATAGACTGGAAAAATACGATAATAATGTTTCTTAGATTTTCTCCGGATATAAAAAAAAAGTTCTAAGTTCTTTTCTTATAAAAAATATCTAATACAATGTAAATAGATTGATCCTAAAAGTTCTAATATTGAGCCATCAGCTAATGTAATAATAATAATAACAATATTGTTTCCACATTCTTCCCTGATCTGCTGTAATCGTAATATTATAGCCCTCGGTGCTATTGTAACAGTAATACTGTCCATAAATTGTACTCTGTTAATATAATGATAATATTGTTTCAATACTATGTCTCAGTTAATATACTGATAATATTGTCCCAATATTGTATCGTAATAAAAATAATGTCTTAAAGCAACGCCATGAGCAAATGTAATGATAACATTTTCCGAGCACTGCGTCACCGATAATGTAAAATGATTTATTCCAAATATGTTGCTATTGATTATTAATATATTGTCGCATAACTGTGCCTTTAGCTAATACAAAACAATGTTATCTTCAAAATTTCGCCCTCAGCTATTGTAATAATAATATTGTAATAATATTGGGCTCTCAACTAAGATGACAACAATATTATCTTAACAATATCAGGTAAAAAAATATCACGTTATATCATGCAAAATATAAAATGATGTCTTATCTTATTTCATGATTTGGCAAAATTTAAGAGCGTCAACTAATATAACAATTATGTTGTCACAATACACTGTGCCCATAAATAATAATATCATGGTTATACTGACCAATGTTGACTCATATCTGTTTGTATCTGTGTTTCTGATTGAGTATTGTATTGGAAAGTTGGAAGACCTACAAACATGGTTGGACGTCTTTCCCTGCAGGAGTGTGTCCAGCTTGCGGCACATTCTGAAGTTTGAAAACTGAGCAGGACAAGTTCCTCTTTGTTTACTCTGAAAAAATGCAGAATCGGCCCAAAGTAACGGTGTGGTGTGGGATGACTTTGGACAGGATTATGGATCTATCAATTCTTTGCGATACCATGAATGCTGAAAGATACCGTATATTGCTTCAAGTTGAAATCTGGCACTTATCAGTGCTTGGGAGAATGTGGAAGATTTGATTTGCATGCACGATGGCGCCCCTCCACATTTTGCTACAGTCGTTCGTGAATGGCTGAATGCCCACTATCCAGCGAGATGGATGGGCCGTCGTGGTGCTATTAGTGACCAGCCAGGAGTCCTGCCTGCACACCCTGTGACGTTTTTCTTTTGGTTTGGTTAAAGGAGGAAGTATCCTGTACCAAATCAAAGACTTTGGAAGAAGCTAGCTGGGCACACTCCTGCAGTGTACGACGTCCAGCCATGTCTGTAGGTCTTCCAACTTTCCAACACAATACTCAATCTGAAATCAGATATATTCAGATTAAATTTACAGAGTACATTTCCATATACTAAGGAACATACACACAAAATTTCGGACAAAAATTACCATAAATAAATATTTTTTAAGGATTTTACAATAGGGGGTTACTTTTCAATCACCCTGTATATCGATGTTGCTGAG
Source organism: Thereuonema tuberculata (assembly GCA_023159025.1). Classification (NCBI taxonomy): domain Eukaryota; kingdom Metazoa; phylum Arthropoda; class Chilopoda; order Scutigeromorpha; family Scutigeridae; genus Thereuonema; species Thereuonema tuberculata. The sequence goes on along the minus strand of JAFIDM010014012.1, from coordinate 15,836,593 downwards.
TCAATATGGCCCCCTCAGCTACTTTAGCAATATTTAAAAAAAAATGTTTTAAAAAATGGAAAATTTACTTTTCTTTTTTTTTGCAGAAATCCAAAAGATCTTTCATTCTACTTTATTATTTTGTGTTTAAACAGTCTTGAAAATAATCACGGTTCTCCATTTTAAAAATGTAAATCCCGAACAAATACAGTCGGACCTCGATATAAAGTCACCCGCATATAAGATCACTTTCCTAAAGTCCCGGCTGATTGAATAGGATGGATTATCGGATATATGGTCAGGTCTTAAATACCGTAATCGCATATAAGGTCACTTTTGTCTGTAATTTCAGTGCCACACTGATTCAATTCCAAGATTTTTTCCGTGGGTACGATCTTTTATCGGCGTCATTTTTTTAGGAGCTAATATGGATGGCTCTGAAAAACTGAGATAGCTAGTTATCGGAAAATTTTAAAAGCCACGTTGCTTTAAAAACGTTAAGTCTTTACCTTTGGATTATGATGCAAACAAAAAAAGCATGGATGAATGCTAACATATTTGAGAAAACTATACGGCGTTTCAATAGACACTTTTTGAAAAATAATTTTTTTTTTTATTGAAATAGGATTTATTTAAAAAAAAATCAAATCATGGATATTTTAAATGACTTAAATTAATTAGCCATTTTTCTTCTTTTTATCACAACTGAAATACATTGATCGCTGTGAAGGCAATTTCGAAAAACAAAATCAAGTTTTTTTCTAAATTTCGACGCCACGTTTTGAAAAATAAAAGAAAAGTTGTTTTCATCGCAGACATTTGCCCTTATATAAACATACTTCCGTTGAAATCAACTGAGCTTGTTTTCTTAACCCCAAATGTTACCAGTGTTTTGCAACCTTTGGATCAGGTAGTCAAAATCTGAAAATGAACTATAAAAAAGCTTCTTCTGAAAGACTTGATTTGAGCAATTGATGAGAAAAAAAAATTCACGTGTCTATGTTAGATGCAATTTTTTATATTCATAAAAGTTGGAACTTGGTGTCAAACACAAGCATTTCAAATTGCTTTCGACATGCTGGTTTTCAATTTTCTACAAATAGTGTGGATGAAATAACAGATGAAGATGATGAAGACGAAATTCCTTTAGCTGTGTTAATACAAGATCTCAGAAATCGCGGCTGTGCTGTAGAAGAGGAAAGTGAATACGTGAGAATTGACGATGAAATTGCTACCACTTCTCAAGCTTCGATTTCTGAAATTGTTTCGCAAGTTTTAGATTCCAATGCAGTAGAAAGTGAGGATAACGACAGTGATACTGAAAGTGAAGCGGTGACACAAGCAGAAGCGCTCAGAGAATTAAATGTCATAACATATTTTTTTACGAGCCATGAGGGAGCTGAAGAACATTTTCAGAAACTACAAAACTTAGAAACATTGTACAAAAGATGAAACCAAAATCGCGACAGTCCTGTATTATGGATTATTTTAAAAAGTAAGGTCAGTTGTACATCAGTACTTTGCTTGAGCATACTAGTACTATTGTATACAACTTTATTCCGAATTAAAATTTATAAAAAATAATTTCTTTCTGATTCCATTAATTTTAATTGGTTCAACAAAATTAAAACATTATAACCTAATAAACTGATATTTTTGTACGCATTAAATTTTACAAAGAATTATAATGTATTTATATAATGCTTATTTATTGACAAATGCGTATGAATTGGTAAGGTCACCTCGCTTATAAGGTCACTTTCGCGAGGTCCCAAGGGGTGACCTTATATCGAGGTCCGACTGCATATCTTTTCAGAATGTCTCAATGGACATTCGTTATCTCT
>JAFIDM010014012.1:15806445-15824770 GCA_023159025.1 Thereuonema tuberculata | reverse complement strand
TTAAATTTTTGCATTATATATATTTCTTGCTTAACAATTAATCTTTCATATGCGAAGCGATCGCTAGCGGGGATTAATTGATTGGCCTTTTTATTCTTTATTTAGGTTTTGATGTTTTTTAATATGGAAGGCCGTTGTGGTGTTTACTTTTGTTTTCTTTATATGTTTTCTGAGTTCACTGAGCTGTAACATACTGGGTGGATCCAACTGACGATGGTCAGGAAACCTGAAATAGGCTATCTTGGATTCCCGATATCTCAATTTCCAAAAGCAGATCAGTGAACTCTGATGCGTTTCAAATAAAGGCTTTTAAATCTACCGGAGATTCATCATCAGCATTAGCAGATGCTGATAATGAATTTCCGGTAGATTTGAAAGCCTTCATTTGTAATACTTTTTATCTTTTAAATGTTTTTTTTTTTTTTAAATTTCATTTATAAAGATAATTTTATCTCAGAGTAATATTTTTCCTAAGGAACTGTCTGCTCGTATTAGCAATTTCTATATTTGGCAATGTTTCGATTCTAAGTTTTGAATAGACAGGAAATTTTATATTTTTGTAGCTAACTACATAGACTTAAATACTTAAAATGTTGAATTATAAGAGCGTATGATATATATCTGACTTTATTCTTTACAATTCTTTGAGCGATGTTTAGTTGGATAATCTATCTCATCAAGTAATGTTATGTATAAAAAGATATATAAGATTCATGAAATTTAAGACTTCATTTTAGAAGTTTAGCTTTTACACATTAATTTTACATTTTAAAACATTTTAAAACACTCAATCTGCTGATTGATGATAACCGGAGAAATCATATTTTGCAAGATAGTTGGAATCTTCCCTGCTAAATAGTCCACGAACAGTCCATTTTAAGAGTTTTTTGATGCAGATTGTAAAACTACTTCCTGAAGAAGGCAGTACAGGCCAGAAGGAAGCAAATTTAAAATAGCTAATAGGCAATGTTCATTCGTACTGTTATCAGGGCCGTTCCTGGGTCTGCAGGCGCCCGGGGCGACTCGTCTCACGGCGCCCCCAACCCCATCAATAATGCAACAATGACTTTGTACCAAGATTTATATTACATAGTACCTTCAGTTTCAGACATTGAACATCTTACCTTAAAAATGTTCATTAAATATATAAAAAAATATTTTGTAATTTAAAAAAAAATCCCACTTCGTGGCGCCCATATAGCCGCGGCGCCCGGGGCGACCGCCTCGTTCGCCCCGCCCTCGGAACGGCCCTGATTATTATTAGCATTAAAAACACTTGTGATATCTGCCTTCACAAGACAAACAGCTGCATCTAAAAGGAATCAATGTCAGGATCCCAAGAACCCACAATGTAATAGATTACTCTCATTTTCGGCTTAATTCTTCCGGAAAGAGAGCTAAAGATTCACTATTTCGTTACGCCAGACTGTACAGTATTTAAAGCCGATTATCGAACCTACATCAGCAATAAGGGCGGAAGGTTGAAGCACCAGAATGAATCCATGAACCTTCCACAACGCTTTGATTGTCGCCAACCAAGCGGAAATCCAAAGGTGACACTTAGCGACTGTGATCCACAAGTTGAAAGGTAACAGCTATACGAGAATTAACACGGCAATAAATAACTCAAATTTGAGACATAAACAATACATGTTTATGATGATTAATTTTTATTGAGACAATTGTAATTTTTATTCTTTGAAATTATAAATCATTTTTAAATTATTCGCGTGTATGGTATAGCTTGGGCTTTCTTCGTTTGATTTTGATGAAAGATTAACGGGACAACTGAACTTCAAAACTAAAAATAAGAAAATTAAAAAACCATAATAAAATGTGGAATTCAAAACCTCGGACAGCCTCACGCCTACCTTTAAATGGATTTGATCATAAACAATCAAGTAAAAATAAAAACAAAAACCTTCAAATCGGGAAAGGAATAAGGAACCAAATCATATTTTCATGAAAAATGGGAAGTCTTTATGAGTTTATTTCAAGCTGAGACAGCTGTTTGGAGCTTGTTAGGTTTTCCTCAGCCAGGGCTACTCAAGCAAGCATCCAAAAGGCGTACGAGGGAAGAACAATGTATTCATGATGGGACAATTGACCTCTCAAAACTAAAAATAAGCAAAATAAAAAAGCAAAATAAAATGAATTTAAAAGCTTTGGCAGCCCAAAATTTAATATTTAGAAACCTTTTTCATAGCAATTTAGAGATCCAAAGTTATAGATACTTTTAATGAAAATATATTACAATTTTAATTGAGAGCTTTTGCAAAAGATAGGCAAAAATTTCGAGTGATAAAAAGTTCATAAAATTTTATCAAAATACAACAAAATTTTGTTAGGAATATTTTTTTCAGGAACTTCTGGTTTCATTTATTATGAATAAATATTTTTCAGATTATTACAATAATAATAGTTCTTACACGTTTAGTAAGCAATTGGCAGCAGATTTAAAGCATGTGACATAAAAATAATTTTAAGCAACACTTCACGTAAACCATAACATCTGAATTGAATGAGTGAGTTGAAAAAGGTACATATTCCATAAAATTGAAAACTACACTGAGATATATTTTCATAGTTTTATGCTATAAAAAGTTATATATCTATATATTTACAAAGCACAATGAATTCACTTCACTTAAAGGTATAAATCGATAATAGAAAATTTTTTAATAAAAAAATTAGTTTTCTTAAAAAACAGTTTTTTTTTAGTTTTCCAAAAGTTTACCTTTTTCAACTCACCCATTCATTGATTTTACTATTAGTTTTATTATTTTTCTATTTTATGTGTTGTTTCGCATTAAATCTTCGTTAACTTATAATTAGAAACAATAATAATAAAAAAAAATATTTACTATATTTGGTGATTAAATTTTACAAAATGGAAGTTTGTATCTTTAGAGTAAACAAAAATAAAAATGTGTATTAAAAATTGTTTACACCTAATGTGTCGTTGTACATTTCCGAATTGTCGCAGACTCTTTTTGGCGTTGGCTTCGGTCAAAAGGTCGTAACTGCGCCTGCGCATTGGAGCATAGCAGTGAGATTGTTGCGACCTTCGGCAGAAGGGAAATCAATATTAAAGTAACCATGAGAATTAAATTTTACAGTTCACTCAAAGGACTGCCTTCTGTATTGAACTTGTCTCCGGTCAACTGAACGTTTTTTCGATGGATTCTAGATGTCGGACCATATCTCCAGAGACACGACAGAGAGAAAGACAGAAAATAAGATTTTTCGTTGCGCTACAGATGGCTTTTGCTGCATTACAGAGATTTCTGCCGACTTGGAAATTGCCCAATTTCAAACATAAATGTTACTTTACAATTGAAACGTTGGCAATTTAGTTTTTGGGATAAAGATTTTACACGATTCATTAACTGTGGGAGTTATTACAATGCTTTGTCTGTCCGTCCGTTTAGTTAACAAAATAATGACTAAACTGTGCAATACGGTTTATTAATGGTGAATTCACATAAATGAATTCAGTAACAAATAAATAAATAAATAAATAAAATTATTTACTTTGAGACAAAGTTTTTCAAAGCTAAAATAAATTAAATAAATAAAGTTACAGATAGGTTAAAATTATATGATTTAATATAAGATCTCGTATTTTATAAGGTCACTTGAACTAGCAATAATCTTTCTATATTGTCATCTGATCTGATTCGATTAAAATGACCTTATGATGATTCGACTGCAACGTTGTACAACTTCAGGTTTTTGTTCAAAGCAAACTTAAAAATGTGAAATTCTTCTATAATCCACATTCATGAGTTAGGTTTGCAACAGAATAATGAATTTATATCTAAATACTTGGATAACTCAAAATATTATTTTCAGTAGTTTGAAATCTACCTTTGATTCCTGAATGCTTGATGTTTGTCCTTCATTGAATAACTGAGTCCATCACGGATAGTTCAGAATAAACTTAAATAGACCGCAGTAGAATATTCTAGGCTAAGGAATAATAATTATGAAGAGGATGAAGTACAGCACCTTGCCTTGCCATTCCACTAAACATGACTAGACATAAGAAGTGCATCGTCGAAGTGCAAATCCTCGAAGTGCAAAAAAAAAAAAAAAAAAAAAAGCAACCCTTCCAATATCCTATATGAGAAGTAGATATCACGTCAGGCAGTACATGAGCAAAATCTGTGTTTTGTCTAAGTTACCTTTTATTTTGTAATTACCATAAATTATCGAAGAACAAATGTAAAGTAATTATTTACCACTCTTTGATTTTTAAGCCTAAAAATAAAAAAGGATATTAAATCCTTAATCTCTTCGTTTTGTTAGCATTAAAGCTTTGATAGATGAGATAATATGCTTAAGAAAAGCTTAGGCCGGGATTAAAGAGAAAGAGATTAGCTGAGTTTCCTCGTAATCTTTCGGTTTCCTTTGCGTTGTTTAAGGAAGAGATAACGGAATATCAATGTTTCGTCTTTCTTTTTTTATTTTTTAATACAAAGATTAAGGAAAACCTAAAAAGTTTTAAAGATGTGACTTCAAGGAGTTCATAGAAGATAAATGCTTTTGATTAAATGGTTGACTCTGTGATGGTATTTATTTTCTTGAATACTAAAGCGTTTTACTTTCAACATTTCTGCTAATTCAGTTCAGTGAAAGCAATCAGAATGGTTTCCTGCGGTTACAGATTTTTTTCACCACTCATTAGCCAGAAGAATTTTCAGTTCATATTTTGAAATAGTTATTAATGACTTCAAAAGCATTTAAAGTATAGTTCAGAGAGTAAGTGAAATATCTGTAATTGGAAATGAAGTTTTTAATTCGTTTCTGGTTCTTGAAAACACCTATACTGCTATAATATAAAATAGCAACTGTGAATTTATTTAGATTTGTCGTGCTGTGTTGGTTAGCCGAAGGCAAAAATACTTAATATACTTGAAAAAATTTAAGTATAATTTTGTACTTTTCTTTTAAGTATTATTTATTTTTTATATTCGTTTTTAATTTTTATTGTAATCAAAATTCCCTCAGCAATATTAATCATCTTAATATATAAAAATGAATGTTTCTTTGTTTCTTTGTTTGTTTGTCCCGTATGTTTTCCTACACCACTCATCAGATTGCGATGAAACTTTGGTGAGTTGTTATGCGCACGCCCGCGAAGGTTTCTGAATTAGTAGAACCATTGTTTGGGCCTCTGAACACGATGGTGAAGTCCGTTTGTCGATCTGACCTTCCGTTCGGGAGTTGTTAGGGTGGACAAATACGGACGGATGGATGAACAGGACAAACGCAATAACTAAAGTCAATTTCTGAACGTGTCGCCACAAAATTCATGTCTGAAATCATCAGTTTTATGGCGACACGTTCAGAAATTGACTTTAAAGACCAATATGCAAATACAACTACAACATGATGCATCTGCTGAACGTTTCGCAAACAATTATTGGATATTGGGAATGGGAAAATGGCAATCGATGAATCCACACAATATATCACATTGCCAACAAGCTTCTGTAAATTAAAGCAACCACAGACGAATTAATTCACAAAGTTTTTCCAAATATCGCAATCTTTCAGTGGCATTGCAACGCATTCCGGATACAGCTAGTAATATCATAATTTTCGTGACAATACTTTATCGTTGTAAAAGTATTGAATTTTTTTTTTATTCTTAACCGCCTGCTGAAGAGGAGTAACTTGAACTCCTGGAAAGCGGTTGTAATTTTTTTTTTGAAAATAGTATTTTTTTATGTACATAATTACCGTATTTACTCGCATAATTTCCCCTTTTTTTTCATCAATATTTTGAGAAAAAAAAGGGGGGTGGGGAAATTACGCGATGTTTTTCAATTTGAGGAAAAAAAATATGGTGAAAGTGTAAGGAAAACCATGTTAAATATTGATTTTTAAAGCAAGAAATGTAATTAACAACAATTTTATTAACACGCAACATTTAAAATATAAGAAATCACATCTCAACATTTGTTTTTTCTTCAAAGTATAGTTATTGTTGTACTGATTCAGAAGGAGTCTGCTCTTGTACTGACCGGGATGGGGGTGGAATCTTCCCTAAAGTAGCGTGGGATAGAGAAATGCGGAAGTAACGGTACATTGTCGCGTCGTCGTGAGTTCACCGCCAGTCAAGATCATGTTGGAAACGCGTTGAAGTAGAGGTGGGGAAATTATGCGATAAAAATAAAAATTGAATTTTGTAATCCACAAAAACAGGGGTGGGGAAAATACGCGATGGGGGAAATTATGCGAGTAAATACGGTATGTGCGGTGGCTTATTTAACTACTGTATTGCTTTTACTTATTGTAAGATTTCGGTGAAGTTATATGCCAATTAGGCCTATCAATAATTCGTACAAAGTTAAGACTTTATTAGATAAATTAAATATACAAAGATGGAGTTGTTGAAAAAGTGTAATAACAAAAAAAATAAATAAATATAAATGTAAATATATACACAGGCGAAAAAAGAACATTCAATTTTATATCAGTTTTGCAGTTTTATGTCAATCTTTGAAATTTCTGAAATATCAAAATTACGTAAATAAATATTTGATATAAATATAAAGCAAATATGCTTCCATGAATGTAACATCAGTTGCGCATCGTACATTCGATGAAACTACTGTGAAAACTCTTGCTTATAATTATTAAAAGGGAAAAGATTGGAGATCACATAGACGTAATTTTCTTGAAATTTTTAAGTTCCTGGAAACAGATTTTATGCAGACAATGAAACTAAAGTTCCATAATCTCTATAAAAATGTGAGAAATATAACTTCCAGAGAAGCCTATTCACCAGTAGCTTCTTTAAAAATTAGATTTGTTAGGAAGCGACTTCGACGAAATAAAAAAAGGATTGGGAAGAAACCAAGCAGAGAACATTTTCCCTTTCAGGCTACTTCCGTCAAAAAGAAAGAAGTAAACGTGTTGAAATATCTACATTCTTCTGTGTTGACATTTGTGTAATTTTTGTTAACTGTAAGTTCGTTTAATTTACTGAGTCAGATTATTCTTTATTTATTAGAAAAAAATTCGATCAGAAGTTCCATACGGTACAGGAATGTTTCTTAAAAGTGCATTCTTCACTTAGGCACAAACATATTTCAGTATTCACTGTTTGCTCGTAAGTATTCCATGCGTGCTATTGTCTTTTTTTTTAAAAAAGTAGATGATCTGAGTTCAATTGCTGAATTTAAAAAAAAGTAATAAGTAAAATTTAGGGTTTAACTATCCAACAAAACAAAAAACCCAAACAATTTCATTTATTATATCATCCTTAGCTGACAATACGCACGAAAAGGATAATATCTTAATAGTTGCCCTCCTCATTATATTTTGTCTGATCATTCAAAGTATTTGAGACTGCTGGCGAATAGACTTCTCCGGGAGGTCTTTTTCTTATGATGGATCATTTCAAGAAAACTGGCATCCGAACTTTCAATTGTAATAATATTCTAATTGTCCATCAAAACTTAAATGTAAAGAAATTGGAGCTCAGCAAAACAAACAGAGTCCAATTTACACAATTTTGTTTAATATGCATAGTAAACAATACCCTGGTGACTGTTTTTATTAAACTTAATTTGTGCGTATAGTGTTTGGCAGATATTTTTTGCATGATAATTAAGGAGGAAATTATTCTTTACAAGTGAATATATATAATAATTAAATATTTATTATTTATTCAAAACTGAACGCTTTAATACAGGTGGATACCTAAAGTTGTAGAAATGAGTCTGACAGTTTGAGTTAATGAATTCTGTTAAATATTTGACAGGATTGTCAACAAGCATAATTATAATTTCAAAATGTAATTGGCGGGAAAAATAATTTGCTGTAAATTATTTCAATAAATAAGTTAACCATAATATTCCTCATTTTCTTTATGATGAATAACGATTTGTTATTTTGTTTTGCTTGCTAAGCACTGCGAGAAAACATTTTTTTTTTCTCGTAATAAGAATAATATTTACGTAGACTGTATTTGAATTAGAAAATTGTTGTCAGAAGAACGAATACTTTGAAGGAGAACAGAATGAAGCCAAGGTTTTCTTAAATAATTCTGTCTCCCGCTGAGTCGAAACCTTTGGCTGCAAATGTTGAAAACAACCTTCTTTCTTTATTCTTTCTTTCTTTGGTTTCTTTTGTAGACGTTCGATTGAATTCCTCGAGAAATCTTGAGCTTCCATCACTTCGACACAAAGACCAACATCCAACAATGGCGGCAGAACAGCCTTATCATTTAAGACTTGCCTTTGCAGACAATCTAAAGGAAAGTTTCGATTACAGACAACGAAACAAAGAATTCTAAAAAATGATACAATAACGGTACAAGTAATGGAAACTAAATTGAAGATCAGTGACTAATTAATCAAAATAGAAACGAAATAATTAATTCTCAGTGAATAAAAACAAACCCTCAGTTTTTATTGACAATAACAATAACGTGGTATATTCTAAGCTTTGATTCTAAGCGAATGCTTTGATTCGGTTGAAATCAATCGACTTAAAGAAACAATTCGCAAATTGACTTATTTTTTTTTTTTTCAAGAAATGGGAAATTTCAACAAAATACGTTCATTTTCGTCCTATATTATGAAGTCTGAAAAAACAAAAAAAACCCCCAAGAATCTCTTGGAGTCGAAAGAATAAAACACCCAAAGCTTTTAGTCAATCGAATTTTAGTCAACAACGGACTAGAAAGGGTGACATTTAGGCAAGGAAGAGGATGGGGAAAACATCACAATCAGACAATTTCACTCCTAAATAGTAAAAAAAGGGAAATTTGTAAAATCTGAAATAACTCAGTATTGTTGAAGGATTTTTAACTTCAATGCTACTTCCGTGAAGCTCCTTAGCCAGAAATTACAGATTATTATTATGAATTTGATACTAATCAAATTTGTGTTATTATTTTGGTATGTGATATTTTGTTAAATCCGTTTCTGATCCCTAAGATTCTAAGATTCAAATAAGACTCATGAATCTAATGTAGTATCTATTGTCCTCCGAATGAATGATGGCCGCCCTGTTTTTGTGAGATCTGCGCATGTATCATCGATTAGTCTGGTCATGCACGTCCTTCTGATTTCATTAAAGGATGCCGCCATTGAGCTAATCGCTTGTTACTTTGCAAAAGAGCATTGTATTTATAAATAATATATATTTATTTATTTATTTATTTATGTAAATACTTATTGTTAGCAACTGGTATTGAAATAACGCTAAATAGTCGAGAGAAGCTTTAATTTGGCGTTATCAACATGTCTTTCTCAGTGAAAACAGATGCCATCGTCCATTGTGACAGGAAAACATAATTGATCAGCTACCGGAAGGGCTGCGCAGTTCAAACTTCCGCCGGTCATCTTTCATTTTGAGGACAATGCTTTTGGTTGAGATTAATCTGTAAGGGGTTTTGCCCGGATTAGAATCTGAATATGTGGAGGAATTGGACTGCATTTAAAATGTAACGTCTAATTCGTGTTTAATTCCAATCCGCACTTTCTTAATTATTCAGGAATTACTTTTTAAGACATACAGCAACATTTAAAAGCATCCACAATGTCTATATATATATTTTAAATAAACTAGAACATCATTTCACTATAAATATCTTCTTTACTGCTTGTATACAACATTTCGTTTCTTTAGAATAAGAAATTGTCTTTTTTCCTCTAATTTCATTCGTTACGAATACACGCATTTTTGAATTACAATAATACTAGCAATTAATTAACATCATGCTAAGTGAAATCAAGAAAATTTCTTACCCCCAACCTGAAGAAGTTTCTTATTCTAAAGAAACGAAATATTGTATTCAAGCAGTAAAGAAGATATTTATAGTGAAATGATGTTCTAGTTCATTCCACAATGCTTTGAAGAAGTTATTAGCAGAACTTTGAAAATATTGAATAGGAAGAGTTTTATGATACAAAATGTCAATTCATCACTCAACTTCTTTATACTGTGAACTTTAACCATACCGTATACTACTCCTGTTTCGCCTGAGAATAAAATGATGTTCCAATAACGCTCATTTCATCGCGTCAAAATTGTTAACTGACAAACTCAATAAGATGTGAATGTTCATCCACGGCCAGAACATGTTTCTGACAATTGAATGACAATCGAAATGACAAACTTCAACGATTCTTTTTTTTCTTTATTTTTTTTCTGTCTTTTCTATGCTTCACGAAAATGCTTCGAATTCCGAGAATTTTGAGGTTAAGGTCATTTAACTGAAAATATTGTTATAAACGTTTGATGTTTAGTTTGTGTGAATGGGAAAAGCATTTACTTATTTAACATGGATGATTAATCAATTAAAATAACGCTGAAATTCTAAACTAGTAATTTTCACTGTTTCATCAAATGATTGTATTTTAAACAAATAAGAAATGTTATTAAAAGGAAATCTGGGAAACTTATATTTATTTGCTTTGTGATATGTTTGAAAGGGAAAATTTTTATTCAATGCATTCGTGATCCATCACGTTGCGTTTTGTCGCTAAAATGACGTTTATGGGGAATAAAGGGGCAAAATGTTAAACCCGCCAGAAGACAATCAGAAGGGCAGATGCGGGATTTCAGGGGGAAAGCGAAGAAGACAGAAGAAGAAACACCTTAGGGCAGAGCCGAACCAAATCAATAAAGACAACTGAACATCCCAGCCAGCGACTGAAACTACTGGGCCATCCCTAACATTTTAGTGGAAAATTCTAAATTTACATCAGTATTGAAGTACTTTTTGTTTGTGCGAGTCCAACTGATATTTAACTTTTCAACAGAATTATAAATATGCTTTTAAGTTACTGTCAACAAACTGACCGAATGCATCTTAGAGTGTGTTTATTTGTAAAGAAAAATTATGTAAAACTATTCACTAATATTTTTCTCTCACGGTAGCAGAAGTATATCATAACAAGCCTAAGATTTCTTCGACTTTAAACTAATAAAATTCCGTAACTTACTTTTTCAGAAAGGAGAATGGGCAGATCTGCCCCACCACTCTATAACGATAAGATAAGGAAAGATCTCCATAAATAGAACATTTTTTATCATTACGACTTGTCTCAATTATTAGTCCGTTCTGAGTTATATAAGTCTAAATATGACTTTTGTTACAATGTTATCTGGTTGCCGGGAAGCCAACTACCTACAGGCGGGGGGTTGCTTGGCTGTTGATGTTGGCTTCCCTGCCACCCACTTCAGCACAATCATTCAATCACACTGTTAATAATTATTACAGATAATTAATAATTAATATTATCATTTATTTCAAGTAAATAATAATTATTTACATGTAATAAATGAAAATAATATTTACTGTTCCTGAAAATAATTATTAAATGATAATTAATTAATACATCCGGGAATTAAGATGTCAACAAGAACGTCATATCTAGACTAATGTAACTCCGAACGTTTTAATAATTGCGACGAGTCGTAATAATAATATATGCTCTATTTAAGGAGATCTTTCTATACGTATATATCTTATCACTATACAGGGTGGGGCAAATTCCCATAGAGTTTGCCCATTTTCCTTTAATCTGATTTTTTTTAAATTATAAAATTTTTTTCCTATCATTAATATCTACTGAAATTGTATTCTTTTGTTTGCGTTCCCCCCTAGAATGTTTCGTTGGCTAATGAATAACTTCCATAAGAAAGAAAGTAATGTTCACAGCAGATGCCCTTTTGTTTATGTCATTCATAATCTCTTTTGACTTTCAGTAAATTAAGTCAAATACGGCTTCCTACAACAAGATAAGCATAGAAATCTACCACTTAAATGATAAGTAATGAGTTGCCGGTAATATATTACGACGAGTAACAGATTTTCGCGATGTCCACAAGATATTTAATATAAAGCTCACTGCAGATCCCTTGTCTGAAGAATGTGGCATCTGTGATGAATATGTTGAATACATTAAAATGCACGATTTGATTTTCCGGTTATTAGGAGACTGTCGGATGATGTAAACGACCGACCTTAGATTAAAGATCGTGATGACAGAACAGCATAAATTATTTTTATCATTATGTCTTACACTTGCAATTTGACAAAAGGGTTATAAAAAGAGCAAAGGAGAAATGAAATCATTCTACTGAAGGACCATTGTTCTGTTTATGTTTTTTTTTATGTTTTATGTGCTTTGTTTATGTTTCTTTTGATTCTACTGAGCTTTTGGGCGAATCTAACTGATGATCGCTAAGAAGCGTGAAACAGTCGTATTTGGATCCTAGTACGAAAATTCCAGAAATAGCTCAGGGAATCTTTAATCGTGTGCATTTTTATCTTTACTTTTTCCTTACTAACATTCTCACGAACGTTAAATTTTGCCTTTACGAAATTATTTTAATAGAAAGCAAGTTTAACGTCCGTAATCATTCGTAAATGGAGAGAAAATCGCCAACCGGACAATGAAATATGCTTTCACCCATTGAGCCAACATCACCGAGAGTTCTGTACAATTGTTTCATCCTTATTATGGAATCATCAGCAGAACATACTCGTTGATGTTTGGCTCGGTGCGCGGAAGCTATACTAAAAATTATTAATTATTTCTAATTTCCTAAGTTATTTGGCAAGAAACTCTTGCTTAGCTACAGCTTTCTATTGCCCTTTCCTCTCTTCTAAATAATTTAACAATGGGAGGTTATCTATTACCAAACAATCTATTTTTCGTAAAGAAATGCAGAGTAATAAAACAACAAAAACTGTTGGGTTTTTTTTCTTTATCTTGATTTAAATTTCCAATCAATCTTCTTTTGCAAGACAACGCTTATTTTTCCCTGAATCCATCTAAAGAGATTTCCATATTCATCACTGCACAAGAGAAATAATCTTGTCTTTATTTTGCAATGGCTCTGACACGTGCTTGGCGAACGTGAGGCCTTCGATCCGCTGCATTTTGCCGTTAGGATCATGATTTCTTATAAGAAAGGAAAGCATTTGTAATGAGAACGCGAACAAACTTCAAAACAAACATCTCCAGTTCTCTTTCTTTAACTTTAGGGTAACTTCTTAAACTGATTACTTAAAGTTACTGTTTTTTTTGGCGTCTGAATTTTCGTTTACCGGAAGTTTGAAAGGAAAGTCTGGACGCTGATGATACTTTTGTAGAAACAGAACTAAGAAATTTAATAAATAAAATGGCTAAAAGCAACTTTAAAATAAAAAACAGACAAGAAAACAAAGTCGTGAATATTCAAATTCACTGAATTGTTGAATTGCATTCAATTTTAATACGTTGTAATGGATTGCTTTTATAAAGAAAACATATCAATATGTGTATAAAATTCATTTTTCTTAATATAATTTTCATCTCTTTATTACGAAATTAAAAGACTTAAAACGAGAAGATTATGAAGTTTACTGTCTTAGTTATCGTTGCATTGTGTTTATCTGTACATTGATATAATGTACCAAATATTTTAAACATGTAATCTATAAATAATTTGAACTAAACTGCGACTGAATTTGTTCCAAGAACCTAAGAATTCTCAAGAAATATTATTATGTATGTATTCTTCCTGAAAAGCTATTAGCCGCTTAATAAAAATAGATGATGTATAGTGCATTGACTGTTATCATACTTTCTAACTGATTTTGAATTCAAATCATAAAATTTGAATGTTCAAATCATAAAGATTTGACTTCGGCAAATCGATTTAAATATTTTTTATTTTGCTTCGGCAAATCGAATAAAGATTTTTTTTTTCAAATACTGCCTTGGTTAAGCTTTTCTTCCACTTTTTCTATCTTTCTGAAGTCATCTGGTCTCCTACTTTCTATTGAATTACTTCTTCGCAGTGATCGTCAAGTGTTTTCTAAACTCGGTGCTTCAAATTTACATCACATGACTTCCTTCCCATTCCAGACCAAGAAAAGCTTGAGTCTGTCACAGACCTTGCAAGCACAAAGGATGAAAAAAAAAAGATAAAAGTCCAGCAATATGTGACTGATAGGACCAGGCTGAGTAAAAAGGTTAGTTCAGCATTCACTGATGAATTATTCATGGAAAGATCAAGTACCCTTTGTACAAAATCCTGCAGTCTTCTAAATAAAAATCCAATTCATGGATAAACCGTTTTACCACTTTGCAGCATGAATGTAAACAACTGCTGAATGGATTTTATTTTATGTAGTTGCTCCGAGTTGCTGATCAGAGATAACTTTTCACAATACCCTTTGTTTCAGTGACTTAGCACATTCATCGTTTCGATATATTTCATTGTGGTTGTTACAAGACATCAGAGATGGGCAATAAAAATCCTAAATTGCATTCTTGAAAAATTCCAGAAACCACTCACGTTACAGATCTTCGTTAATGAAGTCAAACCGTGCATTCCACTGGAAAACAGTAACATATACAATGATAAGACTAGAAAAATGTTTAAAGAAATCTTCATGCTGCGGTGGATTTAAGACGCCTGAAACCATGATGGAATATTTCAAATGCTAGATAAGTGATTGCAAGCGTTTTGAAGAATTTTTAATGCTTCAATCACTAATGAAAATTCAGAGAAAAGAACAGCTTGTTAGAATTGTATTTTGAAAAAGGACAGTGTGCAACATTTCAGCAATTCATAAGCGATTTGTTCTTTCTATTTAATGAAAACGCTAATTCGATTGGAGGAGAGCGTTTTTTTTTCTAGGACCACACGGAGACTGAGTAACTGTCAACATAAATATCCTTGAAACACTGGAGGAATTCGCGATGTGTCTTCTTTAGTGGCGTCATTTCTTTCTTCACTGCTATTGGTAGAAAATTTATCGATTCCATTTCATCCGAAATTTCCATTTAATTTTATCAAGGATAAACATTCCAATAGAAATTGCATTCTCCTTAATAACGATTTCATTTCAAAAGAAAAATAAAATAAGTTTTTTAATCGTGAGTTCTTGAAATAGACAAAAAGCGGCCGAAATTCATTAATACGAGTTCGCTGTTGGAAAATACCGATACAGCAAATACAGAAACATGAATTTCCTTCATTCTCTAATTAGACCTATTGTTAGTAGCAAGTAGATACATTGTTAACAAGTAGGTATTATTAGTAGCAAGTATTTATGTTAAATGTATGAACAGGATCACAGAGAAAACAACATTCTGTACATCCTGGAACTTTCTTTCCTTAATTATCTGCTTCACCTTTCTCTCCTTCCGCCGTTTATGACATATTTTGAAATTTTGTATGTCTACAGTGGCCTTGGTATCAGTGAGGTACCCACGGCTTTATTTCAATAAAAAAAAATATTAAAAAAAAGCCCCAAGAATGCATAATATTGTATATATCCAAAAAAAATGCGCGTTTTTGAATAATACAGTAGAAAGAATTTCCTTTCCCTACTATTTTTAATAATACTGAATCTAATCATAATTGTCCCAGGGGAAAACCGAGAATGACCAGAGAACGGTTCTCAATATTTAAGAAGAGTTTTTTTCATATCTTTTTCTCTATCTCCTGTTGCTTGGAGAATACTGCTATTAAAATTTATAATGGCGATCGTAGAGGAGGTATCCATCAAACTCATGTTAACTCTTTTATAGCAAATGTATTCTAACAAAATTGACTGTTTTAATTTAGAAAGGCGTTGTAATACGTTAATTGCTGTTGTCTCATCTTTTAAACCAGTATTTCTAAAATTTTAGATTTCAAGCACATGGACTGACCTTTTTATTACATAACCACACTCAAAAACAATAAGTAGAACAATAGCAACTTAAAAGTAGAATAAATCTAGCTTTACGAAAATGTTTTACGTCATCCATGTTTTTCTCATTTCAACGTTTCGCTCTTTTAAACAATTTAAACTAATGTTGAATACTTTTCTTTGTAAAATAATCTTAGCATTTTCTTTTCATTTTGTTTTATTGCGTGAACTTAATCTCAGAAGACTGTTCAAATAATAAGGAAATGA
Organism: Thereuonema tuberculata; assembly: GCA_023159025.1. NCBI lineage: Eukaryota > Metazoa > Arthropoda > Chilopoda > Scutigeromorpha > Scutigeridae > Thereuonema > Thereuonema tuberculata. The sequence goes on along the minus strand of JAFIDM010014012.1, from coordinate 15,808,839 downwards.
AATATTTCTTTCTTTCAAACATATTTCAACAGTGCAGGAAGAAGTACATACTTGCAGAAAAATGAATCTTCACGTTGCCTTACAGCCTTAAATTCTTTATTTTTACGTACTTTCAATATTTTTTTTAATGACGCTTTGGCCTTGAGAACTTCTTTTATATTTTTATGTAGACTGATGAAATAGAATTGTAGATGCACCATCAAAAAATATCTTAAAAAAAAAAAAAGGTTCAAAGTCTAAACTCTTTTTAACCTTAAGTAAGAAAAAAAAAATATCAGTCTTTGAAAAAGTTCTTCTAAAACTAACTGCAAGCAATGAAACGATTTTCTAAATGTCAGTGAAAAAATTAGATCTGACATTTGGTGTAGTAAAAGGCGTGACAAAGATCACAATCAAGACCTGCCATCCGCCTATTTAGCCAGTCGAGGTCGACAGGATAGAAGATATTCTCCGGGGGAGAGAAGGGGTTACTCGTCTCAAGTTTCTAATTAAATGCCCACCCACGTAGCCAAGAGTTTTCAATATGACATCCTACCTGAGCTAAGGGAAGAAAAGGAAAAAAGAAACCAAAATAGTGAGCTTAAAGTGTTCAAAAGGATATTACGTAAACTACAAGTTTCTTTCACGAAAGTTGTATTTGTTATTCGACGCTTTCTCATATCCGGCAGTTTCTGTAACGAATGAAAAACTAAATAAAAAGAATTCAGTTCGTTTTCTTTCATAGGTTTTTTTTATTATAAGCAGCTATACATATTGTGCTAATTACAACTACCACCCCCTAAATTTGTCTTTTAATTACGGTAATTTATAGTGAATGAGCGCCAACCTAAGGAAGAAAGAAAGAAAGAAAGAAATTTGATCAATTTTCTTCTACTAAAGTCACTAGTTTGAAATAAAATTACAATGAAAAAGAATATCTCTGCCAAAAATTTAACAAAAACATAAAAACCGAATTTTTTAATATATTTATATATATATACAGGAGCCCTCGTTTTACGCCGGTGTTGCGTTTCTACAGTGGCGTCGTAAATCGAATCGACGTAAAACGAACCCATTATATAATGTAAAGAAGAGATACGTTCCACACATTCCAAAATACAATATATTGTTTTTATTTAATTAAACCATGCTAATACAAGTTTTTACGACTAAAATTATTGAAAAATAATTGCATCTTTTGATAGGCCTACTACATTAGCAAAAAATAATAAATAGTAACTTACTTTTTACATGCTTGTAGTGTAAAGTGTGGTAGCGTACAATTCTTTTACCAGACATGGATACGTTTATATTTAAAAACCTTTATCACTATTCATTGTAACACGTATTTATGACAGCATTCACAGGCAATCAACGAGGGATGACTGAGCGAAATAAAAGTGAGCCTAAGTACAGATGTTAGAGTTGACTGTGTTCACCATTTACGGCTGCATTTTCGTTCAAGAAATTTAATTTTCCTTTTTATCGAATTTTTTGTTTTTAGACTCATTTTGGTCTAAATTCTAAACCGGCGTAAATCTGAATCGTCGTAAATTGAAGGTCGTAAGAAGAGAGCTGCCTTTCAAAATACATATTATTTTAGTTTAGGAATCTGAATAAAATAAGCCAACTGAAGTAAAGCTTTGAATGACTGAAATATTAGGCTAAAGAGGTTAATGTCATCATTAAAAATTAGAAAGAAGTAACTTGTTGACTTCTTTTAACGTGAAGGATTTATATAGTGCTTAAGCTATGTACTTAAAAATATCCCGATATTTCATATTTTTTATTAAAAAAAAAATTTAATGTGCAGACATCTTTGAAAAAAAATATCTTTCATTTGCATACAAATAGATTGATTTTAGTTGGTCCGTACAATGCAAAGACAATGCATAATTGAATCATATAAATTAATTTTGATCTATTTTTTTAAAATAGAAATAAGAATTATAGGTAAATTTACAAGTTCTTTCCTTTCAGTTTATTTTCATACTAAGATTTTCTTGTCCTTTTATTTAAATATCTACGATTTTCCAATTCTAATTTATCCTATGATTTATCATTAAATGGAAGATAAAGAACCCGTTTCGTAACTGTTTTTCCGTTCATTTGCTCAACTCAAACAATCCTCGAGCTACACTGACAGGATTAATATGACATTAAGTCTTTTTTCTTTTTTTATTTCCTTGATTCTCAAAACAGTTGACAGCTCCTCTGGTTAATGAGTTAGCGTTCCCTGCTTATTAATGAGCTAATTATAAAGCTCGTGTCACAAATGAAATGACTTTTTTCTGTTGTTATTTCCTTTACATGTTGTCTCCGTACATGGGTTTAAACAAAATGGATTCCATTTACGTCGCTTCAAATGTCTTATTTTTACTTATTGAAAAATGTAATATAATATTAATAATAATA
>JAFIDM010014012.1:15773131-15806045 GCA_023159025.1 Thereuonema tuberculata | reverse complement strand
TGTTGTTCTATTTTTCCTTCAATTGATGTTAAAATAGATTAAAATTAAATTTGTTACCCTAAAAAAAAAAAAAAAAAAGTGGAAAATATATCTTTTAATGCTTAAGAAAACATAAAAAGTTATCCGAGGTTCAGAGAGTATTGCAAAGAAAACTTTTAATATAACATTGTACAGCGTGTATACAGAGAGATCTGAAACAGTTATGTTTACAAATCACAAAGACAAGGTTGCGTGACTTTTTATCTCGGCAAACAGATCCATTTTGTTGATGCGTGTCTTCAAGAATACGGTCGATAGAAAGAAGAACGGAGGGAAATGGGATCTTATAATGTTATCGGTTGTCCTGAGACTCCACCACAAATCATTCACTTGATAAGAACAAAAGAGAGAAATAAGCATCCATTTCTGATGTCCCTCGTAAATAATAACGTGTTTTACTGAAGCTCGTCTCAGATTCCTTTTAGAGACCGTTGTCAGATGACTAACAATGAATGATGATGTTAGATTACAATAACAAGGAATTTTAATTAAGACTGCTCTTTATTTTTTTTTAGAAAGAAAACAATATCAACGTCATTGTTAGCGATTTAATAGTGATCTAAAGCGGCGATTCTCAAACGGTGGGTCGCGGCCGGGAAAAACAAAAACAAAAAGTAGTTTTATTAAAACGGGAAACTAAGAGAAAATATAAGAGATATTAAATAGTTTTAACAACATTATTAATTAATACAAGAGAAGCAATTAAAATGTAAATAATATAAACTGGAATGGTTAAAATTAATGAATCGATAATTACATCGTTTTTAGACTTCTGAGAAGACGACTTCTAATCCCGGTTTGTCCGTCCGTCTGTGGACAAGTATCGTTAAAATCTCATTAAATTATCATTATGCACAACAATCACAACAATTGCGCCTTTTGCATTCGAAATAATCACAAGTATAATACAGCTCAGAACAATCACAATAATCGCACAATTGTGCCTTTTGCATTCGCAGAAATCACATTTATAATAATAAGGAAATTACAGCAATACCAATTATATTTTCTTAAACGTATCCGAAGACATTGCGAAACATTCTGATTGGTTTACTAATCGCTATCCCTACCTTGTTACAATTCAATGAGAAATACGAAATACATTTATCATTGTAAAGTAAAACATGTTTACTTTTACACAATTGTTTAATACCGGGTCAAATACATAGTAAAATAACGAAAAAGCTTACAGTGCCGTGGGATATTAGGAACAATGTTGATTGTGTCGCCACTTATTTCCAAATACCTTAGTGCCGTGAAACAAAAAATACTGAGAAACACTGGTCTAAAGAAATAGGAGAAAGGTTGTGTATAGTTAGACTAGATCTAAAAAGAAGATATTATTAATTGTAAGTAAGAAAAGATATGTTATTTGATTGATTTGTATGGAATTCTGTTTGATAATGTTGATAATCTAATCATAATTATTCTTAATAATTATTTTCGTTGATCTTATAACCTTTCCTTTCATTCGGAAAATAAGCTAAAAAGTGGAAAAGGAATAATCACCAAATGATTTTCCACTAATTTTTTAATTTTTTTAATTTTTTTTATTGATTTTTTTCCGTTGATTCTTTTTGTCATTGAATTCCTCAATAAAGCAGATAACTAGTAATTACCGATTTACTAGCCTTATTAGATCTTAAACTTAACATAACTGAATTTGGCAATTTCAGAAATTAATTCGTTTCACATTTTTGTAATCTAACAAATCTAATTAAGCCGTTTTAATTAATAATTTTCGATAAGTGGGCTCCACTGATCCAAAAGAAATGTCGGTTAATCTTAAATTAATTAAATTTCGCAGCGGGTGGAAGATGGATGACAAATCACTATGATTAATCTTTTAACCTGGCTTTAAAAAAAATAACATTACTTGAGTCCATCAAAGACAGGTTCAGATATGCTCAAGTGCACTGCTCTTTGTACTCGAGGAACGGAAGCTTCAGATTTAAAGAATTCAACCAATTCTGATGCGTCTGAAGGCACGGCTGAGGATATGCAGAATTATAAAGAATTAAAGCTGAAACTGAAAACACGATTATTTTCTTTCTCGGAAGATCAAATTCTGCAATCGAAATAGAATTTTGATTTTCAACCGGTTTAAGTAATGCCTCTTACTTGATGTAAGTAGTCCACATTAGGATTCACATTGTTGAAGGAAACTGCTTGGCAAGTGGATAACGGATCCCAGTTTCTGTGTTCGTGCTTTTTGTTAGAGTAGAATTGATTCTTAAATATATTCTTTTAATATACAGTTTTTTGTGGAAGATATGGATGGAAGATAAAACCACCCCATGATTACCTCCTATCGAATGGTGAAAACCGTTTTCAAATTAGTTTCGGAGTTTTTAAGTTTTAAGCGAACAAAAGCTTTGCATTTTGTATATAGAAAGAGAAAGAAGATATGCTACAACATTTGTTAATCCTCGGCATTAAATTTAGTATTTCATTAAGTATACTACTTTTCTTTTAAATCAACGATCAAGCTTCTTTTTTTTTTTTTTTTTTGATAGAAAGAATTTTTTTAATCTTTCTAGAAGTATTCTCGATTCTTAAAAAAAAAAAGAAATCCTTCTGTTGTTAATAGAAATACTGAAATCATTGCGTCGTTTTCGAGTTCGCTGCAAATCCCTGTTTCGTTCATAAACTGCTAACGTGATCTGAATAAGCAGGGTGTGCTCGAAGGTGTTAATGCAGAAGCCTGTGGTTTCGTGAGGTAGGTTTCTGAGTAAATGCAAATCAAGAGAGTTTACGAATGGTAACGATATCAAGAAAGTGCTTCTCGAGGGAAATAGAATTACATCCTTCTTACCTTAAAGGAACAATCTGTAGTTTGAAAGTTTGATATAATGTTAAGTGCGTTATTCCTTGAGTGAATATCCAGCATTTCGATATTTATTGTAATTAAATTTGTAAATTTCGATAGAAAAGTAATATTGCTGTTATGCTGTTTTAATATGTTGTAACAAATTTAGAAATTAGATTCAATAAAGGGCGAGACCAAATTGTGTACCAAGTAACATCCTGGAACAACTGTTTCACGCTCTTTGGCGATCATCAGCCAGGAACAGACATTGTTGTATATTAATAATTCAAATATGCAGTTTGAATTTTTATGTTTTAGAAAAATTCATTGAGGCCGGCGAACGGCTGGCACATGAATTTTCTCTCCAATTTTTCATTAGTTGAGTTTTTTATTGTTCATTTTTTCTTTTGAGGCACCACTGCGCTTCCGATGTTCTAGAATAAGAGTATTTCGCGCTTCGAGTCATGACAGTTTCAGAAAAGTTAATAAATAGTTATACTTTATTCACTATTTATGTAATATTCCTTCTTAATAAAAATAGTCTATTAACTGAAATATGATAAAAAAAAAATCAAATGAGAAAATTATAAGATAGATTTTTAAATTCATAATTAATAAAGTAATACTTTCTTAATTAATCTTTATTTTAAAGATTTACATATCTACCTAAATAAAGGTAAGGAAACAGAAAGAGCTTCATCTCTTAGTTTTCTAAAACTTCTCAAGTAATCAAAAAGGAGAGAAAATTAAGAAGTTGTCTCTTGTGTTAAACTGAAAAAAGTTACTTTTTGTTTTTAATTCTCGGCATTTTAATTAGCATTTTAAATTAGTATCAGTGACAAGAAGCATTGCGAAATACAAAATATTCATAAGATAAAGGAACAACTTGGTCCCGTGTCTTCATTTAATTAATCAACTACGTAAATTAGCAATTCGTTGTCCGGGAAACGAGTGAATTTTATTTATTTGGACCATTCATGTTCTTGAAAACCAAGATTTTTCTGTGTTACTTCTGACCTTGCAGTGAAGCACTTCAATTTACTAAGTCATTACATTCTGTAAAGAAAGGGATGGAATTGTAAACATCAAATGCTCGTTTCCTTTTCATTTTCGTTTAACAGCATCTCAAATTTCATGGAACTGAATTCAAGAGTGACTTAGCTCTCTTGGACAAACAAACAAAAAACAAACAGACAAGCAATGTGAAAGGTAATAAAGATACTTTCCCGTAGGATTCATTTTACTACTTCGTATCTAAAATTTCGAAAAGTTAAAAAAAAAGAAAGAAGAAAAGGTTTTTATCAAAATTTTCTTACCCGCAGGTAGAATTCTAGAACGCAAGGGCTGGATGTTAAGGAAACAGCCGACTGACGTAGTTAGGAGAAGCAATAATCACTGGGTAATACAGCGATGCAGTCGTTGCTGACTTCGATTAGATTAATTGAGGTTGACAATGTGAGGTTTAGAATTCTGAGAAAATCAACTTATAAATTTCTTTTCCAGACAGTTGCTGATTTCTTTAGACGGAAAGGAACATCAGCTGGCCCCTAGATTTAAAAGATTCCTAACAACATATAATAACATGCAAAAGTTCGTAAAATTTAAGATCAAGGTTTTAAATGGATTGAAGAATTTTAAATGTTTCAAAACGTACTTTCTTATATGTAAATGAAATCGAGAAACACTATTATCTAGCCATTTGTTATCAAATCAAGTGATTATTTTGTGAAATCTTTAATTCAGTGTTAAAAGAAATTCTAAAATATTCATCTACTCTGAGCTCTTTATTAATTCTGCAGAAAACTGGTGCAGAAAGAGTCAGGCCTTTTACACTTTCTTCCTTAAACATTAGGAATGTGAGACATCAGCATGCGAAAAGGGAGAGAGCGGACAAATTGAACAAGTCAGCTGGATGCAAATTAGGTATTCCCAACACTGTTTGAATGGTTGATTGGCCTAAAAAGAATCTCAGTGAATCAACTGCTTTCATTTGGCTGAATTTCCAATGGCAAATTCAATGACTGTCATCCCTTGAACGGCTTCCAAGCATTCACAAAAAAAAAAAAATGGAACGTTATCACTTGATGGCACCCAAGAGATCCTCGCTGGCTTATGGTGGTTTCGTCTTCGTTGTTATTAATTGGAATCGGATACTCCTGCAAATTCCCTCAGGAACATACATCCTTCTTCAGTTACCGAACTAATGATTTTCGGTAATAATGTAGATCTACACTAGTTCAGTAAAACGACTTATATTTATATATATCCTTCCGATATAAAAAAGTTCGAAAGAGTTCAGTACCCCCATTGCCAGTACATTTATGTGCAGAGATAAGTTTTTGTATTTTGAGGCGTGTTTTGCAAACAAAGAATTAAAATATATTTAAATAAAATTTTATTTAAGAGAAGTAACAAAAACAAAATGTTATTAAGTTCTGCACTTAATAACTAAATAATTCTATATAAACATTCTATAAGTTAAGGATTTCCCCATACTTCATCTACAAATTCAAACATAACTTCCACTTCTTCCTTTTAAGTAAATAAGTTTAAAACAACGTAACTCAACGTGAGATATTCGAATGGAATAGAATAAATTGGAGGCAACTTTTTTGTTTGTTTGCTTGTTTGTGCAATGTTGGATTTATGTACTCTACTGGTTTATCAATTCCAGTTTTGCTTGGATCCGATGTCCGCAGCCAGGGCCTTTGTGTCTAAGTTTTCCATCATTATTATTCAAAAATGGTAAAACATTTATTTTAAAATTGACAGATAAAGTGATTTTTTTTAGTAAAAATTTAAAAGGGTTTCTGAAGTTTCAAGTCCGACGCTCGATAACCTTTAATACTTCAAAATTCATAAAATAATAACCACAACGGAGATATTGGGGGAATATTGAAGCGTTTTGACTGATCTTACATCTGAAGTACTGTTATTTCAGCAAAACAAAGAGTCCTTTCAAAATAGAATATGATCTTGAATTTTAGGTTTTTTCCCCCCTCCTTCTTCCCTAAGGTCATCTTCGCATTCTCTTCCGTTTTCGGTATTGGTACACATGAATTTTTGCGTTATACCTCGCCGTGGACCTCAGGCTATTCACATACCAAAAACAGATCGTAAATGTCAGTAAACACGAGCGGCTGTTTGATTGCGAAAGACGATTACGAATAGTTCTCAGCAGGTGCCCTCAAGTCCACATATGGAAGGGCTACTGTATTCGGCTATTTGTAGAGCCTCCTACGAACAGCTTCATTTGCCTTCCATTCTCCTGAAACAATACCAATCTTTGCATTGGAATATGCAAGAATATTTTTAGATTTCGCCATTGCTTATATATAAAGCGCTGGCGATTGTGAAAGGAAAATACTGTTTCATGACGTAATTGCATTTAAAGCAAACATTTCTTCCTAAAAAAATCAATTCGTAAAGTTTCGACCCGAGTGGCCATTCTGAAATTTCATTTAAATATTAATGATGTCCATTTTTAGTTAATCTACTCTTTCTTTAAAATTCCAAAGCAAATAGTCAAAAAGAGAGCAACAATAACTGACGAAATAAATACTGTAAAAGGTGACCAGGAATTCACAAGATCTATTTAATGTCTACTTAGAAGATTTGATCAGAGAAGCGATATCTGGCGAAGAAGGTTTTAAAATAAATGGCCTTAACATTAAGCACATCAACTATGCAAATGATATCACGCTGATTGCAGAATCCAAACTTCAATTAGAAAAGTAATAATACAACGATTGTAAGTTAACAATTTATTAGCTGTGATGAATATTAATAATGGATATTGGCATTATCTTTGTTTAATAATATAAGTTAACGTTGATGTTATCATTGTAATTTTTAATTTTCATGATTGTTATTCAAATTTCTGTTTTGCAATAAGAAGGAAGACATAATCGTTCTTCCTCTTATTTTATGTATTTGTTTTCCTGAAGAAAACTTTCGGTTAGAAAGTTGAAATATTGAAGTAATTATCATATGGAATATGTGTGTCGCGTTTTTTCTTTATTTTAAATTAGGAGATTTAATTTCCAAATTAAATCAAACAGCAAACAATTACAAATGACAATAAATACTAGCAAGAAAAAATATTGAAAATTGGACGAAAAAAAGAAAATATTAGTGTAAATATTAGTGTATATTAGTGTACTCAATGATAATCTTAAAGAACAAGAAACTACACCCGAAGACATGGATAAACTCGAACCAATTAAACACCGAATAGTTTGATCTCACTGAATAGACTCGTTAACATTTGGAAAGATAGTAGAATCCCCAAACAGTTAAAAGTAAAAATATTCAAATCAACAATAGTTCCATCGGTCACATATGGGTCAGAGGATTGGATATTTGGGAAAAGAGAAGAGCAAAGACTCCTTGCTTAGGCGAGTTAATGAACAGAGAAAAAAAAACAAATTCAACAGTTAAAGAAGATCTTGATTTTAGAGAGACAATCATGGATAACATCACAAAAATCCAGCTCCAGTAGTTCTGTCATGTGGAGAGGATGGATAGGAAACGGCTTCCTAATCTCATCCTTAATGTAGCTATAAATATATAACGTAAACCTGGGCGATCCAGAACCAAATGGAATTAAACTATTCTAAATAAAATAATATTTAAAACCTACCGAGACCACACCATCGCAGCAAGAAGTAAAGAGAGATGAGGAATGTAGTCCATTAAAGCCTTAACCCGACAAGTAGGGACGAAGATGAGTGAGGAATGTGACGCTTGCTTTAAAATCTCATGAATCACTTAATATCTTAAGAACTTTCAAATTTCTGAAGTTAAATAGCAATGATTAGAAACTGTTATCAAGAAAGATTACTATACTAATAGTTAATATATTTTTTTTAAATTGAAGTTTTCGGTTTTTCACTATTACCTATTTCAATTACTACATTTAAATAATTCATAAGAAAAGTAGATAAGTAACAGGATAAATGACAAATTTCGATTTTTTTTTTTAAGGGATTTGTAAATATTAGGTAGGCGTATGTAGATCTTAGAAGTTCATTTTTCTTAATAATAGAAAACTTAGGAAGTTTTAACATAATTAATAACATCTGATTAAATTGTGGGCCAGTTAGCAAAAGGACCTTGACTGCGGATTGGAGAAAGGTGAGTTAAATCCCCGAACTCGGCGGATTTCGGGAATTTCCCTACTCTAAATTCTCCTCTGTAAAATAGGTACGGGATTTCTTTTCCCGCGATACAGGCGGGCGAGTGTAGAGCAACCACCCATACCTCGTCTCAGTTGCGGGTCAATTTTCTGTATTTCTCTAAACATTTAAGGAATTTTCCATAATACTTTTAAATGACTATTAAACTGTTTTCGTTTTTTTTTCCCCCAGAATAACTTGTCAGAAATTCTGAGGAATAATTATTAAAGTACTGAGGGAGAAGAGTAATAAGTCGTAAGGTGTAACCAACAGCCAATAAGGAATAAGCATTCCTAGAAATCTGTTAGGTATTCCTAGAAATTCTGACGGCTCATGGTAAAATCTGAAAGACAAAGGAAGTAAGAAACGCATTATTATATTTTTTTGTGTTGTATATTTGTTTTTTGTCATGCCGGCGTGGCCGAGCGGTCTAGACGGCGGTCTGCCGTTGCGGCCAGTTTGCCGGTACCCGGATTCAAATCCCGGCTTAGGACATGGATGTTTGCTTTCTTTCCTGTGTTGTTTACTCCTTCGTCTTTCCCTTCTTTCGCCGTCTACGGCATCTTTGGGTTTCCCTCTGATCTGGGTTAGTGTTAGGAAGGGCATCCAACTGTAAAACCCCTAGCCAAATCCCAATATTGAGCAAGTGCGCCTTGCTCATCAGCGACCCCACGCGGCAGTAAGAAAAAGTTGTAGACAAAAAAAAAAACAACATTTAAACTAACAGCTGTTGTTGATGAGAACTTTTCACTTTTAGCCTTAGTAAGTGTTCATATATATATAAGAATATATAATATATAATATATAATATATAATATATATAATATATAAGAATAAAACACTTGAAAGAGAAAGTAAACATAGCCGTAGTCTGACAGTCCTATAAGGAAATGCAACTTCAGTCAAAAATTGGATTTAAAACGGATGAATGATTTGAGTCTGGACAGATAGGCTGACGCATTGAACGGCTAAATGTGGTATTTTGGCAGTCTCTAATTTTGGCTAGTAATACATATCTCTAAATATTTTGCTCAAAATATTCCCTAATCATCGTTATTTAGCTTCAAAATACTTTTTTTAAATAATCAATAAATGTAAAAAAAAACTCAAAAATTGCTTTAATTTTTGTTAGTAATTAAATATTTACTAGCCATTGAAATTATAAGATTCAGAGCTCAGTTAGTAACTTTATTAGTCAGTAGTAAAATATTCAAATGAGTTTACGGAAGTGAATTTCTTACAGTAATATTCATAGCTGTGTTCTTTGAGAAAAGACCGAATCACTGAATTTATACCACGTGGAAGAAACTCTTATGTAAGGCTAGGTTGTGCAATCGACAGTTAAGTGTATTGATTTCATTCGACAGATCATAGTCAATTTCGTAAGTGTTGTTTGGTTTTATTTTGCTGTAATCTCTATTATTATACTTAGAAACGACGATCAATACTAAGATCAATATTTTTTCGAAGTTTTGGTTTATTCTGAGAAAGAGAAATAATATAATGACGAAGTTAAGCGTTAATCCATTAAAATACAAATTCAATCACTAAGTAATTTTGTAGTATTTTAGTTCCACATCGATGCCCTTCAACTTTTAACATTAGGCGTTTTAAACTTAATCAAGGTGATGGAAGTTAAACACTAATCACAAAGCACCAACTTTGAAAAATAAAATATTTTTAAGTAATGTGAAGCAGGACACTACATAGAAATTCACTTATGACTTTTTTTTTTATTTAAATTTTTGGATTCTGGTTTTTTTTTATTTTCTTTATAGGGATTTTTATTTAGATTAAAACAGCTATAATAGATTAAGAAAGTAATTCGCAAAATTCAATTTCGAAATACATAGGATGATTCTAAATAAATAGGACAAACTTTAAGGGGTGGTAGGGTACACTGAAAGAAACTTAGCGTCAAACAATGTACATTCTCAACTATCGTGTTACCATTTTCGACAGGTTGAGGAACGTCCCCGACACAAGCACCAGAGCTGTTGCACATAGCAACAGATGTGAACCAAACCGTAAGGAGAATTTTGCACTAGGAGCAATTACATCCATTCCATTTACAGACAATTCACGCATTGGATTATCCACGGCGCGTAGACTTCTGCCACTGGTTTATGCAGCAGAGCGCATTGCAGTGCAGTGAAGTGCAGTGCGCAGCACATGTGCTCTTTCACAGATGAAGCATTGTTTACACGTGAAAAACATGAAAATGTGCACAGTACTCAAGAGTGATCAAATGCAAATCCACAAGCTAGACGACCACTCATTACCAGGAACGAATATCTCTCAATCTTTGGGCGGGTATCTTCAACGAACAAACAGCGCCCTCTACCGCGTCAACGCAACAGTTGCGGCCAAACATTGTTTGACAAAAAATGTTTGTTTTAGTGTGCCCTACCACCCTTAAAGTTTGTCCTATGAATTTAGAATCACCCTGTATGCTGCCCAGATTAAAGAAATAAGTCACAATTAATAATAAGTCACACTTAGTCTATACTTTTCGACATACTGTCTTTCTGTATATAATATACTTTTTTCCACAAATCCCATCCGTGTTTCGAGTTATGAAGACCTGTATGACTAGTCCGATGGATTATAGTTTCCTTATTTAGAGGAAAGAATGGATCATTCCTTTAAGTTTCGAAATCTGTAGAATATTCTGAAGGGTTACTTACGGGATTCTTCTCTTTCTCTCGTGTTATTATGTGATCTGATATTTCTACTCTTTTAAATGAGTATCTACTGTTGCTAGTAATATGGCATGACTCATTAAAAAAAAAAATATGGTTAGGTAAAAAATAAAATCTAAAAATGGTAAAAAAATACTTTCTAAACTTCCACATAATTTAAAGATGAATAATGTTATTATGTTTTGGGGCCTTTTAAATAATTTATAAAACTAATAAAAATTCTAATGTTTGATGATGAATGATTATTTTTTTATTATTTTTATAACACTAGCCAAAGACCCGTTCTTCGCTCGGGTTACAAAAAACAAATGTTCTAATGTGGATGATAAAGAAATTGCAATTGCGAGATCACTTGGAACTTTCCGGTTGATACAAAAACAACAACAACTCAAAAAGGTCTGATCTCATTACAAATCTATATCTATCCCGAAAACCTCGTAGAAGTATCTTTGAATCATGTTTGCCCATTCACTCACCGTCCTCCAGTGTACACCCATTGTTCCAGGTTATTTGAAATTTGTAATGTCGTAACCATATCACTTCAAACCTTTTCTAGTTCGTAAAAAATCCTCTGATCATTACAAATCTATATCTAACCCGTAAACCCCGTCGCTATAATGCACAACAATATTTTAGTTGCAATTGTTGCACAACACTATTTAAAGTATAGTTTCCACTGTCGCCACAGGGTGCATACGTAGCGCTATTGTGCAGAACAATAGGTTAGCTGCAAGTGTTGCTTAACAATATTTGTGTGGTTCTCATTGTCACGATAACAAATCCTAAAACCTAATAATAGTAACGGAAGCAAACTTTCAGCTTTATAACTTAAAGCAAGGGTTTTTATCCTATCCTGTGGGAATTTCGAAAAATCCTGAAAAAGGGTTTTAGTAATTATAATTACCTACTTACATGCCAAATTTGAAGTCTACTAATTATAGTTATGGAAATAATTACGGAAGTAAGAAAACTTTCAAGCGAAAATAAACCCTCATTATTCCCGAACCCGTGGGAATTTCGAAAAATCCTGAAAAAGGGTTTTAGTGATTATAATTACCTACTTACATGCCAAATTTGAAGTCTCTACTAATTACAGTTATGGAAATAATTTTGAAAATAAAAAAACTTTAAATCGACAATAAAACCTTCGTTATTCCTGAACCCGTGGGAATTTCGCAAAATCCGGCCTTATTCCTTGTCTAAAACATAAAGGGAACCTCTGTGCAAAATTTCAGCTTTCTAGATCCAACGGTTTGGGCTGGGCGTTGATCTGTCAGTGAATGAGTGAGTGCGTCAGGTCTTGGCTTTTCGTAGTTAGATTACTGAATTTTTTTTTCATTATTACATTTCCTTAAAAATGGGGAAAAAAAAAATAGAATTCTCATTATATGAGAAATAGTCTCATATCCTTGAAGTTTTTGAAAATTTTTCGTAAATGAACTGTCTGTAAATCTTAATATAACATTTCAGTAAGGAAAATAAATGTTTAACTTAAGAGGTGAAGTTAAAGGACAAAGCAGCTTAGGTGCTTAGAATCCGTAGGTAGTTAATTAAGAATTTAAAATATTACGAATTACAATATTGTATAAAAAAAATTAAAACATTGGTGAAACTTATAATATTATTTTTTCGTTCTAGACTGCTTAAAAAAACAATACTAATATTCACAGTCTTGAAAACGACAATAGTACTAAAAAGAGATGCTTTATGAACTGAAATATTGAATTAGTGATTTTTTTTTTCTGTATTAGTTTAGAAAAAAAATTATGAAAAATCATGAAAATCATAAATACAAATTAATCATGATTAATTTTGGGACGACTCACAAAATTTGCCTAAACTTACTTGAAGTCGTATTTACTACATACTTTGTACAATCAGTCACGTGATCGATTCGAAAGCGTGAAATCAAATTTTTTTTTATGCATTATTCGTAAAAATTTTCTATTGTAGGAATCAACAAGCATTGCTTTCGTTCATTGCTTCAAGCTCAGGATATGATTCGCTAGAAATCTTTTTCTATCGGAAAGGGAATTTTGATTCCTCAATGCAAGCCAGAAATAACATCATCATTATCATAATTCTTTTGGACATATTTTATTTTCGGCTTTTTTTTTTGGAACAGCGCAGGTTGATTCGCCTCTGGCAAAAATTATGGTCTTGATCTGCAATGAAAATGTTACTGTATTTCAGGTATTGGTAATCCATGGTGATCTGCTGCGTCCCAATCCACTCTTCCGTGACCTCGATCGTATCGTTTATTTTTATTTACTTTTTTTTTTGGCTGCTATTATCCTATTTTTTACTTATTTATTTGAACTTGAATGATAGGTAAGGAATCCCCGTCTTTTGGTGCTTTGGTTTTTATTGCAATTCTGAAAAAAAGAAAAAAAAATTCTTAGCAAAACGACTGCAGACATCTGGGCAGTCGTGTTATCATTTCTTTCGATTATAAAATTGTATCCTTTCTGTTACAAAATTACTGCAACAGATACTTAACGGGAAATTTGAAAATCTTCTTTGGTAATAGGATCAACCATGTTAATTATGTAGATCTGGTAGCCCAGTAGTGTAGGCGCTGGACTGGGGACTGAAGGGGTCGGGTTCAATTCCTAGTGGTGGCCAGGGACTTTTCCCCGATCCTCCAAAGCGACTGTAGGGTACACCCAGTCCTCTGTCAAATGGATACTAGGCTTCTTACTCGGGGTTAAAGGCGATTGGGCTTCGAAATGACCATCTAATCTCAGCTGATGCCGTTGGTCTTGAATAGCTGGAATAAACCATCCGCCCACCCAAGAGTAAAACATTTTCACCTTTATCAACGATGATGTCAGATACTGTATCTTAAGAAGGAGATGAAATTACTTTAAAAGATAAAGTAGGTCTGAACAAGACGAGTGTCTTAATCTTCATTTAATATCTTTTGTTAGATTTTTTTAATATTATTATTGCACATATTTTCCGTCAATTATATGCCTCTCTATAAATAATCGCTGGAACTTAAATAGTTAACTGTTAAGGGTCCCTAGATCTCGCAGAACAATTTATAATAATAAGCAAATAAGTAATTTTTAATAAATAATTTGTCTTTTTATTTCCTTACATTGTATTTAGGATTTTTTTTAAATAAATGTTGGAACTTACTGAAAAGCAATGGCCACATTTTTATCAAAAATACCCAATTTTAATTTATTTGTTAAAAATTTAACAAATGAGTAAAATTCATTTTACCTTATAAAATTTCATAAGATACGTTACAATTATTTTAAGACAATTTAAAATATCTGTAAATTTCCGCAACAACATAATAATTTAAAACTGTTTTCCGAAAGCGATTTTTTTTTAAGTGTTCCAAAATAACTTCCTAACTAATGAAAATATCGTTGACGCCGAAATGAAAATATAATTTTCAGATTAGATTATAAAATAGAATGAAATTAAATCGTTCAGATATAAAGTATTATGCATCCATTTATTTATTTATTTCTATTTGTGGTTTATTAAAATTTTTCATAAACTATCTGTCTTTATTTATGATAACAATGCATTATATTGATGAAATTTAATAGAAGGAAAATTATTTTAAAATATATTAAATATAAGACTTATAAATAATCGGTTCGCCGACTGAAACCTGGTCGTATTTTAATGTGTTAAAAGTTTTTTTTAAATAATTTGTGTCTGGTCTCAATGACTTTTAATAACATATAAGTCATTTTTAAATGTATAACTTTAAGTAATTTGTATATTCTGTCGTAGTTTGAAGGATACTTATCTAATAAAGAAAGTAACAAAAATAAAGGATGAATCTCAATTTGACTGTAACTTAATTCTCAAAAACGTTCCAATTCCTTCATCTCAAGTATTGATTTGTGTTTTTAGATTAAAGAAATCTTTTAAATAAATAAATTCATGGTCTATATATTGAGAAGAAACAACACAAAACAGCGACACAAACCACATGTAGGGAAAAACGATAAAACCTCACAGCATTTCTTAAATTATAAGAAAAACTATGAGCTTGTGAGCTGTGATATTGACAATCTGCTACATCTCTTTGTCCTTTTGTTTTTGTTTCTTAGCTTTCAATTGTTGTCTGATATATGCAAATAGCACTGGAAGTCTTTCGCATCAGTTCTTTCTTGACATTCATTCGACCACTGCCTGGCAACCCCTTGCTTATCGACCTCATTATGAGACAAAAAGGCAGAAATTTCTTTGCACTTGTTATGCATTAATGCTCTGAAGTAGGTAATCGAAAAATCTCCTGGAAAGAAGATCTCTGTATATTTATTTGTCATATATATATTTTTACAGATAACTATCAATGAGACTACTGAACTTATACTCTAATCGTTACACATCCTTATACAAGATCTAGTTCATAAAGGTTAAAGAAAACAAATCAAATCAACTCTCATTTACCTTGTTAACATTTAATTTAGAAAAAAATACCCTGTTAAATTTCCTATTTAAAATTTATTTACAACTTTCAGTTTTCCACATATTAAGACATATGTGTCATCTTCGATATAAGCCAAAAACAATAAAGTTAAATTGTTCTTTAAATGAGGTGAAAAATTAAAAAAGGATAACGGATAATCTTAAAATCGATAGTTCGTAACTCCAATAAATATGAAACAGAAAGCCTTTGAAATTCTGCTGTATTCCTATTAATCATAAAAGTTAACTTTTTCTTTGCAAAAAGTGTTAAGAGAGTATTTTGAGAAGCTTGAAAATTTAGAATATCATTTTCCAAAAACGATTTTAAAACTTCAATTTCGAAATTTTGTAATCTTAGGAATTTATTGTCTCAAATATAAGCTCTGCCAATGTTAGAATATAATTTATGCTTTTATCTTTGGTATCAGAAGATAGAGGTTAATGAAACAACGACAATTTCAAATCTATCCAATCTGAAATGCCCCTAAAAGAAGAACAAATATTAATAGAAAAGCGAATTCTTATTGAAGAGAAAATACTTAATGAACTCTATTTACTAAGAACTCTAAATAATTAAACGGGATCCAAGAGAAAATTCTAAATCTCAATTTAGAAAAATTGATTTTTTTTTTTTTTCAGTAGCAATGGAAAATTAATCTTTTGTATTTTTTACATATTGTTTTCGTTAACGGTTGAGGAGACAAAGGGTTAGTTTTGACAACTGCTGAAAAAATACTTTTACTTTGCCGATTTAAAATTTACTTTTTTTTCGGTATTGTTTAATTGTTTATTTCTTTTTGTGTTGCAAAATAAGTAGAAGCAGATATTAGTCAGTTCGTTTATTTAGGTAAAAAAAGAGTTAAGTTTTCATAATTAACGCTCGAAATTAAAAAATTCTATTGCTCACGCAAATACTAATAAGTTGTGTTTTATGAACTTAATTGCTATTTCTTTTATGTAACGGAGGTTTTCATCTTCGAAGAAGCATCGCCACAGATGTCTTTCGCAATCACATCAGTCGCGCCAAAATGGAATTTCGCGGTGCTAACCACACGTTGACTGTAGCTCGCGAGCCTAATTATGCAAAAATCCCATTGCAAATGTCGTATAATTGCGTTGACGTCTTCCCAATGAAAAGCGCCATAGCTGCAATTTGCATTGGGAACGATATGAATACAAGACAGCCTCAAGACATGAAAAGTAAGTTAGCATCTCCTAAAAGTGATTCACACTCTAAGTGAATGCGATGAACACTTGTTGTATTTAGAAAGGAAAAGTCCAATTTCAATTATGGACACGAATTCATTTTCAAGTATGTAAATGAATTCATTTTACAATAACAGTGCGGACATTAAGAAGAAACACATTTTTTAACAGTTATACAGAAAGGAGCTTTCCAAAGTAATTCCAAGCCTTGGCAAATTTCATTTTTTTTAAATAAATGCTTCTTCCGTTAGTTGTAAAACCGGAGGCAAAATAAGGAAATATGCTCTTCGGTAATGGTAACTCAGCAACTTTAAATCTTGTAATAATAAAATGGTAAATGGTAACAGTAAGGTAACAAAACTTAATCGACATAGTTCTTTGTTGAGCTTTGTTAAGTGTGTCTGTAAGAAACAACATTTTTTTTTTCATGAATTTATTGCTATGATAAGTATTTTTTTTTCTCTTCGTAATAGCTTAGTGATGTTTTCTTTATTGCTACAAATTTTATACAAAATGACTGTATTTAGTATCAGTAGCAAATTTGTCACCACTCTAGTAGCCTTTTTTTGTCATTGATTGGTTATGACTCTACAACGTCTTATCTTAATGATAAGTAAATTCTGAATTGTGTTTGGTGATGATGATTACTATATTGGAAATTGGGGTTTTGAGGGAATAAATTAAGAAGACGGAAGACAACATAGAAGAGGAAAGAAAAAAAAACGCCTACACCAGTCACAGAACGATAATCTAAGAGTAATGTTTGGCTCTAGAGGGCTCTTATTCTGCCAGTTTAGCAAAATCATTTTGATATAAATTTGGCAAATGGAAATTAATAGTTAGTCTTGTCTTATGGTTTAAAATCGCTGCTTATGCCTGAACTGCTGTGAGTAAATAAATAAATAAATAAATAAATAATAGTCATGAATTTCAAAACAAATAATATAAAAATAAAAACAATGTCTGCGTTTAAAGTACTTAAAGGAGTTTTGCATTGTATTAGTGTGGTGATTACTATTTACAATTGGGACCTAACATATTTTTTAAAAAAAAAACATATTTTCAAAAATTCTTCATTTCATGTTGCGGGGTCCAGGTTCGGACCCCTTCGTGAGATGACACATGTAATGTGTAATGAAGAATTTTTGAAAATATGTGGGGGTTTTTTTTTTTTTAAGTATGTTAGGTCCTAATTGTAAATAACTGTAGAAGGTTTTTTTTTTTAATAATACTAAGTTTTTTGAAGACTTTTGAGTACATAAGACACAAGACTAAACGATATATGGAATACAAAATATATACTACTGAATATACACAAAATATATACACAAATTTATATTAAATTCTTAAAAAAAAAGTATAGAAATCAAGATAGTTCGCTGTTAAAGCCAACACATATAAATAAAGTTAAAAAATAAAACTATATACAATTAAAAAGTCCAGACATGTTGCGACACGTTAACGTGTCATCATCAGTGTGATATAGAAATCACTTTACTGTCATTCTCTCTCTGTATACTGGAACGAATCAGAAAGCTCAATAATTTACTAGTCAAATTCTGTTAGCTTCTTGAAAATGCCTAAGGCGCTAATAAATTATAATCTTCCTATAACAAAAGAGGGTCGTGAATCACGGGAGAAACAGCTGCGAAACTGTGTAATTTCAAGATTCGATCTTTCTCAAATTTCTAGTTTAATAGTAAGTGAAATTTTAAAGTTTCGTAACGATGTCTTAATTTCAAGTCAAGTTCTTTGGGTTGAGATCAAACCGTATAGAAACTAACATCTTTTTCATTTTGAGTAGCTCGGTCTACTATACAAAATCAAGTCAAATGACCTAAGCCACAGAGCAATGTAGCAGTTGGATAGAGTTGTTATGCACAACTACTTAAGATGCTTAAGAGCATCTAGTAATAGTACATGAACTGGAATACAGACAAAATTAATGAAATAAATAAATCTCGAATTTTCAAGAACGAATTTTAATAACTTATAGAAAACAATATCTTTAAAATATCTTATAGGAAAAGAAAATAGTAAGTTCGAAATGTTATTCCCGAAAACTATAACTAGCAGGAATATTCCAACGACCTTAAAAGATGAGCGAAGGCGAATACGATGAATGTATGAGTCTTTTTGATAATTTATGTACATATATATGTTTAAATAGCTGCTATAAATCTCTATTTATTTAATTTATGATTTATTTAAAATTGCCATACCGGACATATTATTAATAATGCCTTTTAATTTTATTTTCTGATTAAAGAAAGAAATTGTTTTTCTTCCTTTAATGAATATTCATGTTCCTTAATTCTCTGTGAATCTACTTGACAGCGGAAGACGCAACCTGACCACAACGGCGAGGCTTGAAAAATCCTGCAGAGAAAACAACCCACGGGCGGCTGTTTTGAGAGACCACCCGTTTCCTGTTGTCATAACCCTTTTACTCTTTCAAAGACAGTTGAGGAAAAAGAAAAAAAAAGTGAGTGACGTAGTGCTGAAGGGTATAAACAGACTTCCAGCTCATTTTACGATATCACATCAAAAAAAAAAAAAACTTCCATTAGATATTGGTTTAATAAACATCTAAATTCTTATAAAACAGTAGAATTTAAAAAAAAAAAAACTTGATTATTGAGTGTGTTAAATAATAATAACACTTATTTGTCAAATCTTAATATCAAATATTCAAATCTTAAATATCATATTTAGATATCGTTGTTAATAATAAGAATTTTAATTTTATGAGATTAGAAATGGAAAGTTTGTTTATTGAGCATGCCAAATTGTAACTCTAATATTAATCTATTGTTATGATTAAATTGTTGAGAAACTTATCGTTGTTGAGAAACTAATTGTTTAATCTTCAATGTAAGAATGGCTTGAAGAAGGAAAAGTGTAAATATTCTTATCCGAAAATTTGCTGCATTAAATAAATATATGCAATTGGAGATGAAGAGAGAGAAGGTGAGAAGAAAATATGGAAACTTTGTTAATAAATACTAAATAAACACTAAATTTTAATAAATTAAAGCATTAACATGCAAATGCTAAAATTTGGTAAATTTTAACTTGAGTTAACATCTCTTCATTTTTGTAACCTTTCAAGTTGTTATTTTAGTTGGGCTGTTGTCTATTTGTCCTTCTGTTTATCTTCACGAAACAGAAATTTGGAATTTTAATAATACGTAACTTTCGACTAATAAAAACTTGAATTTATCTTTTAGTGACCAAATTCCATATTATTACGTATACTTCAGATAAATAGTAAAGTTTAAATTACAAATATATTTCAGTAATTCGCTGTGTTTTGTTTTTCATTTGGTATCTGTACTTCAATTTTTTTTCTCAACTATTCTCATTACTAAACTTCTTTGTTAAATCATGAAATATGAAAACAATTTGAGTAACTCATTGATGAACAAAATTACTTTATTATTATTATTTTTTATTCTTTTCCACTTGTATAATCCACTTTTATTTTACATGTGTGTATGTGTGATTGTCAACTATCAAATGAAGATGGACGCCATGATGACGTTCGAAAGCTTGGACCACTCGAAAATTCTTACTTGGCTAGAAACCCGAGAAAAAGATTTGTTTGCTTTTTTTTTTTTTTTACAGTGAATAAGAGAATCACTGCAAAGAGAATTAATAGAAAACAAATTACATGCATGTTAAAAAACAACAACATTTGTCATTTGTAAATTAGGAAGGAAATTTTCTCAACAATTTTTCTCAAATTTTCTGAATGCCTTTTCACTTCGCTGTTAACTTATGTATTGGTTAAACTGGATGAAGAGACCAACACGTTCAAAACATGTCCAACGTCATTTTTTTTTTTAATTCGAAATCGAATTTCTCATTAAATTAAGTACATATTTTTAGTTGTCTAATGATGGTTATGAATATCAAAAACCTTTTTTTAGCTTATTTAAAAGATTGATTTACATTAAATCAATTTCATCTGAGATCAAATAAAACTTTTTATACTAGGAACAAATGAACGCCAATACTGGATGGTAATAGTAACTTTGAATTGAATGAAACTTTTTACAATATAATGTTGAGTTAAAAAGCTATACCGAAAATCAGATAAATAAAAGAATTACATGAAAAACCGTGCATGTAACTGATCAACGACGTGCATTCTTAGATTCAACATGTTAGATAGGCAACATAAAGCAGTTCAAAGGGGCACTTTCTGATATAGGCTACGATGTTTCAATGGTCAAAAGGTACTTATGGAGATCACTGCAGTGTTTGCCCTTCTTTAACCCTAGGGGAAAGAAAAAAGTTTTAGAGAGCTTTACGAACCTGAGAGCTGTTACCCAGAATAAATAATGTGTGTAAAACCTCGATTTTTTGCAGTCCAGTGCCTCTAACATTTAACCATCGGCCATTCATCAAAAATTGATGAATTTTTACAATACATTTTGTTAATTTTTTATTGTGAATTTTATTCAGGTTGGATTTTAAGTAATAGAAACTATTACTGTTGACTTATGTACAAATAATAATGAATTCATAAATTCTATATTTAAGTGTGTCTTGGAAAAAAATTAACTTATCTCCTTACCTTTTACTCTGATAAGAGTTTTTGTTAAATAAAGTATAACATTTTGAAGACTTGTGTCTCAAATGAGACGGAATTTGTAATGTGACTGAATATCTAATGAGACAGTGTAATTCGCTCGTCTCATCTTTTATGCAGAGTTTCTGCTGCTTCCTGGCAATCTGCTTCTAAGGCTTCAGGAAGACCTCAAAAAAAAGAAACGTTTTCCTCCGAGAGGCAGAGAAAGAAAGGCGAGTATCTGTACCTCATCATTTGTGAAAAATCCTCGGGGACTGAAAAAAGGGATGAAAAGTGGTTTTAGATTTCCCATTGACGACCAATTGGTCTGATTCATTGGGTTCGGAATTCGAGACCTCCGACAATTAACGAAGAAAGAACACGTGAAAACGAAGCAGTCGAAAGGAAAAGAAAGAAAATTACTCTGGGTTCCACAGACGCAATCTTTAAAGTTTCCCGTTAAGGAATTCTTGTAAGTTTTCATTCAGTACATGAAAATTAAAAAAGCTGAAAGAAAATTAAACATTACAACAAAAAACTCAGCTAATTTTAAGTGATCCATCAATTGACAACATTAAAAAATTTCAAATATTATACTGTTTTTTATTTTACAAATAATCGTTTTAAGAAAATTCGCTTACACGTGTATTTCTTGGTTTTTTGCATCAACAAGATCAATTTCAAGATCTTTATGGAGGCGAACAACTGTAATCGCTGTTCTTTTATTTTGTATTTGTTTGATTGATGGTGGAATATATTTTTAAAATACTAAAAAGATGAAATTACAAATGTAGAGAGACTTGTATAAGATGGTCTTAGTTTGAATTGATTCTTGATTTATATGTAGAAGACACTGATGTAAATACATAGCTATCCGTATTTTAAAACCATTATTTGCAAAGAAGTTTAAGAAATTAACTTATGTTCTCTACTGAACTCAAGTGATTTTAGAAAAGGTATTTTAAAGCAATTCTATATGTGTATGTTACTTATGTATGTTTTTAAGGTTTTTTACGGCATTTAGGGTAATCATATACAATTTCTCTGGCCTTTTTGTCTGTCACCATTTACTTTATTTTCAGAGTCATCAATGAACCCCCCCCCCAAGCATTTACATATTATGCGGATTGTTGTTACACAATGATTTTTTTTAAAAAAAAACTTCATTTTCATAATGTACAGAACTCGATATGTGTGATATATATCTAAAAATCGTAAACATATTCTTTTCCACTATCTTCCTTTCTTAACAATATTTCGCATTCTTTTGCAGAAAACTTATCAGACTTTCCCTTTCGAGCACAAGAAAAGTCATTTTTCCTTTTCCTCTACAGAATTCGTTAACTCTGTAGAATTCGTTAACACTACAGAGTTAACGAATTTTGTACTCAAAGCAAAAGGAATTTTCTTGTCCTCGATAGGAAAGCCTGATAAAGTTTTCTGCAAAAATAAACGAAATATTGTTAATAAAGGAAGATACTGGAAAAGAACATGTGTTTACGATTTCGATATAATATGCAGGATTTATGGAAATATCAATATATCTTATGTGATAGATATACTTATACCAAGATTTTTTTTTAATGTCCTAAAGATGAAAATCTAATTCAATCCAATATCGGATATTTCTATGCGGTTGAGTCTCGAGATCTGTCAAAAATGATACATTTCTTAAAAAAAAGAAATCCAAAAAATTTAGACGAATCAAATCCTAAGCTATTAAATCCATTTGAAAACATCTTAAAGGAGAGTGGAATTTTCTAAAGCGTAGGAGTATTGAGGTTTGAAAAGCAAGTCGGTTTTTTTAAAGAAATACTGGGAAGGATGAGACAGTATTGTTCGGAAATTTCTAAGAATACTATTTCAACCTTACCATAACAATACAGCAAAACAAAAAGCAATACAGCAGAATTAAAATGGTTAAGTAAGAAGTCCGTACAACGAGTTATAAAATGAAAAAGGTTAATTATTTATTAGAGATTTTTTTTAATGACGCTACTTAAAAATTTGTCTCGCTTTATTTGAAACTATAATTTAGCATTTCACAATATTTCATATTTTTTTCCAACTTCAATTTTAAAGTGTTTTTCGTTGAGCAAAAAAAAAAAGGAACTCTTACTTTTAGGTCTGTAGCAACTCTTTAAATGGCATTAAACCAATTTGAAATGCTACTGCTATGCTGATCACTAATCCTAACACCGATCAATACTATATTAAGGCCTGTGTGGATTTGTTTCATGGATAAAGGGAGATTTATTTAGAAACTAAATTCATTGCTGATAAATATAAATCAGAAATGCTTTTGAATAAGTTTAAATTAAAGTGTATTGGATAATTTTACACTTAGATTTCGTTGCAAGGTAAAGATTATTATGAAGTGAATTAGCATACGTATTAATATATTAATACGTTTGCTGTCTGCAGGGACCAAAGGAAGAATGTAATCGGATTGTAGGAAAACTCCCCTCGAAACACTCCCTTTGAAGGAAAGTTAATAGATAAGGGTGTAGTGCAGTATAGGGAGCATACGTTTTTCTCCAGTGATTGAAACCACAGATATAAATTCAAATGTCAGTTCCTTGATTATAATTTCTATATACGTGCGAAACCTTACACTCACAGCTAACATTTCTTTCGATGAATCATTTCTGAGATAATAAGTTGGTTAGGAAATTAACTATAGATCATCAATCTCCAGTGCAGTTGTAAACTATATCATATGCTCAGCTTTCTCTAACAACTCAAGAACTTCCCTGTCGTGGTTGATGTCCTGGTAAGCATTAGTTTTTTTGGATCTGTAATTCTGAGTTGCTTAGAAATGTGAATACTTGCTTGAGATTAAATAAATCTTCAACAGAAACTCCTAAAAATACAGAACACTTCCAAATGCCCTGAAAAATTACGATTGAAAAGAGGATGTAATACATGGAAACAAATCAGAGAAAGTGAAAGCTCTTTTGATTGCTCTGAGATAATCCCATATTCGATAGTTTCCGTCTTAATGACCTTCTGGCACCCAGGTGGCACATTGGAGAAATTCGATCTGGTTCCAAAGGATTCAACATCCGCTTTCCCTCTTCGTTCTCTTTCCTTCTTATCCCTTTCTTCTGTCCTTCGAGAGAATGATTTTATTCTCCTTTTCCCAGTTCGTCTGTTCGAAGAGATATTTTAGAAATGGTTTAGAAAGCACGGAACCTAAGATACGTTTTTCAATTTATTCGGAATGTTTATTAATGCTTAGTATCTATTTAAAAGCTCAATGTAAAAAAAAAGACATTACCTTATTGTAGAAATACAAGTTTCAAAAATAGAACAGTAGAAAAAAAATTGATTAGCGAAGGTTCAAAACTACTGTCGGTGATGCGGGAAGCTATAGCATGTTGCCCATTTGAATTTACATACTGATATATGTATTAAAATTTCAGGAAAGGATTTCAAGACCCAATCCTTAAATATAAAACTTAATTTTGTAATATCAATTTATCGCTTTACATCCTTATTTACAAATAATCGCTATTCAAAGATGCTTAGGTTCATATCATTTTCTTTATACGAGAGCAATTTTTCAATATTATGAGCAACGTCAGACTAAATGCTTTACGAAACTTTTGTGGTGTTATCTTTAAAAGCTTTTGTTTTGTCTTTATTATGTTCAAATGAAAGGTATCGAATGAATACAATGCAGAAAAAAACAAAAACTGCATTAGACATTTACCATCATTTGCATAGTTTCACCCAACAGCATTTGTTGTTTTGTACGAATTACGACATTTAACTCTTTTATTAAATTCCATGCTTAGTGACTAATATATTCACAAGCCGCATTCTAGACATCCAAAGTGTAAAACTGAGGCTGGTGTTTTCAATGTTTTTAAAATTGTGCTATTATGTCTATTTTCGGACGCTTATCGGTTGACAGACGCTAGGCAATTTCATTCACGTCAACTCAAGTGTCAATCAATGACTGGCCACAGTGTCCAAAGACTGTCGAGAGCAGAAGAGATATCGATTAAGTACAGAAACGAAACCCTTTCTGCTTTTGTTCTGTTCTCTTTTCGATCTGGTTCCATTGGACTAGTGGTTAGACTTCGGGCTGGAGGAACTGAGTTCCATTCCTAACCTAAGTCGGGGATTTTTTCTAGGTTATTTCTCCTCCAGAGTAAATGAGAACAGGGCGACCATCCACGTTCAACTTGTGCTGATTAGTCAAATCGAGCCCTTTAACTGGGAGTGAAAGAATAAGTTAAAAGTCAAGTCTACATTGGAATCGTTGATAAACTTCCAACAACGACTACTTTAATGTATTTTTTAAGTGTTTAATAAACTATCGAGAGCAATCAGATCCCAGGACAATTCTTTCAATACGGGTATATTTGTAATGGACAGGTCGATTAAGAAATCCATCCAAACCTCTGACTGAATGAGCTGTTCGTAGTAATATGTTAAAACAAATGAATAAATCACGAAACAAATCGCGACAATTTCTTGGCCTCAAATAATCACCCACTTGTCTTTTTCTAATTACATATTTGTCACGATAATAACCCTCTTTTAGGTAGCGATGTGTCACTCAGCACTGATCTCCCACTATAAACGCACTGTATCGATGTAGTAAAATAAAATCACTAACTGCCTACAGTCCAACAGACGGATCTTGACGAGTTCGTTTGCATGAGAATTACGGAAAACACGAGATCTGGCCATTAGCCTCTTCAGGAGGTGTCAAGGAATTTAGTACTTTGGATGTATGTCACTAGGAAAATGCTACCTAATGTCTTGAACTCTTTCTAAAGGAATGAGAGGTCCTCCATTAATTAATTCCCTCCGAAAATATTCTTCAACTTGCAATATTATTTTCCGTGCGCTGCTTCGTACAGCACTGTTTCTCAACATTTTGTGAGAATACTTGGATAGAGACTAGTCTCGCGTAAATTACGAGATCGCAAAAAATCGCGAAAAAACGAGATCGTCAAGATCCGTCTGTTGGACTATAATCACTTTATAATACTAAGCACACTTTAAATTATCGTAAACCTCAAATCATATGTCGGGAATTAAACGACTTCAAAAGAAATGTAAGGAGTCCTATTTCATTCTTACTCATAAATGGTGTTATAATGACAATTTATCTATCCCACAGTATGGATTTCTTAAGTGTTTGTAATTTATTTTGTTTTTATGCACAAATTTTATTAATTTTATAAACGGAAAAACAAACAAGGTAGGGATAGTAATTAGTAAACCAATCACAGTGCTTCGCAACGGCTTCTGAGTCACCTTTACTTTAGAATAGACTGCGCCGGGTGGTCTAGAAAATGCTCGCTCGAGTCTGTTTGCGACCCCATGCTATCTTACCCACCCCTATTTATATGGAATAATCGTCATTCTTAACTCAAACCTTGTTAATACACTGAATTCCTAATAATAATTAAAAAAAAAAACAAACTAAAGTTGATGAGGGGATTGAACCCACGACTTTGCGTTATTAGCACGACGCTCTAACCAACTGAGCAAACAGGCCACCTACAATTGAGCTAACAGAAGCCGTTGCGAAGCATTGTGCGATGTTTGTACACAGACAGATAAACCGGGATATAAGGCGTCTTTCAGACCGGGCGGGAAAAATATTTTTTTGTCCCCTCCCCCCTTGTTATGTCCAAATGAAGATTTGTATTGTCCCTTAACTTTCAATGGAACCGTCTGTTATCACATTTCCCGGACTCTATGCCTTATATTCAGAAACTTATTGTATTCGAACCACTTGACAAAGAAATGTTGGACATTTCGAAAGTACTCGTATTTTAATTGTACATATATTTTATTTTTAATTGAGGTGGCCCTTAATTCCCCAACATATACACGTTAATTACTTGAAAAATAAAATAAAATCACTAACCAATGAAGAAACAGGTAGAGCATTTTTCAAAGAAATTTCTTTTTGAAAATTTATAAAGAATTCCTGAAATAGGTAAGAATTTTTCAGAATTTTATCTAAAAGGGATTAACCAACATAGCGTCTTTTTTTTTGCAGAATATGTAAATGTACATTAACGTAAGGGTAAAAAAATTCTTTGTAAATATACTGGCAATTTAATGAATAGGGAAAAAACTGGAGTAGAAGCACTTAAATAGTAGATAAATAAGGGCGTTTACAGACATCACAAACTTCTCAAACATAAAAATACATAATAGAGAACATAACATTATTTAAATGTTTATGAAACCAAGTAGAAAACTGATCGCCCGAGGTACAAAAGAAGAAATATTAACTTCTGACTTTCTCTTTAAATCTGTTGTACTATTACAATAACAGGAATCTTGGGCTTTACACATGCTTTAGTCTCAAAAACAAATAAATTAAACGGATAGATTCTCTTTCGAGAAATATCCATTTTCTTTTCTCTTTCTCAATCACTTAAGTGCAAAAAAAAAATTTAAAAAATTCTCTTTTAAAAAAACGAATGTTAATGGTTGTAAATAGAAAGAAAGATAAAAAGTCATTTTCCCAAAAAACAGCAGAAAACAAACACTAGAACTAGATCCTTTCTGACTTACAAGGGAATTTAGTTGAAATAGTGGATTTAGATTCAGTTTCCATTTTAAACATGATTAAGAATCATTGATGAAGTGATAAGAAATGGAAAAATGAAATCGTTTAAAAACTTTTTCAGAGATTTGGTTTCTATCTTCAAACAGTTATTTTCAGACTTTAGGGAAAAAAAAATATTTGTTAATATTAACATAATAATAATAAACATACTTTATTTCAAATGTTACTAGCAACCCGGGAAAAGTGGATTCTACCAAAGTGCGACTGCTTTCTCACAATTACCCCATAAAAGTGGATTCTCCCAACCCACAACTGCTTTTAGAACCAGCGAGTGCGTCTGTGACATATTTGTATTTTTTTATAGGGATTAGAATGTAGTCCCAATTGTCTAATGGATAAGACGTCTAACTTCGGATCAGATGGTTGCAGGTACGATTACCGTAACTTGAAGAAATTATTTCTATTTTCACAAATCATAACAATTGCGCCGGACAGACAGATTGGGAAATAAAAGATTTTAGTAATATAGATTCATTCCATTCATAGTAATTCTGTACGGAGACAGGTCAACATTCCTGTGGAATTCAAAAATTCCCATAGAAGCACCTGGGGAAAGAAACAGAGATGGGTTATAACTATTAAAGAATCTCTTAACAGGCGAAGTTTGTTAAATTATTTCATCACTAAAAAACAGTAAGCCTTTCTGTCCTCCATTTTTTTAAAGAGATTAAACCTACATTATCTGAGATATCCGAGAGATTATTTTTGGACTTTAATGAAATATTTTACTATTATTATTATTGTTATTACTTGGGGTGAATGTGGATGGCAGGAAAGCCAAGCACTGCGACCTGAAAGATGTATTGTGCCAACCCGCGGAAAGAAGGACAGAAAGACTGAGAAAGTATGGTGGGGACTCGCAAGGGAAATGGGAGGACCCCGAGAAAACCTGCCCAGCGCGAATTATCCACCATCACGAAACCCACATGATAACCGAACCTCGGAACTCAGAGGTGAGAGGCCAGTGTCTTAGCGACAACGCCAACTGCGCGGCCAAATATTTTACTAAATTATGTTATAATTTAAGCCCCGTTTAGTAAAACTTAAAACTAGTATCTGGTTATTGCACTTCGTAAAAGTCTCACAGATAAACTCATGTTGAGTGCTTAAAGTAAAATTATTAATTAATTAACTTAATTAATAATTAACCTATTACACGATTTACAAAACGTTACAAAGCTGTTATTGTTCAGGATAACAATTCATTAATGCTGTTTATAAATCGATGAAATATTGTTCATAGTGTTTCTCTGGTCAACTGCAACATATTTTTAACACTGATTGAGATCTTAATTAGGTTCTGATTTTGAAAAGGGGGTATTTTGGTTTTTCTATAAATGCAAAAATATATATTGTATTTGTCATTTCGCAAATGTCATTTCTAATAGTAAATACTAATAGTTGTAAATACTACTACTAGTTACTATTATTTTATGTATATTTACTACTATTATTACATTTTCTATTATTTTATTATTATTTTAATATTTTTTGTCCAGGAAACGATAGGTTTTATTTCTGTGAACTATTCTGTTTTTGAATTCGCTATTAAAATTCGTTTTTAAATGTTTAATGTACAAAGGAATCTATGGGATGTATGTTTTCATCTTATAAAATTTGAAAATCGAGCATTGAGAACTAGAGGACATTGTTTATTTCTTTTGAGTGAAATAACAAATAACATAACTGTGAAGGGGGTAATGCTTCTCAATATTTCGCCTCTTTACAATGTCTTGGATAAGAAGCATCGTCCTCTCTAAAAACACTGAGATGGATGCAATAATAGCACCGATTTTAAAGTAGTTTTCAATTTTTCCTGAAGAAGGCTGAAGATACGGGGCCGAAATATTACCTCGAATGGGAATTTCCTCTTTCACTCTTTTATTACTTTTATATGTTAATTAATGCCTCCTTCAAAATTACGTTCTTTTAATTTTTTTCTCAAACGGTTTTTAATAAAAGACTTTAATTATTAAGTTAAAACAATAACTTACGAGTCTCGGTTATGAGTGTATGTCGTTATAAACGATGATGCAATACAACGTACAGTACTTCAATGTAGAACCTGTTATTGTAAGCATGGAGTCCTACAGATTTCTCTAGGCAATATTAGAGCTGATGCAATTATTCTACTAAGTTACCATTGCAGTGAATTTTAATTAGAATTCGTTGTGTTACTGTGATTTACTAGAAAGACTAAAAATATCTTTGTTATCTTTGTTATCCATCTAATGTTGGTCCAGAGAAAATCTAAGACTAACTCCTGAAGTACTGATCCCGATGTACTGATTTGGTACATCAATGTAGTGATAATCAGTGGCGTACCCGGGATTAAGGTTTGGGGAGGGAGGGGGCTAAAGACATTGTAAAAAGTCCATTCAGATTAAATTTTAGGCCTATTTAAAAATAAATTGTTTCAAAGATCACTTCCCAAAATAATGAGATACAGACACATCAGTGCTTTAATTAAGGTTTTTCTTCTCATTTCTTTCTTTCTTTCTTTCTTTTTCTTATCATTTTCTTTCTTTATTTTTAGATTTTTTTTTTTTTTTTTTGGGGGGGGGGCTTCAGCCTCGTTAGCCTCCCCTGTTGGTGCGCCACTATCGATAGTGATATTTTGATACAATGACAAGAACAAATAAGCTAAACGCCATTTGGTTTCGAATACCTGAAAGACCAAAGACCAATATATACATATTTTTTTTAATCCCTATTCTGCCTACCATTTGTTTCTTGTTTGTCACCTTGTATACCTTAATGTTAAGGAACAGGACAGAAGCTTAGTAAACACTATTTAACGACGCTGAGAAATGTTAAATAGTGTTTAACATCCAAACCATTGTGCTGCATCTCGAAATTACACATAGTAAAAGGGGAAACCACAGAAGGAAACCACTTCTGCCATTCAGAAGTTTCACAATTTACAAAACATTAAATTACCCGTAAAACAACTTATTAAATCAACAAAACGTTACAAAATTCGAAAATCCTCTATTTTGGAAAATTACAGATCAAGTTTAAACAAGAATAAAAATCATCTTTTTAAGAATAATGTAAAATTAATTATTTTAATGCAAACTAATTTATGAATTAAAACAATTACAATTAACGTACTTTTTTTTTCTAAATGCATTTAATTTGGATATTTAACCTTTAATTAGATCTTGAAATAAAAAAGATTAAAGTGCTGCGTTTATAAAAAGAAATTTCGTTGCTCTGTGTCAAAATGCGTGTTTTAATTAAGCGAAATTCATTACTTAAAGAAATAATGACTTGCTTACTAATCTACTTAGTAATTACCAACTTTCATTACAGTGTTTTTTTTAGAATTTTGGAATCGAGCGCACCTGAGTCGAGTGGAGACGTGAATGAGATTGTTGGCTGTTTATTTTGGCATTTACAAATTTACCAAATTACGGAACGTAATCAAAGCATCATAAATAAATCACACGAGATAAGAAAACAAAACATCACCTGTTTTTAAATGGAACAGCGCCAATTTTAATGCTTAAAAAAACACCTAATGTGTTTTTAAAACTTTAATAAGAAATTTTAAATAGTTTCAAATAGCAATCATTTCATTTTTATAGTAAGTAAATTTTTAAATATTAAAATCTTCCGAGATGATAATAGTTGAACATTTTACATAAGAATTTTAATAAGAAATTTTATTATTTTCAGTACTGGTTTACGAATCTCGCGAGATTTACACAAAACTCTTTTTTTTTCTATTTCCTTATACTTTCTAAGAATAATATTTTTTCCGTAATAAAGTTAAATAGGAAGATAAAGAAGAAATTCTGGGTTTAAAATTAAAAAAAAAAAAAGCTCAAATTAATTCAGACAAAATCAGTTATTTATTTATTTATCCACACAATTCTATTCATTTCTTTTTTTACAATCAAATTCGTTCGCGTGAATGATTTGTAGAGAAGGAATTTATAATTTAAAGCAAGTTTCCGATTCCGAAAAAAGTAAGAAAAAATCTTCAAAGAGAAAATGAAAAGCAGAATAGAAACAAATATAAAAGCCAAAAAGATTTGTTATAACCAATAAGGTCGTTTGTTATTTGAAAATGTTATTTCATGTTTTTCATTCATTAAAAAAAAAGAAATGAATGTATTTGAAGTGTAAATAAAGATTTTCTTTCATTTTAAAAACTGGAAATAATTTTTTTTTTATCCGATTTCAATGTAAACCCTTGTTTCTGAAAGATTCAGATACAAAGTTTTTGAAGGAATTAAATAAGATACTTTTTGAGTGATCGAATTACTATTGCTTTAAAGTTTTTTTTATTAAAATTAGGAAGAAGCCACGAAAAGAAAGTAGGCGGATAGTTTGGAAAGATAACAATAAACACAACAGAGTCACAAAACAACACCAAAGCGGCAACAAAAGAAACAGAAGCGCAACAAGAAGCTAAGGAATGTGAGAATCTTTATCCTACCACCGACGGAAGGCCCTGAGTCAAGTTATTGGCAGCAACGGTAAAGCGCCGATCGAAGAAGTATCTGCGGATCCGCTCAGATATCCAGGGATCGCTCTGAGCGCGTTTACTGTAACGCCGGTTGAAGGGCATAGCAGCGAAGGTCGCGGCAACGGTGCGGGTTGTTGCCGAGACGCAGACGTCCGATTGGGACAAGTACATTCCCCGTTCCGTTCAGTCCGTCTCGCGCATTGAGGGCTGCAGCTGCGTTGGCAGCGGCGGGAGGGAGGTGCGGAGACGACGGACCGCTCCCTGCGGCATCGCCGGCCGACGAGCGAGGAAAAGCCGCGCCAGCGATACGGTAGTCTCGGCGTGGAGCATACTAGGCTTCGTTGTCCCGAGATCTCTCCGCTTCTGCAACTCGGGTGTCTGTCTCAAAGAATTAAAGAGAAAAAGTCCCGCGCAAATGGTTGTACGTTTCTCCTCCGATGCAGCGCTGATCTGAGAGGGACGGTGACACCGCTCCCCATCACCTCCACGGGGCTATTTCGGCGCACACCCAACTCCTACTGGCGCGGCGGTCGGCCAATAGGCTCACGGTTCGCGGGAGGTTTGAAACCTGCCGTCCAACTTTTATGAATGTCGATCGGAAAATCAATAACTGTATCCTGCGATTGCTGTGGGCGACGCAGCGCAAAGGAAGAGGAGATGAGACGCGTCCTCACCCACAATGCAACGAGAGAAATCAACACCAAAACTATCACCACCGCCCCCGCATACGAACGACAACAGTTCCGTTGCTTAGACTGAATACTAACTAAAGAGAAAAGTGTCTTTTTCTCTCTCTCTCTTTTCTTTTTTATTTGAGACGAAAGCTAAAATAAGATTACAAAAACAAATTATAAATGATTGAATGAATACGAAAT
>JAFIDM010014012.1:15743694-15768131 GCA_023159025.1 Thereuonema tuberculata | reverse complement strand
GGATTCCATGAATCATTTGGGGTAAATGATTCTATCCATTATTTTGTTCATTACACTGATGCTCATCGACTTATGATAGTGTTAGGTCCCGATAAAGTCGCAAATGCGTTTAATGCATCTAACCTATCGAACATTAGTCATCAACGCGCTCAGAATGCTTGCATTGACTTAGAGAGAGTAAATTTCTCTTGACATCGCTGGCTCGGGAAAAGATCAAAATTCAGAATTCGAAGTACGGTCGGTTTTCAATGAATGATTATCGCTTTCACGTCATCGTAAAGTCCAACCATCGTAAGTCGGGAACCATATTTTTACATAAATATATAATTTTTCTAAAATTCCAATTAGGCAAAATACATTTTTGTTCAAAAAATTCGTAAAATTCTGTTCACTTAATGGATTATAACTCAATTAAATTTAATCAGTCATTGATTAAGATAATAGCTAATCAGACAATGGTCAATGCAAAAAGCTTTTGGCTTTAATATATTCTTTCTTTATCTTGATTACGGAGACTGTGAAGTCTCCTCATCTCTACTTTCACACATCTCTGAAATAGGAATATTAAAAAAGCTTAATGGAAAATAAAACGGAGTCAGCTTAAGCTCGCTATCACTAAAAAAATAGTTAGTCGGAAATAGTATTTCTACTGAAAAGGTATTAAATGGAGTCCCCAATTTAAGTTCTTGGCTTTCACTGCTGTTAATGACTCTGGCGCTGGCGAATACTTCACAAAACCTTATTCTTAGGTAGTTTTTTTACAATTGTAGCTAAGATAGTCCCTTTGATAAGGAAACGCTGGGATCTTTACCTTCGCCGATTCCAAGTGCCCTTAAGCCTAAGTTGAAGTCGGTTGCTCTTCGCCCGTCGGCCTTTAATCTCCAGGAAAGAAATCAAGCACCCATTCTTCAGAGGCCCGTCTGGAAGAGACTTCAATTGGGGAAAAAAAAATTGAACTCGCTGGGAATTGAACTCGGCTAGTTAGTCAAGAGCCTTACCACCTGGTTGCTGGGCCCATATTTTACGACTTGTAATAAATAATAAATATAACCTATATTCCAATATTCTTTTTAAAAAAAAAAAACATCAAATTTTGTCTGTTTTTCTTCTGCTGCTACTATTTAGAGGTAAATTGAGTAAAAATGGTATTTTGAAGTTAATCGTTGGAGTGACCTTGCAAGAGAAGATTGCAATCCACAAGGTTACAGAGAAAATGAGATAAATGAAAGAAACGGAGTGTTTTCCGATGCCGAATACAATGACAACTTTCTCCAATCTTCAGCCGAATTCCGAACAATTGCTAAAGTAGGAACAATGAAACAACGACTCCATGAAAGAATAACAGAATTGAATCAAAAGGTATTTTTTTCTTTGTTTTCGCTGAATGAAAAGGATAATATCAGATGATGTTCATCATCTGAAGAGAATCAAGCTTTCATATTTCATTAACCAGCATCGACTTAAGAATAGACAGTCTCGCCTTTTTTTTTTCTTTTTTTTTCTTGAAATTAAAAGAAGAATGATTGCTAGAAAAATACTCAATTCTTCAAGTTCTTTTGTCGTTTACGGTAATTTCAAGTTTGAAAATTTTCCTCAATATTCTAATTGGACTGAATATTTACTCTTTGGTTCAAAATTCTTCAACTTGAGAAAAATTATAGCAAATTGTAAAGAAGTCCTAATGCACTCTATTGCAAAAGAAATGACTCATCTCAAAGAAAGTGTTCTATCATCGTACACGCAATGAGCATAAAAGAAAGAATTCATTACATTTTTATTACAAAAAGACTTTTTATTACAGATCTGATCAACTTTACGGTTACAAGCTAATACGTTGTAAAATCTTCTTCTGGTAAAGCCTTTATATAAAGCGGAATGGAGTAAAATACTCGTCTAATGTTGTCCTGTGCAGATTCTGTTACATTTCTACAATTGATTTCTACAATTCTACTAGTTCAGTCCAACATTCCATAATTAAATAGCTGCAACTACCTTCCCAATACATCCCAGATATGTTCCATTGACAAGAGGTCTGGGGACTTGGCTGGCCATGGGAGGATATGAAACCCCACAGAGGCACCACGGAGAGAATCTCGTCGTGTGAAGTCTGGCATTATCATGTAATAAAAAGCCAAGGCCAAGGGTGGGGAACGTTCGGCCTTCTGCATATTCAAATTCATATAAGATTTCAGTAAGAAACTTTAAAAAAAAAAAAAAAGAACAGTAAAAGATTGTAATTATAAATTGAAAATTCACAAGGAGGTAATAGTCAGAATTGAAAATTGAAAAGTTTTTTTTTAGAGGACTATTTACAAAATCGATTGAAATAAGGTTGCCGAAAAACCTACATTTCGATAATATCATACATCGCCTAGCTACAGAGTTAGGATCTTCGAAAACATGTCTTGAAACTGATTTTTCGTTAAACGAAATGTAATTTTCATAAGCCACATATTTATAATTCTAGGTACGTTCTTCAAACATTGATGTTTATAAAACGGGAAATATTTATCGAGAATATTTAATAGCCTAATTTATACAACCATCTACTGATGGAAGTCCTAATGAAGTCTCTGCTTTGCAACATGTGGCCCTCTAATGATAAAATTTCCCCATCCCTGAGTTAAGCAATATAATTAGCTGCAGAATATTGTCAACATACAGGTACGCTGTCAAGTACCTTGCAGCAAAAGTAGATGAGGTCGGTTATTATAGGAGATGGTTCCTGGGACTGTAACTTCAGATGTGATGGCCCTGTGCCCGTTCACCACTACAGCAGGATTGGAACGATGACCATAGACGGATACAGTGATCTCTGCACCAAAAGAGAAGCGAGATTCGTCGCTGAAAACAACACGACTCCAGCTATATACCAGGCTCGACAACAATTTAGAGGGTTTGCCTGTCTTGGATGGTTTGGGACGCCTTGACATTCCGCGTCAAGAGAAGCGGAATGATGTATCCTGATACTACATGATGTGTAAAAGAAGTTGTGTGTCTTGGATGGAGGACAGGTACGACATTGGTATCTCACGACCCTCCTCCCCCCCCCTCTCGAATACTTATTTCCTTCGGATATGTAGATCCCTTGTGGGGTTTACGCCCTCCTGGAGGCCCTTCTGCCCACATCGTCTGACTACCGATCGCTCAGACCAAGATTGTGGCTGACACGTCTGCATCTAACTCTACGATGTGATACCCTCAAACTCGCTCAGTAGCTGACACTATCTACGAGTGCATTGTAGAGGCATCTTTACAGTCTACTTAGCGCAACGAAATAGTAATATCAATTAGATTTGACCACACATTGGCTTCAGAATGTGCTCTTTTCCTGCGCTCTGGAAACGCCCGTGTGTTCATTGGCGATGAAGTCTTAATCATTTGCATATCTAGCCAAAAGACATTTGCACACCGGGTTTCACGACTCTCACTCTATTTTTTTAAGAGTGCGTTTTTTTGCAAAAGAGTGTAATAACATTTTTTTTTTTGTAATTTCTTACACAATAGCTTCCTTAGTTATATGAATTGTTGTTTATTATCTTTTAGACAACTGATAAAATAACAGACTATAAATCTAAACTACTTTTACATTTCAAACTGAACTTACAATTAAATCTTTAGATTAAATTAATGTATTCCAGTTATTCTGACGAATGCACTCTTAACAGAATCATTGTTTGATCACAGCTTTTAAATTACGAACTCCAATTGCTTACTTACATTTTTAATAATTATAGCTCTTATTTGAAAAGAAGTTTTTAAGAAATGTATTTTATTATTAAAAGAAAGCTAAGTTAGCGCTGAAAAATTCATTTAAAAAGTTTTGTAATTTTAGAAAATTGATAATCATTAATTAAGTAATTTAATGATTAATGAAAAAAAGCTAAATAGAATAAAAATGGTAAAAAGAATTTGTTTTGTATTTTGGAACTGATTCCCACTTTTATCACATTCGCTTATTTAAATATAGGTTTTTTTTTTTTTTTTCAACTATCAAAGTTATTATTGTTTGCTTTTTTTTTCATTTTTCCAAATCTTGTTATAATGAGATATCAGAATCAAAATGCCAAAGGCGTTAGATAAATAAAAATGATAAATGGTAATTTCACACAAAAATTTAAATAACACACACTATTTTTTAAATGGTTTTTAAATATTGTTTTTAAAATCACTTAAATAATTCTAAAGAAAGTGAACCTTACAAATTCAGTCAGTCTGTTTTGTAACTGCTTAGGTTTCTTCCTGTAATAAATTCTTAATCAATGAAGAAATCCTCTTAAAATTTTGGCCAAAAAAAAATTAATTTTAAAACTTTACAAAAGTATTTTGATGAGATTTCTTGTTGTGATAAAAATTCCTTTAAAAAGCAACATAAGAGAAATAATGAACTGCATTGAACTCTAACAACGCTTATTTAGCCCGTTTTTGATTCATTGAATTTACTTATCTTGAATAAATAACGAAAATTTAATTTATTTTTTTTCAGAAATGCAAAATACTTACTGTTTAATATTATAATTTAAAAATAAATAGAGACTTTCTGTATATTATTTTCACAAAAAATAAAAAAAAAAGCTAATATGAGCATTTAGACTTAAATTGATTTTAGAGTGAAAAAAAAAATAACTAAAATAAGTTAAAATGCAATTCCTTTGTGAAAATCTTTTCGTACTTGAAAACCATCTAAAAATAATCTCTGACTCTTTTTGAGATTATTTCATAAGTAAGCCTTGCAGATTGTTCTAACGAAACAAAAAGATAAATAAAAAAAAGGTGTAGATAACTGATTTTCAATGTTCTTTTTGACTTGTGTTCATGTATTTGTGTAGATACGAGAACCTTCTTCAACACGGTTTTCGCATTTGCTCTTTCTCAGTCATCCTCAGGGAAATTCGATCGAGGAAACAGAGAACACAAACCACGCTCGAGCGTCAGAATAGATTAGTCTAACTTTGAAAATTATTATCCATAAATCTTTTGCCTGTTCACGACTCCTTATTTTGGATTTTATTACCTATTTTCTGATAAAAAGGTATCGTCTTCGGATTCTGTGTTCCGCCAAGGTGCTTTAATCTTAACAATATGCTAGGAATTACAGGAATTCAGATTTCATTCCTTCGTAGTCTGGCTTTCAATTACAAAAAAAGGGTTTGTAAGACATATAAAGATAAAATAATTTTGAATTCAATGTTCCCTTTCATTAAAGAGAAGTATGTAATATAAAGTATTATCAAATTTTAAAAAATTACCAATTTCTCAAACTGCGACCCCTAAAATATAAAATATCTCATTAAGCAGCAGGACGACAATAATAAAAAATATTCCACTTTGGAGTTTCTTATTCTCTTCAAAGCAACAAGTTATCCTAAAATCGACTAACCAAAAATCACGATTGCGATAATGTAATGTAAAAACTAAAACGTCCTTTCTGATTTTTCTTTTTTTTAATTTATTAATATCATCTTATAAATGTCAGAGAATTTAAATTCAAGCAATTTTTAATTTTTTTTTTTTAAATTACATTGCTTTTAAATTACTTGAAAATTTATGATGTCACGTGTCACTCATTTCATAACATCAAATGCGAATGAAATACCAAACTTTTAACCTCGCAATAAATTCACAAATTAATTAATATTTAAAATTATAAGTTCACATTCCTTTCTAATTCATTAAGCACAGTTAATTAATTTTCAGTTCAAATTACAGAATTATGGAGTCCCTTGGTAACAACAGCCTTATTACAGTTATATAAAAGATTTCTCCTTCAAGGTTTATAAGTGAACACAGAATCTCTACTTACAACATCCTTCATCTGATTCAAGGTTAAAATTAAAAAAAAAAAATGCGTAAATTTTTGTAATTTTTTCAAATTATTTTTCTTGCTGTTAAAGTGGAGTGTTGTTTATAATGTTGCATTAAAGTCTAATGTAAAAAATCCGGAATCATACAAAATTCGATACCTTCATTCAACTGAACAGCAGGAAGGAATTATTGGAATTTTAATGACGCTTAACTGGAGCATAACTCCAGATATATAAAATAAAAAATAAATGAAAAAGAATCTGTTGTTTTGCTCCAAAATTATTTAAAAATTATACAAATGTTCCAAAATTATACAGTGCATTGCATTTAAGAATTACATCCTTTCACTTTCGTTTATAATAAATAAAAAAATTATTAGGACAGCAACGGAAAACGAAAAGGCGTCTTGTTTTTCTCTTGTAACTAACCTTATACTTCTATATATTGAACACATTTATGTGGAACTGTGATGCAGTTAAACTGAGAAAAAATTTTTCAGTTTTCAAATGATGACTGTTTGAATTCTTTATTTAATACAGCCTGACCAATTATCCAATTGGACATTTTGAACTCTACTTTTTTTTTTTTTTTTTTAACGCCGATGAGTTACAACTCAAAATCTTGTAATATTATTTGAAATTGTAACATCTTAAAAAGAATAATGAGAACCTAAGCTTTGAGTTAAGGCTTCCAGCTTACCTTATAATACTTTAATCAATGGATGATTGCTTACCTAGAAAAGAAAGAGAAAAGAAAAACAAAAATTAGATCTCACTGTCGATTGATATTTAGATACATACAATTTTATATTCTGTTAATAATCATTAAATAGCAAATAATTAAATTTTACTTATTTAAGAAAAAGTAAAATCAATACTATTAGTCTACTTGTTATTAAATTAAGTATCTTAAGACAGCAGGGTAATGGAGTCAGGGCTTTCTTTGAAAAAGCACACAAGACAAAGGGTAGTTTTATGTTGCTTCTTACAGCCCGACTGCATTTAGAAAGATATATTCAAGCATTTAGAAAGATGTCTCTTTTTAAAATGTAAAAGAGTTACGTAGAAATGTATTTGTATTTACCTATTCTTACAGATAATTATTCTTCCATCATTTGCTATAAGAAGTGTACTTGGACAGTTGTATAGTTTCAACAACAGAATTAACGGTTCTATCAATTAATCAATATAATTTTCCAATTTCATATTTCCATTTAGACATGTCGTGATGTATATATAACTGAAAAGTAGTAAGACGATCGGGGTTTGCTAGAACTTTCATTTATAACACCTTCTAAGCAACCATTACAGAGGATCATATATTGTTTGTGATTTTAATGATAATTTTTACCTTTTTATTTATTAAAAGTCAAGGATCACTGATGTCGCAAAAATGCTTATTCTATGAAAATCAACAACAAGAAACGAATAAAAACTGCTTCAGAGGTAAAGAATGCTTTTATATTTTAGGTTTCATCTAATCTTCTCCCAGATCCTAGAAGTAACTCACAAAATCTTAACAATTTTACGTTATTTAATTCTTAGTTTCCGTGATATCTGCGTAATAAAACTAAATCATATTTCTCAAATCTTTCATAACATTTTCATGCCATTTTAAAATTAGATCGATATTATAATATCCAAATAGTAATGATAAAACTCAAGCAGAACTAACGTTCGGAAAAACCTTTCTTTAGTTTCTATTAATATTACTTGTTCAATCATTAGTTTATGAAAAATAGTATAAAAATTGGTCTCCTAAGAAAACTG
This sequence comes from Thereuonema tuberculata, assembly GCA_023159025.1. Classification (NCBI taxonomy): domain Eukaryota; kingdom Metazoa; phylum Arthropoda; class Chilopoda; order Scutigeromorpha; family Scutigeridae; genus Thereuonema; species Thereuonema tuberculata. The sequence goes on along the minus strand of JAFIDM010014012.1, from coordinate 15,760,557 downwards.
ATGAAAGGCCAAAGTAATTTTGTAAAGCAAGTTTTTTTTTTTTATTGCAAATGTCAATATAGTTTTACATTGTTTAAAGGAGGATGTAAAATGATATGGAAGTTTAAAAATATCCAATTGAAACGAATGGAGAAATAAAGCATTTCAATAACAAAAAAATAATAAAATAAAGTCTCATTTCAGTAGAACTGAAAGTTGAATTATTATTGTTACCTGAATTATTTACAGTAAAGCCTTTTTGTTTTATTAAAAATAATACTGTTAATGTTTAAAAGTAAAATATATTATCAATAAAAACTATATAGATAGGCTAGTGGTTCAAGACATTACGTACGTATATACAGGGTGATTCAAAATTCCCTGTACAAACTTTAAAGATAGGCCAGGAAGACAAATACAAACCGTATTCCTAGTGGAACATATGTTCGCAAACGCCACCCGAATGTCCTAGAGAGCGTTTGATGAATGGGCACACGTTTGTTGGGGAACCGTTCACGATACAATCGTACAGAGGCTGGTCCGTTTCCGTTCGCTTCCCCGTAGGCTTGGTGCATATCTGACCTCTCAGTATTGGTGAAATGATACATCCAACCTAGTACAAAGTCAACATCTGAAATGACGATGGCTCACACTATCCAACTAATGTGCTGCCAAACAGCCCCCTCTAGCACATTGGGTGGCGTTTGCGGACATACGTTTTAATATGAATACGGTTTGTTTGTATTCCTGACCTACCTTTATAGTTTATATAGGGAATTTTGAATCACTCTGTATATACGTGTTTAACAGTGACTTTTTTTTTTTTAATTCAAGACAAATAGGCAACTAATGGTAAAGGTTTGATATCCTGGTTTGACTTAAACAGCCAACTTTAAAAAAAGAAAAAAACAGAGTAAACTAATTAAAAATGTCCTTCATTTAAAATAAAATTGTTTTAGAATTTCCTACAAAATAAATAATCTCTTATTCAGATTGTCGAAATAAAAATAGTTAAAAAAAGCATTTAGTACAAAAGCCCTATTTTGTTGCCAAAACTTTTCCGTAAAAAATTTTTTAAAAAATATTTTCATATATTAAAATAATCCTGTAGTTACAGTATTTTATACGTCTCGTATTAAGTGATAAATCGTTTTAAGTGTGGTTTTACATCAGGCTTTCATGGATGTGATAAATGAAACTAATTGGCCAATGCTACTGGCGATGTTTATCGTTCCAATTAGAGAATGCAAATACTCGGAGGTTGTTGAAGCATCAAGAATTAATATTGACTTTTTGGAATTTTGTCTGCAAAACAAATTCGGGCAAATTCCTTATTCGATTAATGCAATAACAAACCAAGTCCAAATCTCTGGGGCAATGACACGTGCCAAACAACTTAAATGTCATCAATGACCGCAGCTTTAAAAAAAATAGTTAAGGTAATAATTTTAAAAATGAATTTAAAAGTATGTTATGAAAGAATTTATTTAATGGCAAGCATTCTAGTCATTTCATTTACATTCCTGAAAGTCTTCGGGTTAAAAAGTTAAGAATGGAAATTGATTTAAAAATACGAATTAAGTTTTACAAATTCCACATGTTACAAGATAACAAATTTTAAAACTGAATAATTATTCATTAAAAATTCATTATGATATTGCAGGTTAATTGTTTCATTGGTTTGTTATATCTGTTTGTTATATCTATATAAGGGGAAGCTATTTAGATTACGTACACTTGAGAAAGTTACCTGTATTACAGATGTACGAAACGTTGTGATTTTTAATTTGTAATATTCGTTTTTAAAATTTGTTATATTGTAACATGTGGAATTTTGTAAATTATTTAAAAAATACAAGTTATTAGATTTCAACATTATTAAGATTGTGAAGCATTACTTTTCAAGCTTTAAGATGAGAGTTTATATAAAAAGTAAGGTCAAATCAAGAGCTGTTGATTTAGAAAATCCAAATTGGTATCAAATGAAGTAGATTTTTACATTTCATTAAGAGCCTTTGAATTATTTGTCTCTGACGACGTTTAATCAAAGCAAAGGATCACTGTTGGATAAAGTTATACTACTTCAAGATAATAAAAGGAGATGCAAAGAGAATTTCGTTTTATAAATTGTTTCTTATTAGAATTATAAAAAATCGAACAACTATCAGCAATAATATAGATAAATTAAAAAAATTCGTTAAAAGGTGGACCTAGTGTTTATAAGTGTAAAAGTGACATCTCCCAACAGCTGTTTCACGTTATATTGCCGATCTTCAGTGGAGAGTACAAGAAATACACAATAAATTTTACACTTATAAACACTAGGTCCATCTTTTAATGTGTTTAAGCATTTTTAGGCGCTTTTTTCTTATTTGATGCCATGGAAAATTCATTGAGGCCAGCGAAGACTGGCATATGAATTTCTATTATTTTATTTTTATTGCGTATTTCTTGATTTTTAGTTTAGATTTGGAGGTTTCATTCTTTTCCCTTCCTATCCTTATATTAACATCCGTATTTGGACCAAGGGGTTTATAGTGACTAGGCCTACTCTCCACTGACGATCAGCAATAGACCGTGAAACACCTGTTTGGAGATGTCACTTTTGCACTTACAAACACCAGGCGGAGACTGGCACAAGAATTTCAATTCCTTTATTTTTATTGTTTTTTAGTTTATATTTGGAGATTCCATTCTTTTCCCTTCCTAAAAAAATTTCGCTTTATAAAAGATCCACATATTTTAGTCTTCCTTTCGCAGATCCATGGGATGCGATCTTGTTAAAGTGGTACAACAGTATTAAAGTCCCACAACCCTGCTGTATCGCACGCCATGAAGCAGTAATTTTGGGTAACAAGGTTATGTCTAAGAAATATTAGGAAGATGGTCATTATATTTTGACTAGACGGGATGACGGTTTAAAAAATTAACGTCCTTAATGAATTCATCTGATCATAGTTTTTCATTGTCCTTCAGCGCGATTTGGAACAGAAAACAAAAAATTATTTTCAATCTTATTCCAAAGTCAAACGTTTCGTTTTTTAAGCTTTTAACTCAAGATATCCAAAATATTAAGAAGATGGTTCCGTTTTACGCGATCACGCCATTTAATCAAAATTAAAATAAATATAAGAAATAAGTAGATGCTAAACGAGTGACAAAAATCTTGAGTGACAAAGTTACTTATCTGTATCTATCTATAGTTTCTTTGAATAATTCTTCTGTAAAATTTCAAATGAAGAAAGATTTAGATACAATTTCATAAACATAAAAAGCTCAATCTGATTTTTTTTCCCCGCTTAAACGCTTTTCTCTTCTTCTTTAAGCTTTTCTCAGATGACGGGGGTGGTGCCTTCGAAAGCAAAATCTAATTTGCCGAGAGAGAAAGAACGGTTTTCAATAGTGGTTGCTGCCCGTGGCTGAGATGCCTTCACACAAAGGCACTCGAGGACGAATGATATTTGGAGCCTTTGAATTTTTCAGCGGCAGTGGACGAAGGCTCTCAATGCATCAGGGAACGGCAGGAATGCTGCGTCCGACAGAAATGCCCAAATGAATTGTAGACGAACCTTGCGAATGCAGAGACACCTACAGGCAATCCAATAAATCCAATGGAAAAAAAATCAATGAATGGTATCTCGAATTACAACAGAAACCAGTCTAAAATAATTATAGAAAATTAAAAAATATATGATATATATATTATATTATCAATGTAATTTAATATTTTTCTGTTTTTCTTGCAGTTTTTTTCTTTTCTTTCTGCGAGCATTTAACTTATAACGTGCAATTGCAATCGAAACGGGAAAGAATTATTTCATTTTCGCTTTCTTTTACATAGGATAGCAATAGGATAGCAATGGGAAGTTTCATAGAAGTAATAAGCAAATATGAATTTCTTATTTTAAAATATCAAATCACTTTAGCTTTTTAAAACTTATATTTAAAACAGGAAATTAATCGCTTTAAATATATATGTCTTAATTACAACTAAATTCACAAATTAGGCTGCTTTTTTTTTTGAGTGATGTCTGTATGTTTGTGTGTGTGATTGAGGATGTCTATTATTAACAATTTTGTGGAAGCGATAACTCAAAAACTAATTAATGGTAGACAACATGATTCATATTTAAGAGTTTAATATTATTACCGAACTTATTAGATTTTGAAATAAAACAGGCCCTTTTTAAATACCACTTTACACAAGCATCATAAATAAATAATTTAAAGTAAAAAAAAAAATCACCTAACAAAATAAAACTTAATTTTGAAGAGGTTATTATCCATTCTTGATTAAATTTTGGTGTTTGTAGCCGCGGTTTATGGAATAAGAGTCGGACGTTGTGCCCTAAAGTACTCTCAAAAAATAATGTTTCTTAATCGATAAGAGCCTGAAACTCCCCGCTCCTTTGTTTTTTTTTAATTACGTCCTTAAATAACGCAATTAATAATGCTCTAATTTACATGGATTTCATATTTGAAAGTTTAAAAAGGTTAGAATGTACTTCTCATTAAATTTTGTTGAATACAGTATAAACCTTCCTTATGGCTTACCTCTTAATTAAGGGTCAAAATACGATGTCCTGAGATAATTCTAAGAGTTTAACGTTACTGCCTAGATCTTATTAACATCTGAAGGTGCACTTTCTTAAGGTTCCAGAGATTTGCCTTTTTGTAACCCAACTAACAATTTTGTGGCGTAAATATTTGTTTTAGATGGGGATGTGTGATTAGATTTTCATTAACGCCAAAAGCTACTTTATTTAGGGTGAAAACTTTGGCTGGAAAAAAGGTTTTATTACTTCAGTTCTTTAGTCTTACAAAGAGAAATTCTTGCAAAGGTGCCATTGATATTTATTTGTTATCATTATCCGCTTTTCGCAGTCGGTGAAGATGTTTTAAATGATTGAAACTTTCTAAACCATTTCTGTCTGCCCCCTTTTTTTTTTAGCGGAATGAGGTAACTTTTCACGAAACAAAAATTAAAATAATTTCATTCTCTTTAATTAAACATTTAAATTTAAATAAGCTTATTCTAGATGATTTGATTTACTTGGCATAAATTTTTTGTCATAGTTCTGTCTTACAATTTTCCACAAATAAATCATTTACCAATTTTCTTTAGCGATAATATTTCCAAATAAAAATGTAATACTGTTTAAATTTATTGCTTGAAATCAAAAAGAAACGAAATCTGAAATCTAGGCTCATCTAAATTCTGCTGTTTCAACAAAATACTGCTGGTAGAATCCGAACAAGAGTGGAGATGTTTACGTTCCTGAGAGACCTCTTCCTTCTCTCTCATCACAGAACATTGTTAAGGAAACTATAAAGAAAAAACTTCAATTCCAATATTTTTTTATCTCGACGAAACATAGGATTCCATTTTCATGAAACAAAAGTGTCCTCAATTTATTTTTTTTTTTTTCCTATTCTTGGAAAATAAAGAACTGACAATTCTAAATTCAAATTTTACCCCTACAAGTTTATTAGACAAATAGCCTTTTGTAACAATAAGTTTCTAACAATATATATATATATATATATATATATATATATATATATATATATATATAAGAGCCGGACAGTGATTTGTGATTTGAAAATTCCAATATCCAATAACAAATCACTGCTTTCGAAATGCCGATCAAAAAACAAATCACTGTTTCCATGGAGATATAATTAGTCTCCACTTCATCAGCGGCGAAATAATTTCTGAATTCTAAATTGCAAATGATTGATTGAAATCTTTGCTTTACGAAATTTGAAGACCACCAGCTTCAAGTTTTGTGTATTGGATTTTTATATATATTTTATAATATTTGCAGACGTCAGCTTCACAATAAGGCCTATTCTATTCTATGTGAACTTCGTTTTAGAGCGCCGAGGTTTTCTGATTTCAGAATATTTCAGAATAACAAACCAAATTTATTTAAGAAAAAAAAAAGTTTTCATCAATGCGGGAATGAATTTCTTAAAATAAAACTACGTAGCTGGAGGGAAAAAAAGCTATTAAATAATTGTATGATTTGTCTAACAATGAAAATATTATCTCTCCAATTAGTTCTAAGATAGAAATCCTACAGAATTTAAAGTAATATTAAATTTATTTTTTCTATCCAATAATGCTATACATAAGTTAGAAGTCAATCACTAATCGTAGATCAAATGACAGATGCCCACACTCTGTGAGTAATAAACTATTTCTTAATGTACGATAAGCTTTATGTTTAGTTTCCTGACTCAATGCCTAAAGTGGGCAAAATGAAGATTATAGCATTAATAATATGTCCAACGATACTACCCAAAAGCTTCTAATAGTATAACCATTAAATAAAGTATCAGGAAGATTAGTAACACTTTGATAATGTTTAACATAGCATTTATCGAATTCCAATTGGAGGGATTATATCTTTTAATCGCTTGTAAAAGCATGAAGTTACATTTTTAAAGATTTACTTCCAATTTCAAGTCTACTACAATGTAAAAAACACAAAAGTCTCTTTACCAAAGAAAACGTCAAATAAAGCAAACAAACAATGGTTTTCAATTTAGAAATTTGGCCGACAAAGCACAAAATGTGGTTCCAAAAAAAGAGTGGACGTTAGCTGATTTCTGTTTCCTTTCAAAATGGCCGCATGCAATTTCTCGAGTGAGGAACACGTTTCTGCAATTTCTTCTGCAAATTCTTAGAAGACCCCGTTCCATTAGGAACTGTTGCCCTATGGGTTGGATGACCTCCTAACGTGTTTCTCCAAAGCAGGAACAAAGTTACCTTCTCCCCCTCCCCCTCTGCTAACGTCGTCGTCATCGTCTTCATTAATTTATAAAAGAAAAGACAAAAAGAGGTTCCAGGAAAATCCTGTTCTCGTCTTACTTGATCCGAGAACATTCGTGAATAAATAACAACTAATTCCACTTCGTTGACAATGTTTTGACTGAAAGGAAGGTTGACCGATAAGCAAAAGGTGACGGATAAATGATAGAATTGACTAAATCCGCTTCGTTGACATCAATCATTAATGAACAGAGTGTATCTTGATTGACTGATTAATTGCCTGTCTGAGTGATTACTATTTCGTGATGTTCGAGGTCACAAGTGGTTTTTTTTTTTTTTTTTTCGCCTTTATTTGCTCGAGGCTAATCTTAGCATTGGATCAATCAGATTTCATATAAGGAAATTATTAATTATTTTTATTTTAAATTTTATGGATTGAAGGGGAGAAAATGTAATAAATCGAACCCTTTTACAATAATATTAATAAAATCAAACTTATAATAAATGGAATAATTCGAAGCATATATTTTATCTGAATACATGTAATAAACTTTAAGCCGAAACGGGTTTACGGTATATAATATTAAATTTGATTCTTTTATTATCTAATAACTGTTACTAATTATATATGTCAGTTTTTGAAAGATATGCTATTGAAACTACATCAGATCCTTAAAGCATGATAAAATAAATAATTTGCATGATACTTATCAAAAATAGCAGCTTTTCTTGAATGAAGATTTCAGCGAATTTGTGAGTTTCACAGCTATTATTCCAATCTTGAAGATAGGAAACATGAAAAATAATTTTTAACCCACTCTTCAAAGAATAACGAAAAAAAACATTGAAATAAAAATTGTCGTTTTCGAAAAAGTGTAATACACTGTAATCTATTTATATAATACATGAATAAAATTCCAAGCGAACATAATGTAACGTTAAAAAAATATTTATACATATTTTTAGTAACTTTCTTAAAAGATATTTATTTTTATCATCCTATTAATAGGCAAAAATGGTACGGATCTTTGTAAATTCTTAATTTGAAATAACCAATCACAGTGCAGCGTTGGAACACGTCAGACATGACGTCACGCCCATGTTTAAACAAGGCGTCTCGAATATTCTTCCCACTTCCCCGCAACGGATCGCGATTACACAATTATTATCAACTTATTGAAATTTTCTTTCCCACGTAAATGAAGTTTACACTAAAATGAAGTTCATGCGTCAAAATTTATCAGAGTTGGTTACATAATTTCGGCCGTGTAGCCACTCTCTCACTACTCAACTATGACGAAGCACATGGGGGACAATGACGAAGCACGTGCCGTCATTGTTGTCCAGACAGGATTATTGGTATTGGCTGTTGGATATTCGTTACTGTTATTATTATTGTTGAAACTGGTAAATCAATTTTTTATTTTATTTTATTTCAACAAAATTTTATATTTTAACAATATTATAATATTATTTTAACAAATAAGTCGATATTCAAATTACATATGGGCTGTTGTGGAAGTCATGGCTTATAAAAAAAATTAGCTTAGAACATATTTTTCAATCTTGTGTTTTTCAAAAATGTGGAATTTGTTTTACTTCCGTGAATATTTCACGGGTCGCAACTAGTAATTATTTATTTACTTACCTTTTTGAAATATTCTGATATATCCATCGCTATTACACTTCTTCAATATACATAATGGATAGGCAAGGAGTTTTGGATTCAAGGGAAATACAAGATGATACATGTTCAGTTCAGTGTTTACAAACTTAATAATCAAATACAGGAGAATTTTATTTTCCGATTGAATTTTTTTAGTGAAAAAAGTAACTATACAACAGTGTACAGTCATAATTTTAATTTAGAGTTTATATTTCTAAACAAAATACACGTACTGTACCAAATTTGTACCAAGCTTACAATTCAATAAGTTATATTTTATATTGAATTGTAAGCTGAATTTATATGTGTATTTTGTTTAGAAATATAAACTCTAAATCAAAATCATTACTATAAACTGTTGTACAGTTATGTATACATATATATGTACATTTGTGGTGCAATATGTATATGTGTGTATGTGTGATCTTAAGAACTGCTTTTTCCAAAAAACAAAAACAAAATTTTAAGTTTTTTCTACAAATACGAAAATGGGCGACTTTTTAGTAAGTGAATGGTAGCAGTTGCTTAAGCTCTTTCTTAGGCGAATGAAAGAGAACGAGGCCAGCACCTGCTCGTAATTCTCGGAAAACGAATAACTGAAGTAAAAAGAACAAAATAACATAGGTAAACAAAAGTTGCTTCACAAAAGAAAAGCTTTTACTTGGAAACGGAATTGGGCCTAAGCTAAAAATAAACGCTAAAACGTTTTAACTAAAAGCCATTTTTCAACTACGTTTATTATTTTATTTAAGAAATTACTTTTTTTTTTGGTTCTTTGGGCTCATAAAAGTAAACGTACTTTGAAAAACCTGTTTTTCATTAAAAAAAAAAAAAAAGAATTTCCCGTTTCAAAAGTAAGAAGTCTTTTAAGAACTTCTTACTTTTGCTGCCTTCTTTCCATGGGATTCACAAAAGATAATTGAGTGAGCACTTCTGTCTGCTTAGCTGTTCTATTACTAAAAGAAGCTGCTCTATTACTAGATTTATTGTCTTCTTTATATTCTGTCAATCATATCAGGTCACGATCAAAATTCAATGGCGGAATATTGATAAATACAATGGAGACAGATTGTTTCCTGTCCATAAATACTTCAAAATGTTCAAAAGTTTTAGGCACCTCCGATCACTGGTTCAAAAGTGTTAGGGCAACACGTACGAACGCTCACATTCAAACATATTCACACGGTGATTTTTACAGTCCTTCAGAAAGTAGGTTAACTGTTGTTCTCTAGATCTCCGACTATGCAGTCCCAGTGTCTGCTCGCTTCCACCTACAGAAAAGACTTACTTAAGGAAATTATATCCGCTGTTCAGCGATAGTGAATTTGGAGAGTTGAGAAGTTAAACTTTACCTACATTTTCCTTCTAAAGGAAATGCTATCAAAACTTCTCAAAAAATGCAAATATAACATTTGACTGACTTTTCAAAAAAAAAAAAAAAAAAAGTGAAAAACAAAAAAAAACGAAAGTTAATCATGGCTGTCATTTGCCTCAAAAATTACCAAAAACACTTGTTGCACGGTGAAGTTTTCACTGAAAATATGGTATAAATTTTTTTTGTAGTTTAAAATTGATTTTTATTTTTCATGTTTCTTGCCCTGATAAATGCAAGCTGGAAGGCGAATGGCTTTTGAAAATATTAATTTTTGTTACGATGGTTGCATTTTCAAATTTACATTGTTCAGAATCAAGCAACTAATATCAAGAAAATTAATATCTTAAAAGGTTGCCAACTTAAATTTGATGAACGTAAATAAAATATATTAAAGTAAAAAAAAACAAACTTTATTTTGAAGAAATTGATAAGTTAAATGATTTAAATTTTTTTTCCTTTGAAAGCCTAGTCTCGTCAATTTTTGTTCAGAATTATAAGTAAATATAATTTTTTTAGCTTTTTATTGCCGACTTTACCTTCTATAAGGATTCCAAAAATTGAAAAAAAAAATAAAAAGTAGAGAAGGTGGGGTTGGAACTGGGGCCTTACCAGTTAATATTGATTTTGGAGTCAAATAATCTAAAGAGAAACAGATGCGGATAAGTTTTTAAACGCTGAAAATTCATATTTTTTAAATTGATCTCAAAAGGATTTCTTAGTAAATGTTTAGGCGCTAATAAGAAGGATGTATCGAACACATAGATTTACACCACCGAAAATACGATATAACATTGTATAAAAAAAAAGCACTTTTCTAATAATACAATAAAGTTCTATTTTAAGTAACAAGATGTCTAGTAACAAGATGAAGTTTACAGGATTAGAACTTACTTTTTAATCCAAAATATTCTTTTTTTTACTATTGATTTTTGGGAATAATACGCTTCGATCTAGAGGTTTACGTGTAAGTAAAGAGAAGATTGTTTGTGCTAATTTGGGGAAGGAGGCGAGAAATATTTTATTAAAACTGTTTCTTTTGTTCAGTATTTTAAATAAAAGCCAAAAATAAGTATAAGTGCTATTATTTCTACCAGTAGTGATAACAAAGCAAGTTATTTGTTATGTAAAGTCATTTTCGGAAGTCGGTAACAGATTACCCGTAGAAAAAATTACGCTGAAGTTGATTTTTTTTTTTTTTTTGATGCTGGTACTTCAATTACTAAATTAAAACTGAATTAAAGATGCGTTACAATTTCATTTGCAAATTTCAGTTATTCGCTATTTTTCTGTGTACCTATGTAAACAGCCACTAAATGGGGATGGAACTGTAACTAAAAAGTGACCAAGTGACTGTTGCGACAGCTTACGAAGAGAAAGTGTCAATAGAAGCTTCCCATGTCAACGATCGAATGGTTATTGGAAAATATTTCCTTTTTATCCGTTTGTGGTTAAGGCAACTCAGAGAAGAATTCAAAGAGATTGGTGCTACAAAACATGCTCTTATCATTCGAGAGAGAAATACTTCTAAAACTGGTCTTAAGGGAGGGATTACAAGCGAAGTTATAGAGAACGAGAGAGGCTCCTTTGAGATTAGAGTTCGTCACTAAAAGTTAAGAATGTCGTAAATGCCATTCCACTAAGTTAAGATTCTAAAAAGGATCCAAGACTCCAGCAGAAAGGATTACAAAATATCCAATGGTGTAAATGATGCTTTGATGTGGCTTTATGTAGACATCAAAATTAATTTGAAACTGTTAATGATTTCAATGAAATTTATTATTTAATGAAATCATTGAAAACGAAAAACAAAAATAATAAATGTAGTAAAGTACGGTTCGAGTTTTTTCTTTTTTCACTCCTTTCCTTTGATTTCCTGGCCATCTTTCGATTGTCTACATTTTCCTTCTACCTTGTCTGCAGATATATTCAAGAGTGAAAGAAAGAATGTTTTTAACTTTTCGGAAATTTAAATTCAAGACAAAAAAAACAAAACAAGAAATCAAGAATTAGACTAAGTGAATCACGATTAAGATAACTTTACATGACAATTGCATTTAGCAATGTCAGAAAGAAGCAATTGCTTAATAACTTATCTAAGTAAACAAAACAAGTGAATATAATTTTGTGCTAAAGCGTAAATTTAAGTGCGACCCATAATAATAATAAAAACTTTAATCTAAAAAATGAAAAGTACATTAACGTAATTAAATGAATGACGCCGATGCACCAAATTTTAAAAAGTTTAAAAATATTTAAAACATTTAAAAATACGTAAAGGACCGGTTTCGCCCTGTATTAATGGGGCTTCTTCAGCTGTTCTACAAATAAAGGTTACAGTTTCTTAAATACAATATTTGGAATTTGAATGTGAGGCTGGAGGCCGGGAACCAACGGTAGGGACTTGAGCAGGAACCACCTTACATTAACGTAAGGAATAATAAAAATAAAATTCGGAAAAAAACATATGGAAAATAAAAAAAAAATCCACGCGGACATTGGAAAAAGAAAGATTAAGAGAAAAAAAAAAGGGAGATATACGGATTCAAATCGACAACCTTAAGTATAGGAGTCGGAGACCTTAAGCATCAAGCTACAGCTGACAACTAAAATGTAATGGTTGCATTTCTAACATTTAAGCTAATAGCGGAAATCCAATTAAAAAAATCCCAAAAAATTCCCAAAAATTGGGAAGGGGGGGGGAGGCGAAGGCCCCTGAAAATACCCTATCCGTACGTTGTTTGGACCTCTGAACGCGATGGTGAAGTCCATTTATTGATCCGACCTTTTGATTATTGGTATAATGACAACAATGCCAAATATCTCGAGCATTGAGAAGGGGGGCATTAGTCCTTGAAAATACCCCATTCCTGCGGTGTTTGGGCCTCTGAACACGATGGTGAAATCCGTTTGTCGATCTGACCTTCCGTTGTTAGGGGTGGACAGACACGGACGGATGGACGAGCAGGACAAACGAAGTAGCTACCGATTTTGGCCGCTATCACAGTAGTTCCCAAATGAGTGGCTAAAAAGTGAAGTGTAATGCATAAATATCTATTCCCAAAAATTATTTTAATTTAAGACTGCATTTCACAGTTTGGAAAAACAAATTAGATTGTTTTTTTTTTATCTATTTTTTTTTTCGTTTGTAGTTGATTGTAAGTAAATCACAATAACAACCTAGAGTTTTTTATTAGCAGAATATTTTCTTTACACACAGTTCTAATAAAATTAATTAGAAGATAAATTAGATAGGATTTCAAAGAGAAGCATTGTTCCCTGACCCATTAATTTTGGCCCAAAAATTAAATTTACCTACAAAAAAAAAGAAAGTTTCGTCTAAATCGTAAATTGCTTTTATTTTGTGAGAAACGAGGTATAAGGAAATGAAATCCTCCAATGAAATCACATTGATCTTCGATCTATCTATTTTAGACGCGAAAAAGCTACATGCTTAAGCTTCAGTAAAAATAGGCGATAAGCGCGGCGCCACTGTTGAATTGCCCTCGGCTTTTGCCATCGGAGAACGTGTCCTTGGGGCCGTCTGACTCCATACGCTGATTACCTCGTTAACACGTCTTTATCCGGTCGAACGGTGAAAAGAGATTTAGTGGCGGCGAGTGTGCACTGAGGCTTTCCCGCAGAGAAAACCAACAAACAGTTCGAATTAATTATGAACTCGAAGAACGGATCAGTCAGCCGACAAAATCTCATCCTTTCATTTTAACTTTCTGACCCCCCTTTTTTTCTTTTTCACCTTCGTTTTCCATCCAACTGAACACAGTTTCAAAACAAAAGCAATAAAATGAAATCGCGTTTTCTTTTAAATGGGATTTTTCATCATTCTGAATTTTGTCGACAATTATTATAAAAATAAATAAGTAAATTGAGCCTAACTTATTAATAAACTTTTGGATGCTTCATAAAAGCTAAGCTTTGAGTTGAATTCTGAGGAAAGGAACAAAATTAGAAAAGATATATTAGAATGACAAATAACTTATTCTGCAAAATCAAAATTGAACGGAAAGCAATGGCGGAAGAAAGTTTGCTTTTGAGACTTTACAAATGAGACTTTACAAATGACTTTACAAATAAGAAATAAGAAAAGATTAAACGGAAGACCAAAAACGAGGTACTAGATTAAGATTTAACTTTTAGAAGAAATTAATAATTCTTCGAATGAAACAAGAATAAACTTGTAGGATGCAGAAAACGATAAAAAGAACAAAATTGAAAACTTTTTATTTAATTTATCTATTTACAGATAATCGCAAAATTAGTTTAAGCTAAATATTGATGATAAAAATTGGTTGCAGAACTATAAAACTTGATTCAGTTGAATCTTATACGGAAGCCCTTTCATAGATGAACATCGTATGAGATAATCTTAATTTCTATTTTCATTTTCTTGATAAGGTAAATGACATCTCCTTTAGGAATAGCCTCCATTTTTCCCCTCAATTAACTCGCCATAAATCATCATTTTGATGTGGATCTAAAGAAATCGCTCTGAAACGATTTAAAGCGAGACGATGGTATCTGGTCTGCGTTCAATTACTCTTCGCATAAGAATCGATCAAACGCCTGCAGACATTAATCCACCCCTGATTGGCTGATGATTGCCTTTTTTTTTTTCCAAATTAAAAGAAAATGATCGTCTATTTTCTTTTAATTTGGGCGAATTTTAATTCAAACTTTAAAGTTCATTTAACGAATAGGACGTTCACTCTAGAAATCAATTATCTTCAGTCTGGAAGGGTCTCCGCTGACGCCAACTCAATTGGTTTAGTTCTCAGACGATTCTCTTTGAACGGAGTAATGAATATTTCGAAGCCTATTTTGAAGTAATAAGAAGACAACTGAAATGTAAACGATATTTTAATAAGTTCGCAGTTTATTAGCTATCACAGACTTAATCTGACATTTGTTAATCCGCCTGTGATCAAGATAAGCCAAAACTAAACTTTAATAAGAAATTTACGTTCTTAAAAAGTTTTGACGTGTATGATTTTGAAGTGAAGGTTAAGGAACTAATATCCGCCAACATAGTTGGCATTTAGTACCACAATTTCCGGAGAAAAACTAACTTTAGGCCACTTCCTTGAAATACATGTTTTCTTATCAATTTTTACTTGATATCTGAACAGTTTGCTTTTCTCTCTTCTCAATTTTAGGTTGTCTCTAATGGGCATTACTTTATTTTCAATGTTTTTAATCTTCTTTTTTTCTTTTCTTTTCCTTTAGATTAATTTTTTTTATGAACTGATGTTACGACTGATAAAACAAACAGACTAAAAGTCAATAATTAAGTCAATATTTAGTAAATTATTAAGTCAATAATTTCACGCGATTCTGATTACAGTATAACAGTTATTCGATCGATTAATTAACTAGATAGTTATTCATTAATCCGATTCTATAGAAACTAAATATTGGAATTTACTTCGTTTCAACTCTAACCCCTTTCCCCCAAGGCAGTATAAACAAGGACTTCGAAACTTGCACAAAAAAAAAAAAAGTAATCCAAAACTGTACAAAACGTGAACACGCTAGGCTAGGTTACAGGAGGAATAGGGCAGAATTGATTCCAAAGGTATTGACGTGGAAATGAAATCAAAAATGATAAGCTATATATAAAAAAAAGTTAAGTTTTTTTTTAAATTTTTTAAAAAATTAAGTAGACAAGCCCAGTTATTTTATATTTATTATCTTAATTCTTTCCTATTTATTTCTGATTAAATAAAAATGTTTAATCTTTGGAATCGCTTCAAAAATAATGAAAACTTAATTGAGAAAAAAAACATGAAATATATCTGCATTATTTAAAATAGCTTAAATATTTACAAAATTCTCTTCAAATGATTTTAATTTTAAGCCGTTGACTTAAATTTTTAGAGACTTTTCACAAACGGAAATAATTAAGTTTTGGGGAAAAAAAGAGAAAAAATTCCCAAAATTTCTTATCCGATTTCTTTCTTATCTTCTTTATTTTATGGAATTTTTTCCGTTACTTTTCGGAAAAAAAAAACCCACATAAAAATTTAAATGCAAGAATCATTCTTTTTCCTTTCTTTTCTTTTATCATTTTTTTCTCTTATCTCCACTTGCCTTCCAAAGAAAAAGCCAATTTACTATTCTTCTTGGCGTCTTTTAGTCTTTGCGTCTGATATTGAAATGAATCGGTTTCTACTATTAGAATCGGAAAAAAAAGACCAAACTTTTAAAGCTATATGATAACTTATATTGTATTCGAAATCACTATAAAGTATTCAATAATAAAAAAAAATAAAAATAAAAAGTCTTTTAAAGATGAAACTATGAAATCAAACAAAACTGTAGGTTTCCTTCCTTTACAATAACTTAACCAAAACCTTCAGGGCTTTAAAACATGTTTTTTTTCTGCTTCAAGTATGCTTTCTATCTTCAGCAATTCAATACAACAATAACAGAAATATAGAAAGCATTAAGCTATTGTTATATGTGAATGCTTCAGTTTCAACCGGAAAAACGGAAAAGCCTAACTTTTGTTTTTATTTATTAATGTTATAAAAAAATGGTTACAGAGTAATCAACGATGCACCTCTTTTAAAATTCATCATTCCATAAATTACCAAAACTACTGATTTCATTTTAATTTGAGGGAGAAAACATTTCATATAATCGAATTTGTATGTTTTTAAGTTTTTATGATTATTCCATTTTGAATTTACAATTCATTTCTTTAAATCATTCGAATTCATTTTTATTAGCAATTTTACATTTCAGTTACATTCAACGCTTAGCGTCCATTCGAACCCTTAACATGAGCTTAAAAAAAAGGTAAAATGAGCTTAATTTCAAAATAAATAGAAGCGTTTTGTTTCTTTTCTTTCTATTTTTTTTCATTATTCACTTTACTTTTTCAATATGGTCTTTGATACTGACAAGTGAGTTGTTTGTTTATCATGTTCACAAAAGCAACCCAAGCAAGAGCTTCACTGCATTGGTCAAATGTCCTGAGAAGAAGCAAACCTTAGTTTTATTTATTTATTTATTTATTTATTTATTTATTTATTTATTTATTTATTT